>LPNX010714621.1:3739-129658 GCA_001517045.1 Pseudotsuga menziesii
GCGGTCATTTATCTTGGTCGTTTTTAGTTAGCTAACTTAGAATTATCAATTTTGGTCATTTATCCCTTTAAAAAAACTGTGGTGACCAAAAATTTTGGTCTCGTGGTCACTAATCTCTCATTTTCCACTAGTGATCGTTATAACACATATAGTCCTCCATTTTCATCTTCCATAACTAGTAGTTTTGGTCGTTAAATTTTTCGACCTTAAATTTTTCCCTCTTCCACCATTGCTCCCACTCGAACTAGGAACACTTTGTTCCTGTGAATTTATCGGCCAAATAGACCTTTGGAGCTAATACCAATTGTTAGAAAAAATGATTATAGAGCAATAACATAAAATAAGATGCAAATATAAAACACATAAACACAATACAAGAGAGACACCAATATAACGTGGTTCACCCAAGATGGGATACGTTCACACAGAAATTGTCAATCCTTTTATTATACCGTCGAGTAAAATGAAGGAATACAATATGCAACGCGTCTGCTACAACTTCCTCTTCACTCTCTCATAGTGCAGTACAATACACAACCGTATTACAATGTATTCCTTTTATAGAGGGATTACCATGTGAAAATACCATGGGCTACTCAAAACCATGGGTCCATAAATCACCCATTATTGACTAAGTCATGACTATGAAATTACAATATTTTACAAGGCATTTTTTTTTAAATTTTCACTACGGGGGCAGCGCCAGTGGGGACCTCCCAAAATAGTCATCACCCCCCATGGACTCCCTTGAATACTATAGTGGGGAGGGGGAGGAATCCCCCACACACCCCCATGTCAGGTGTTGGGATCCAAACACAGTTGAAACACGACCTCTGAATTAGGATTATCAAGCTCCACAACCAACAATATTTTGGGTGTGTTAGAGAATACAATAATCTAAATCCTCTCTATGGAAACCATGTGGAGAAAGCATATATTTATATATATATATAAGTATTGGTTTGAAATTGCATATTGTATTTTGTATTGTGAATACATGTGCTTCAATTATGGATTGAAAATTCTTATGGATGGAATAATTGTTGCATAGAAATGACTATGATATGAATATTTACCTTGATGATTGATGTAGGTATATGCTAATATGCACAGGACTTGGAAGCATCTCAAGGTATTGAAAGGAATTGTTGGACATTGTTGTCCAATATAGGCAACACGTACAAGTTTGTGAAGAAAATGATATCATTAATGATGTAGCTAAGGATTGGAGACATAGTCTCATTGTAAGAAAAAAAGGTCCATTGAGGATGATGTCATTCCAATGGGGAGGGGAATGCATATCTTGGTTCTAACCCTAAATTGTAATGTAATAATTCATGTATTAATTGCATGATATGGTTTATAGGATAAGAGTCAACCTATGTGGGTTGAGTTGTAATGACCCTGTGTTGCATTGTAAATATTCCTAATGCACATATTGAAGGCTAAGGCTTGACTAGTGAATGCACTTGAGTCCCAATGGTGGTTAATTAGTATGGTTTGATTGTTATTTTTGTCATGGTATACTTATGTTTATGTAAAAGCATGAATAAAGAGGGGATTGGTTCAACAAGGCGGCTATGATACCTCAAGAAGAGAAGAGGAAAGGGGATTATTAGGTGATTTGACCTTCTTATTGTCCTTTAACAATACAATCATTTTATTGCATATGCTTCCTTACAAGTTGTCCCATCATTCCAGTGACTTATATGTATCGTACCAAGTAAAATGTCTGCATATCCTTGTGATGGGTTTATATCTCATTTAGGAAAAAGTATCTCATTTTATTTTCCTTTCATCATTATATTATTCAACCATTCATGGGCATGGGGAGGAGACGTGCTCCTAAAATCAATTCCCCTCTCCCATGTTATTAGGATGCTTTACCTAACTGTTATGGTTGTTGTGACTACAAATGACAAAAGAATCCCATGTACTTGTGGTTAGTAATGTTAGTAAAATATATATAAAAACAGAAGCAAACAACAATAACAATATAACATAGTATTTACACGGAGACCCTGTTGTACGTAGGTAAAACCACGGGGCAATGGCAACTTCGATGTTTTATTTTACTCGAAAAAAAACTTACAATGCTTTATTCTATCTCCCTTATATTTAAATGCCATGGGTCACTCCCTATTTATATAATACATATGAGGGTTCCAAAAGGAACGAAAATATACTAGAAGGGTCTATAAATTCTCTCCTCAGGGGCTTTGCACCCCCTCTAACCCTCCCACACGCTCGGTGCATACGAGCAGCGCGTGGGCCTAGTCAAAAGCTCTACAGGTAGGATGTTGGAGATATGGATATTGACTTCATCTCCCAACATGTAAGAGTACATACAAGTTTGAAAAACATGTTACTACAAATGTGAGAGAAATGGGATGATTTGAGATAGAAACAATGGATTGAATGTCCAAAATAGTTAAAGCAAACATATTCAAACCTACAACCCTATTATTGTTGCTCATTGACTATCTTGAGGCCAAGTATTTTGTGTTCCACAATATTCCAAAAATGAAACCAACAATTGGAATATTTTTGTTGGCATTAAAGAGCACTAGAAGGGAAGAAGACTAATATGGGACTTTTTAGCATAGAAAGGGAATGTCCTCATTGGGTTGTGAAGGGCAATGTAAGGCAATGACAAGGTTATTTGACCGTTGGATGAGGGTTTAGAGAGCTATGAAGTGAGTAGGTGGGCTTTGTCATGAGATTAATGGGTTGGGATGAGGATATTAGATCCATGTAGGAGCTTCCTTCTCTCTAGCAGTATCATGGTTTGGCTTGGGGTTGGAATCCAATATAGTTTATTCCTATGGTTGGGTGGAAAATCACATCTCAACAACTAGTTTAGTGTGCATGGATTTAATTAGAGTTAAGTATCCATGATTATCTCTGTGTAAAGTGTTTTATGTTTTGTTGATACCTTTAATTAAATGGTGAATTAATTAATTCGAGATATGCAATGTTGTTTTTATTGCTATTTTGTGTTTGCATATAAACTATGTAGTATATTGTTGTTTAAAGTTTAATTTAATATCAAAGCAAAACAATTGTATTGATAATTGTCATATGACCAAGAGAAACATCTAAAGATGTTACACAGAGCCAATGCACATGGAAAGAGGCTCAAGTCGTTCATAGCTCCAAGGTAACAGAACAACAAATTTTAATATGATCTTGATTTTCTCATATAACCAAGGGAAACATCTAATGATGCTACACAGAGCCAATGCATATGGAATGAGGCTTAAATCATTCATAGCTCTAAGGAAATAAAACCACAAATTTTAATACCATCCAACTTTTCTCGAACCTTATTTAAAATGTTCAATATTGTTTCTGCACCCCTAATAAAATGTTTCCTACACACTCTCAAAAATATCACTTATAACAAAGTGGTTATTTACATTTTTATTTTCTTTGGGTCAATAGGAATTTATCTAAGCAAGTTTATAGAGTCAAGGGTATTAACAGTAATTATTTTATAATAGGGATTTTTTTTCATAGTAGACAGTTGACGCCCACTAGGAGCATCATGTATTGTCCTTGGGATCAAACACTGGTAGGGAGGGCCACAGCCGACCATCCCAACCACCAAACCCACAATCAGTTGACCATCCCAATATGGATTTTATGGATTATAATCGTTTAAAATATTATCGTCGAAGGACAACAAATCACAAATCCTTCATTGAATTTTGTTATAAACACAATTTCTAAACATGTAAGTGAATGGTTAGTCTCGCTAAATCGATTAGGATGTTGGTTATTTGAAAAAGTACATGAAAGTTTGGGGTCCATCGACAAGAGCATAATGATCGCTTGTATTAAAATCTTTTTGAATAAGAAAGTTGACTTTCCCTTGTAAATTGAAAGGTGACGTAAATATAATTTTTAACCAACTATCATATTCTAGCATGGCTATAAGCATATGTTGAGATTTCACTTCACCTATCATATTATATTATTCCATTCTACTCAAGTGTACATTTTATTTAACAATTTCTATGTTTCAATTCATTGAACTTTAATGTTTTACTTATTCATAACTCTACATGATATTATTGTATTGGCCTCTTCTACTTACGCTCATTATGTTGAAATTTTATTCTACTTTAAATATTGTTTATCAAAATTAAATAAGATAAGTTACTTTGCAACGGGTCCGCGCCCTATTTGTCCTCATGGAACATCAACAATTAATATCATAAGCTAGTCTCGCATAGTCAAACATATATATTAGGGACGAAGAAGATTGCAACAATATTTTGATAAAAGACGACATGGATTTCATGATTATTAATAGTAGGTGAAGATTGATTGCAAATAATGTTTGTTGTGAATTTTGAATGTTCTTTAATGCTCATGAAGATAAATATTGAACACTTTTCACCGAAGTTAGAAGACTCATGAAGATGAAAATCGACCATAAAACTTTAAATTATTTTTAGTATTGAAAATAAATATAAATCAAGCTTATGAAGATGAATATCCACAATATCGCAGTTATAGTTAGAATATATTAATAATAAAAAGCTTCAAATGACCAAAGAGTATTGACATTAAACGTATTTTGCATAAACTGGGGATGCATGTTTTTTTTAACCTCATACATGTGCATAATGCTCCACTATCCTGGCATGCCTAGTAGCTATAGCATTTTGACAATTCAACACAGATCAACAAATAGGTTTTCTTATGCAATAATGCATATATGTCGCTTCTCCTCTAGTCCACACACATCCTCTCATGCATGTTTTACCAAGTGCTTGTTCAGTCAAGGTTGCAACTTCTTCTAATTGCCAAATACACAATTGCATCTTCATGGACGGAAAAATTGGTTGAGTTGACGATCATTAATGCTTAAAAATACGATTAGATCAATAATTAAAATCTACAATAGAGGTTGATTGCTTTACTACTATGTTGCTATAAATTCTGTAAAACATTCCTAATATAAAATATGTTTTAAAGTACATATTAGCTGATCTAGATTATAAAGTCAATACTTGAGTTATGAAATTGGACAAAAACTTCTTTCTCCATTCCTTGTAGCTTTCCTTTCTCTAGATTATAAAGTCAATGCTTGAGTTATGAAATTGGACAAAAACTTCTTTCTCCATTCCTTGTAACTTTCCTTTCTCCAAAGTTGTTGCCTTGTTTGCATGGTCGTCAGCTACTTTGTTTTTGTTTTTGTTTTTTTTAAAGCTTATATTTCCTTTCTCCAAAGTTGTTGCCTTGCCTTGTTTGCATGGTTGTCAGCTACTTTGTTTTTGTTTTTTTTAAAGCTTATATTAATAAAAAAAAGAGTCTTTACATACATAATATGTATGCCCATAAGAACAAAGTCTCCAAAATTCGAGATCATAAAACTTGGTCAATAAACTGTGCCTGAATCACTACTGTGTTGAAATATATCAAGAAGAGGACAGACTGTCTCCTTGAGTCCCACATAGTCCTGTATATACAACAAAAATATGCTTGAAAAACCTTTCCACCGAAAACCAAGAAACAAAAAATTGTTGAAATGTCTGATTGTTCAAGAGGTATTTTCAGAAGGAATTAATTCTATGAATGGCCTGTGGAAATTGTCAGCTACTTTGTTTACTTCCCGGAGCACTTGATAAAAATTTGCTTGTTTAAGTTTTCTTGCTTCAAGCTAAGCTCTTTTGATCAATTGGTTGTTTGGTCCGTTGTTTGAGCGACTTAATCCTCTCATGCATTTGATAATGACTATTGAATCTCCTAATATCGACAATCTTCTAACTTGGGTAGAGTCAAGTTTGCTTATCCTCTACTTAGTTTTTTTGAGAGGATCTGCAATCCCCTTTCATATTGTATTTCCACATTTCCACTAGGAGCATAGACAACCCCCCTGCATCGACCAGACCTAGGCTTCCATTCGATGCACTGTCGAAGAAGAGGGAGTGGTAACCGAGAGAGACTTGCCATTCTTTCAGTTCCTCCTCAGTCATTTGAAGTTGTCGGCATGATCCTTGGGGAGGATGTTGGGATTTTCTAATGGGTGGGTGAATCGAAAGCAAGAGAAGATCATTGATCCAATTCTACTCTGACTATTCCAACTGGGTGGTGTCAGGGTTTCGGATTCCTCTGCTCTTGACTGTTTGGCTCATGAGGTTAATTGCTTTAGCTATTGTTTTCCTGAGATGAGAGTGCCCTAACTCGAAGATACACTTGTTCCTTGCTAACCATACTTTCCAGCATAGATACTTTGGGAATGCTTTCCATGTTCGCTTGAATAGATTTTTATGCTGAAAGGACCCTTGGTATGCTTTAACCCAATCTGTAAACATCGTTTTCCAGGATTGTGGCAATGTGACCTTCTCACTTATGCCTTCGAGGGCCATTTCGCAAACCTGCACAGTACACTGACATTCTATAAAGAGGTGGCAAAGATTCTCTTCTTTACTTTGACATAAAACACACCTGGATGGACCATGGATTCCTCGTGTCACAAGATTTTCATTAAGAATTATCCATATGAATGTGTTGACTTTTGGAAGCCCATGAATGTGCCAAACCAGTTTTCGGATTCCACGAATAGGAGGGTGAGAAATGGATTCAAGTTGTTTTTGATACCTTGCTTTAACTATGTATCGACCTATAGTGCCCCATCCTCACACAATCTTGGTGATATTGTCCAGAGGGGCACAACTAACAGAGATGAAAGTAATGGCAGTGCTCGATTGTTCATATTTGAGGGAGGATTTGGGATTTTCCAACATTGCCAACAATGTCCATCATCTAACCATGTTGAGATGTCTTTAGGAGGGTGAGGAATGGATTCAAGTTGTTTTTGATACCTTGTTTTAACTATGTATCGACCTATAATGCCCCATCCTCACACAATCTTGGTGATATTGTCCAGAGGGGCACAACTAACAGAGATGAAAGTAATGGCAGTGCTCAATTGTTCATATTTGAGGGAGGATTTGGGATTTTCCAACATTGCCAACAATGTCCATCATCTAACCATATTGAGATCTCATTGAGAGTGCGGAGTCCTTGACTATTCATCCACAATATAAGCTCCCTCAGTTCATAATGCTCAAGAGATGGGCTCCCCTATATGTTGTTAGTCCAAATTCTTATTGATTTCCCATTGCTAGGGATCCAAGTTAGTTGATTATGAACTAGAGGGCAGGTTGTTTTAATAAGCTTCCAGATTTGAGATGGGCTCCCCTATATGTTGTTAGTCCAAATTCTTATTGATTTCCCATTGCTAGGGATCCAAGTTAGTTGATTCTGAACTAGAGGGCAGGTTGTTTTAACAAGCTTCCAGATTTGTGATCCTTTGATATTCCTAGAAGGTTTATCTAGACAATGTGTTCTTTGTCCCAAGAAATATTTCTTATGTGGT
Organism: Pseudotsuga menziesii; assembly: GCA_001517045.1. Taxonomy (NCBI): domain Eukaryota; kingdom Viridiplantae; phylum Streptophyta; class Pinopsida; order Pinales; family Pinaceae; genus Pseudotsuga; species Pseudotsuga menziesii. Next base: position 11,133 of record LPNX010714621.1, read on the forward strand.
GCTTCTTTCCACCACTCTTTGTTCCCAGTGATTAACCTCCATACCAACTTATCCCAAGTCCTCCATAAACTTTTGGAATCCTGGTTGTATTCCAGTGATTAACCTCCATACCAACTTATCCCAAGTCCTCCATAAACTTTTGGAATCCTGGTTGTATTCCAATTTATTAGTTGAATTTTTTTTGTGTTTTTTTTCCACCCCGCCACATGATTCTTTTGATATCCTTAGCAATATCATTAAGAGTGTTCACAGGTGTCAGCATAGCAGAGCATTGGTATATGGGTTGAGGAAAAAGAGTGGTTTTTATGAGGACTATTCTCCCATCATGATTAAGCCATTATGACCCAATTATGCCATTTTGTTTTTATTTTTTCCATTGATTCCTTGCCAACTCAGTGCAGAAGTTTTTCCAAATGAAATGGGCGCATTCCCAAATAACTGAAAGTAGCCCAAGAAGATGATCGTTGGAATTAAAGGATTCTTGCTATAGCCTAAGTTTTCATAGCACTTACATTACAATTGTATATGTGACTCTTGATTTTGTTTACATCTCCTCTTGTGGCATTCAAAAATTCATTCAAGATGGCCTTAAACCTTCTTGCAGTCACCAACTAGGCTCCCCCTAACAAAAGTGTGTCATCTGCGAACTGGGAGTGGTTTATGCTTTTGATGCCTCAAGTGATTGTGATACTTGGGAGCCTACCTTGACCCCTCCCTTCTTCCAACTTCCTGTTCAATGAATCTTCCCTGATGATGTATAGCATTGGTGATACAAGGCAGCCCTACCTGAGCCCACATGTAAGCTTGAAGAATCCAATAGGCCTCTCATTAACAAGAGGTGAGAGCCAAGGAGTACTTTTATAGGATTGAATCATTGTGATAAAAAATTCATTACCTCCAATTTTTTTCAAAACCTTAAAGAGGAAAGAATGCCTTGCATTGTCGAACGTGTTGGCCATGTCCATCTTAATAACCATTCCCTTCTATTTGTTATCTGTGTTGGAATGAACCGCCTCTTGAACCAGAACTATATTGTCTAGGATTTGTCTTTGCCTGATTGACATAAAGCCCCTTGATTTTCAGAGATAATATTTGGCATGAGATTCTTCAACGTGGTGGCCATTATTTTGGTAAAGATATTGTAGGAGGCATTATATAATGATATAGGTCGGGATCGAGAGAGAGTTGAGGGGTTGGCTTCCTTAGGAATGAGAGCTATGAATGATGTATTGGTGTTGCCACCTAAAATTTGCTTCGGATGAGAGTATTGTAACATGCTTAACAGATCTACTTTGATTATATGCCAACATGCCTTGTAGAAGCAAATGGGGAACCCATCCGATACTAGAGATTTATCCAACACTAATCCCCCCATATTGCTTTGAGTACTTCCTACTCTTCCATTTGCCTGGTCAAGTGTTCAATATCTTCCTAGTTGATGAGGGAAGGGATGTTTTCTAGCATGTTGACTATAGCCCTTTTTTATTTATCGTGGTTTTTTGTGTAGAGGTCCTCGTAATGTTTTTGTTGCTTCCTTTATTTCCATGAAACTGTTGAGAACAATTCCATCCTCCAGATGTATTAATGTTACTGTTTTTTTAGTGTTGTGGCTCGAGCCTAGAATTGGGATTGGAAGAAGGTTGTGTTCTTATTGCCTGCCTAAAGCCACGGATTCGTTGATATCAACCTCCATATTTCCTTCTCTTTCTTGTTGAATTTATGAAGTTGGGTGCACGCTTCCCTTTCCTCAGTTTTCAACTAAGATGTAACATATTTTGTTTCCATTCGATGTTGGATCTTCTCCAAGTGCATTTTTAAAGACTGTTTATGGGTCTTATGGATAATTCTTTATCCACTTCTACTCTGCCTCTTTAACATCCATGAGCTTTTGTTCCCATGCAACCTATATTATCTCTATTGCTGTTGATTCTTGCAATCACAACGCATTGAATTTAAAAGGGAGAAGTCCAAAATTTTGGGTTCGGTTGAGATCTAAGGCTATGGGTTTGTGGTCCGACACACCAAAGGGGACGATCTTAGATGTAAGAGTGATGTGTGGGTTTAGTAGGTTGCTTTTGATTAAAAAATTATCAAAACTAACAACAATTTGACCCGGACCCATCCCCTTGTTGCTCCATGTGTACCTTCCCTTTCTCAGTTTGACATCAACAAGGTCCCACTCTGAGATAAGATCTTCCATATGTTCCCGAAAGGGATTGTGAACATTGTTCCCGCCTCTTTTTTTCTTTGTTTGAGATAGTACATTGAATTCTCTAGCTATCAAGTTGCCTTTTGGAAAAGTTTGAGTCCTTTAGGCTAAGCAATGACTATTAGCAAAACTCTTTGTTCTTATAGCTAACCAACATATACATATTAAAAAGGTTCAAAGTCTTACTTGTTTGTCGATGATGCAATATAGTCAGCAATTGATTTGGAGTTCGGTGTGACAATACCAAGTTTAAGGGAGTTGCGTCCCATAAGGTGCAAATCCTGCCAAAAGCTCCTTGGGAACTGACCGTGACCCCACTGCTTGCTTTCCATATCTTTTTTCTATTTTTAGAATGTCGGATTCCTATAGTTTTGTCTCTTAGAGAAAGATGACAACTGGTTTTTCTTTTCTTATTAAATCTTTTAGTGCTTCTTCCTTGTGTTTGTTGCTCATACCTCTGCAGTTCTAGGAGACAACCTTTATTCTTTACTATTTGTAGGTTTGGTACCTCCTACATGTTGACAGCCAGACCAAGGACCTCAAGTGCTTTTTGGATTTACAAATTTGATGCCTGAGACTATTGTCATGTCCAGGTTTATTTGCAAACCTTGCATCCTCTCTTTGTTTGCAACCTCTTCTCATATCTCCTTTGTTGGCTTCGTACCTGTCCTCCTAAGATATTTTCCTTCCTCAGCTTCATCTTCTTGATCCTCTCACTACAAGGAAAACACCTTCTAGCAAAGGTTTTAGTGGAACCTTGAACATAGCGGAGGTGGATAACGAAAGCAGGTGGTCGAAGGCTTTTGTAGTTGTTTTATCTTTAGAGCGCTTCTTATAACTAAATGCACCATTGTGCTTTAACATATATCAGAGCATGAAAGAGTTAAGTTGTCCTGCCATTTAAAGTTTGATTTTAAAATTAAAAAACTTAAAGAAAATGGTCAGTGCCTCTAATACAGAGATAAGCAACAACAAGTTTTAATCAAAGTGCCCCAACAAACTTTACAATGTGTTCATAAAAAAATAACATGTCCATTTTTTTTTCCAAAGAAAAACCATGTATTTGTTATTTCAAGAGTGAAAGCAAAGTATACATTGACTAACCTATAAGCTCATAGACTTAGACATGCAAGACTGATAAGATCACCATAAACTTGGATTTTTACTGTGAAGATGAAACATCATATAATATTACAAACTATACTATCCTCAAAAGATTGGAATTTTTCTGTAAAGGATAGAAACATGTCCAGGGCAGAAAAGATAGAAAAAACAAAACAAACCCCTGAGCTTCAGCTACATCAAAAGAGATTGTGGGCTCAAAAGAGATCATGGGATAATTCTGGAAGAGATGCCCCTCCCTATTTTCTTGAATGAATATCATTCCTTCCTGCAGGAATATTGCTTCCTTGGAGAGCCCATCAACGAGTTTATTGAATTCTCTATAAGTATGATTGACAGAAATGTCTGTGAATGCAATACCCTCTATCCAGATTCCAAACTCATTGAGAAAGTGGTTAAAGAGCCAGGTATGATTGACAGAAATGTTTGTGAATGCAATACCCTCTATCCAAACTCATACTCATTGAGAAAGTGGTTAAAGAGCCAGGTATGATTGACAGAAATGTTTGTGAATGCAATACCCTCTATCCAAACTCATTGAGAAAGTGGTTAAAAAGCCAGGAATGACTATTGGCATTTTCCATATCCACCATGAATTTGGAACCCCCCCAAATTTGAAGAGACTGTTAGTGCTGGAATCTGCTAATGGACTGCTTCAAGAGCATGACCAACACATCTTAAGCTTAAAGGAAAATGTTAACTGATTTGATTAGATCTTAAATAGGTTCTGCAAGGGGTCAAGAAAAGGAAAATGTTAACTGATTTGATTAGATCTTAAATAGGTTCTGCAAGGGGTCAAGAAATGGTTAACAAACTGAGCAAGCATCCGACAACTGATAACACCAGTCTCTGCAAATAGCAATGGATGACCATGCTAAACCATAACGACATCAGTGACGACTCTGGTTCAAAGCTGACAGGGAATAAACAGTTCATCATATCTTTACATAAATAATTGTATTCAAAAAGAAAATCTATGGAATATAAAATCTAAGCATGAACATTCATGGAATATAAAATCTAAGCATGAACATTCATATTGAAAATATGAATATAAAAGATTCCACAACATAAGCCAGTCTAACCAAGACTGCAAAATATCCAGATTTAAAGACAATTTAAGTCAAGCTCATAACAAATAAGGTCTCGTCTCATATTAACAGTCTCCAACAGAAATTTAAAGAGCATATCTCTGACCTTCAATACATCTACTCTGAACCCTTCTACCAACTCTTAGGCTCGCAGCTGGAACCCCTTTACCTTCAAAACGATAAGTTTTTATTTATAAAATACAAAGAACAAGCTATTGCAAGTGTTTGGGAATCAAGTCTATCTAAAAATAAATAACATATAAGTTTAATCACAAAAAATCGGGAAAGACTTTGTTCAACTGCGGGCTGATCCTTCGACTCCTGGTCCAATGCCAGATAATCTGGGATTTGTTGTTGACCTTTTAGACTTGCAATTCATCAATTGGTTAGGCCAATGCCTTATAATCTGGGATTTGTTGTTGACCTTTTAGATTTGCAATTCATCAAATGGTTCGAAAATTATATAGAAAGATGATAACATTATTGATATTCTTCTTTTGTTGTCCAGTGTGCACTCAACTTCTAAAATGCTGTAAATATTTTTACAAAAAATATGGACTCAAATTCTAAAATGCTGGAAATTCTTGACCAAAAATATCGATTTGACACATGCCCACCAACTTATGCCCGGTCGTCTCCAACTTTGGGAATTTAGAATTATTTGATATTGATTTGATTGCATTCCTGACATCCTGGGACTTAGCCACCTGTATCATTCGATGCTTAAATGTTTCCCAAGAATTCTCATTAAATCACTGAAAATCTGGTGTTGATCCAGCTGCCTAAAGGAGCTGGATCGATCCTTCAAATCTGGAACTTATATATCTCCCATTGCCACCTATTATTCAAATCTGACATTTGATATCAAACACAAGATACTTTGTTTGATTCTCTCCCATCTTGCAAGCTAAATTCCCTGAGATAGCCAATGCAATTGATTTTTTGAGTCCATATATTATGAGTTTCTACTCATAACGACCTCAGATGCTCTTTATCAAAAAAATTGTAAACAAAAACCTTCGATCACCAAAAACGTGAATACAATTTGGAAATTAATATAAATTCATCAACATCTAATTAGTTTTAATTTGTCTTTACAACTTCATAGCATAGTAGCGTAATATTCGTCCAATTTGTGGAATATTTCATCTATGCTTAATAGGCTAATTTGGAAAATTGATTTTAAAAAATCAAATTCTAATTATTCAAACACTATAAAATAAATACCTTTCAGTTTCATACTTTATAAGTCAATTTAATAAGAATAAAAATATGCAAATATAATAGAAATACTAGATTTATTGGTTTTTTCCAAAAGAAAAATAGTAGTTCATTGTTATTCATCTTTGAATCAAAGGAAACCTTTGTGCTACAACTAGTACATCTACCAAAAAGTAAGGCCACAGCAAGGAGCAGAAAGTACAAACCCACCACCGTCATACAAGAAGTAATAGGCACCAAAGGAGGCTCTCTCAAAACAAAAGAAGAGGCAAAATAACAAACTTCCTCGAATCACCTTAGCAACAACAATCAAGTCAATACAGACAAGTTGATCTAAGGAGACACTGCAGGGATAAACTTGCTCAAGAAAGATGGTGGATCAAACCACCCTAATCATCCAAAGGATGAAATATCATACTGAATCCCCAAATGGGGCAAAAGGGATTATGAAAAATCAATAAAGCTGGACAGAGCCCTGCCCATGACATATATCCTCAGAGAATTCCAAGAAATGAAGGATCCCATAAGGTAAAGAAAGTGCCTCCTTAGATAAGATGTCCGCCATGACATTAAATTATGTGTAGACATGAGATGATTCAAGATGGGTAAAGTAAGATTGAAGGGCACTAATCTCTTGACACCAACCATTCAATTCCAGTGCCACTACGGTTGCCTTCCCATTGAACCAATTAATAATGGTTGAAGAGTCTCCTCTGATATGTAAGTATGGCAGCCCAATAAGTTTGGAGAAGACTAATAGTACCCAAAGTGCAAGAAGTTCATATCGAGTATTGGTACTCCGTCCATAGCCCATTTTAAGATGATAAGAATGATCTAAGCTCAATAAAAGGTGAACCCTGATGCCTCCAATCCTATTTGCTGAGGCACCATCAAAAAAACCAACTGGGAAATCATATACCGATGCCAATCCTTTAAATCTCTTGTGTGAGCTTGGAGTTACCTTCATTGTGTGCAAATGTAGCTGATCCAGAATAAGATGGGTGGTATGCTTAGTAGATGGTATGTAATCATCAAATATAACCCTGTTGCGTGTAAGCCATATCTGGGTCATAAGAAGGGGGAAATACTTCAATTCTTTTTCCTTCCCAATCCAGATAACCAGATTTTGTTAGTATGTAGGCTCATTCCAAGTAATAATACGTTGGAGAGAAATCCCAAGGCCATTGATGACCTCCTTGGTATATCGACATTCAACAAATAGGTGATTGATAGACTTTGCATCCCTACAGCATAGACAACAGTAGTTTGGACCAGTCCTTCCCTTTTTCTGTAAGTTATCCCGCGTACTGATTTTATTGGTTAGACAAAGCCATGCAAAACAAATCACTTTCAATGGTAAATAAAATTTCCAAATCATAACAAGGATCTTGTCTGGAGTTTTGAGGCAGTAACTAGAGGCAATAAACTCATATGCCAAACGGGCAGTAACCTAACACATGCTTTTGTTAAACGTCCATACCAGTGAATCATGACTATCATCAAGTCGAATGCAACCATGGGATAGCCCATTTATATAATTGCCTCCACAATACCTTCCATGATCCAGCCAAGTCGAGGTCATCAGCAGTAAGCCAGTACTGATGGGTAGAGGGACAAGTTGTCCCGTAGTGAGCATCAGCAAGAGTAGAAATGCCATAATCCTCTAAGTAGGATCTAAGTGCCACCAGAAGGACAAAGTCTGAATTTAAACCAGCTATGGGATCCACGCCAATCTTTATATTTGTGCCATTACCCACCTTCCAACCCAGACATTTAGTGATCCAAGACAAAGTTCTGATGAAGTCGTTCCATATATATGATGTACCTTGAATAGTGAAGGCTTCTGATCGGATCCATTCCACTACAGACCTGTTTTTAAGGTATTTGTGATTGATAATATGTAACCAGATACCTTTGCCCTTCAGTACCATCCACAAACATTTGAGTCTAAGGGACAGACTAAACCAGTCCAGATTCTTTATATTCCACCCTCCTAAATCATATGGCCTCGAGATCGAATGCCAGTCCACCAAATGATTCTTGGATTTACCAAAGGAATTTCCCCAAAGAAAATTGAAGATAGCACGCCTGAGATAATTGATAATAGTTTTGGGAATCCTAGCCAGAGTGAGCCAATAGACAGCCAGCCCCATTAAGACTGATTTAACCAGTATCAACCTGCCACCAAGTGATAAAAGTCTGTATGTCTAGTTACTAATTCTTTTTTCATTTTTTTTAATAAGCCATCGCCAATCACTGACATGATAACCCAAAGGTTTCAGGTAATAGCCCAGGTACTTAAACCCCAATGCCAGAGGCTCCATTTTAAATGGAAGTAAGGCAGCAACATTGGCTCTTGTTTGGTCATCAATTTCATTGAACAGAAAAGAATATTTCTCTTCGTTGATTTTCATGCCAGTTACAGAGCAGAAGATATCCAGTAGTTCTTTATAATGATGTCATTCCTCAACAATCCCCATCGCAAACAATATAACATCATCGACAAATAAAATGTGTGTGAGATTTAGGGAAGAGGAAACTTTGATACCCACAATGTACCCTCTTTGTTGAGCATGAGTGATCAACAAACTCAGGCTTTCAATAATCAATATAAATAGGAGGGGAGAGAAAGGACATCCCTGTCTGATGCCTCTCGAGCCTAGGAAGAAATTTGAAGGCGTGCCATTAACAAGTACAACAAAATTGCAAGATTCCACACAACCCAAAATCCAGTTTACACCAATAAGTGGTACACCAATCTGAAGGAGGATCAGTCTAAGGAAGGTCCATTTAACCTTATAAAAAGCCTTAACAAGGTCTAGCTTGAGGATAAAAACATGTTTCTTTTCCACTTTTACAGTATGCATAACTTCCTGTGCAATGCCAATAGGGTCCACTATCTGCCTATTATGAAAAAAGCCAAACTAATTCCAAGAGATAGCTCTGTTCAATATGGGCTTTAGTCTGATGGCAGCAAGTTTGGAGATCACCTTATATACTAGATTGCAGAGGGAGATAGGCCTAAAGTTTGCAAAGGAGGAGGGCTTATCACATTTAGGAATAAGGGTGATGAAAGTAGCATTTAGAGCACTAGAGACCCTACCTTCTCTACGTGATTGTGTAACTGCCTTGAGGATGCCTTGGCCAACAAGTTCAAAGAAGTGAAGGTAGAAATATACAGGCCACCCATCTAGACTAGGACTTTTGTCCTTTTTGAAACCTTTAAGAACACCTTCAATTTCTGAAAGAGAGAAATCTGATAGGAAAGCCTCTTTTTCTTCCTCAAGTATGAAAGAGGGAAACAACCTAATGACCTTGAGTTGATCATCAATATTGGTCAACCCATCATCAAAAAAAAGTTTAGAAAAGTGGGATACACCAAGGTGTTTAAGCTGAGCTTCATCTTTAAACAGTTCTCCTATCTGGTTCTGAAGACCCCAAATAGATTTTGAATTTCTCCTGGCTAAAGCATATGAGTGGAAAAATTTAGTATTAACATCCCCCTCATTTATCCAATCCACTCTACTTTTAAGTTTCCAAGTGAGGATCTGGTGGGATAATAAAGAATACTTCCTGGCTTTCAAATGGGATAGTTGAGAGGCCTCATGTACCAACAAAATACCAAAAGTGTGAGAAGAAAGTAATAGCTAAATGGCTAGATCAACTTCCCTGGCTTCTAAAGCTTTAGACCGCTTCATATTTTTCTCCCATTCCTTGACAGTCTCCTTGAATATTTTGAGTTTAAAGGTAAGAGCAAACATGGGGTCAAAAGGAGGATGGAATTGGGTGTTCTAAGAAGTACAAACAATATCGGTGAAGTCCTTTTCCAAAATCCAAGCCCTATTAAACTTAAAAGGGTAGAGATGACAGCGAGGAAGATAGTTCCATTCAAGACAAATAGGATAATGATCAGAGATCTCTGATGGATGGATCCAGGATTTGAAGTTGTTCAGAGTAGGTATAAGATGTATAGAAGCCATGAACCTATCAATGCGCTTACTAACACCATCATGACCAGTACGACCATTTCTCCAAGTGGGACCAGGATGAGATGGTGCTAGGTACACCATATTTGAATTATCCAAGAGATGAGTAAAATAATGTACCATATGAGCTTTATTCCCCCAGATCTCAGCATTTGAGAGAGTAAAATTTAAGTCCCTAGCTAGGATCAGGTTGGGATAGTCAAAAATTCCCAAAAAAATAGATCTATTGGAGTAGGGTCCATAGCAATTCATAATGGAAAAGACCGAGTCAAGTCCTTTGAACCTAGCCTTGATCAAGATACGCGCATATGAATGAAAATCCTTACTTCGGGTTAAGTGTGGGTTTCAGCCTGTAAGAAGACCCCTAGAAAGGCCTTGTGAGTCCAATGCACAAATTCCTAGCCAGGCTCCATCTTGGAAAACTTGAGAAGTGCAGAAAAATGATCATGCATAGTTTCTTGAAGCATGATTATATCAGGATTTGGTAAGGAGAAGAGAGAAGAGAGGGATTTTTGTTTGGTAATCCCCCGAAACCCAGGGATATTCATAGATATAATCCTCATGGGTCAACCCTTGAATTAGGTGGTTGTGCTCTAAGTGCCTGAGGTGTGTTTAGGGTTCTAGCAGCTGCTTTGATCCTTGTTGAGAGGGGAGTATAGAGTCCTGTAGGACCAGAGTTCGAAGACTTATTCCTCCTTGACTTCCTTATAGTTACATTTTCATACCTGACAGAATCCAAAGGAAGAATAGATGGAGAGATAGGAGATTTATCCAAAAAAATGTCTAGGGACTTCAACAGAGAAGGATCCATAAAGGAGGGAGAAGAGGTGGGGCTATGAGGTGCATCTGAGGTAGTAGGTGAAGGGATTCTCTGCAATGGAGGGAATTCCTCCAATGTAAATGGAGGAGGGGACACCAATGAAGTGTTAGATGAGTCATGTAACAGCACAGGAGTTTCAGAAGATGCTAGACAGATTATGGTTGCAGAAGGTATAGGACAAGTTGATACAGAAGTAGGCCCTTGCCAGATTGGGAGCTAACATAGAGGAAACCCAAGCAAGGGTTTCAATATCCTGTATATACTGCGATTCCCCTTTGGTAATATCACCAAAGATAGTCGAGGAAGAGGAATCGTAAGGTCCAAGAGGGGTAGGAGAGCCCAAAGAAGTGATAGGAGGAGAAACTTCCAAAGGTGAGTCAGGTGAAGGTTCATGATAAGAAAATCCAAGAGTTAAGGGTTGGCCATGGCGAAGAGATGTACACTTGTTCCTTAAATGTCCAGTCTCATGACAATAACTACAACGGAAGGGTATGTTCAAATAGTCCAATTTTGAACAATGATCGAACTACCACATTCAATCTCGATCTCTTGCAAGAGCCGTTTGGAAACATCCAATTCCACCAGCACTTTAGCTAGTCTTTTGTCAAATAAGAGGTGGAAATATGTTTCCAGAGCCACAAATCGTCCCAAGGTGTTAGCAATTCCAATCAGGAAGTCCCTATTCCACAGTGTAAAGGGTAGGGTTGGCATCAACACCTAAAGATGACACTTAACAACTCTCTCCTTAAGTGGGTCAGACCTAGAGTGCCAGTGACTAAGTACCAGCAAGCCATTCTCGATGGTCCAGAGAGTGTTCAAGATGCAATTAGCATCCTCATCATCATTAAATACAACAACCAACCATCTATTAGCTATGAGACTAATGGTTGGAACATAGTTTAGGATTGGTTTCCAATGGGTTGTAGCCCAAGCAACCCATTCCTCCTTGTTCATATTATAGTACTCTAGACAGCTTATCAGAGCCCTCTGACAGAGTTCCGATATCCTATCCAACATGATATCCCTTCCCACCACATAGCGACATTTAGTATTTATGGCTTTCATTTGTTTGCCTTTCCTTCGCAAAGTATACCGGGAGGGATGGTCAGAGGCCCCAGAAGGACCGCAGGGTGGACTAAGCTCTGGAGATTCCATACCCGACAATGCCCAAAAGAGATCCCCATACTACCAAGGTGGACAAGGAACAAAGGACTGCAATACGCCAGGACCCAGAAAAAAGGGACCTAGAAAGTCGTGAATCAACAGTCGCTACCAAATGTAGGAAAGACCAAGATAGACCGAGAACCGACGGGTAGACCAAACTGTTCATGTAGGCACCGAAGAATCTAAATAAATAAATAAAAAAGAACTGTCAGACTACCCAAATACCCAGAGGATAAACAAGTAAATAAACTTCCCACTTTTTTAGCATGGTTGGTACTAGCCCTCAACGGAGGGTGGACTCCATGTAGGGCTTAAAACCGACAAACACAATCATCATAAGAAAACCCTTAAGCCCCAAAAACTGAAAGGTATAAACAGACAGCTTCGTGCTGATGATAAGAATCTAGAATACCAGCCCCACAGAAAATATTCATCACCTAGAAACCGTAGCACTCCGAGAATCCGATTCCAAGGAAGACTTTTGGTCTTCACTAATCGAGTCGCACTACTAAGTACAATGAGCAAGATGAGTCATGCCAGACGTCAGCAGCAAAGGGAGAGTCTAAATAGTAAAAAGGTGATGGAAGTAACGAAATAACCCAAGACCTCATGCAGAAAGCCAAAAACTCCAATAATGGGTGACAGGCTCCCGTGATAGTTGCCAAAAGGTGATAGAATCCCGTGATAGCAGACGCAAGAAGGAGAAGGCTTAATGATAGGCTGAAGACAACCCACAAATGCCAATACAAAGAGGAAGCATGATAGTATGGAAAACAGGCAATGGTTGAGGAGAAGTCAAACACCTCCAGTCGTAGGAGGAGGAACTGGTGTGCTTTTGCAGTGCCTCTGCCGCCATGATTCAGGCGACTCCAAAAAGGTATCATAGATAAGATAACATAACATGGAAAAGCACATTAAAAACCTTTTCAAATTAGTTAAAGACCTTGTGGATCCTCAACTCCAAAAAGGTGTTTACTCAACTAGATTTATTGGTTACCAAAACCATGTGCCCAAAACCACTTATATCCTTGGTCATTTGGGAATCAAAGTTAACCCTAACACAATGTATACAATCCTTAATTAATTCCAAATATAAGTAGTGGTAAATATTATTTACTTTGTGCTTAAAATAATTTATAACTATTAATAACTAAAAGTTTTCTCCCTTATAGTAAAGGTATTATATTTTTGTCTTTTTAAAGAATAATTTTGGTTATAAAAAATATTTTTTTTAAATGATTTTTTTAAAGTTTAAAAATTAATGGTTGATATTTAATATTTCATTAAAAATATTATATATATATATATATTATATATAGAGTGTCTTATATTTAATCACAAATACTATATATTTGAAATCTAATTCTGTATGTATTTTATTCTTATTGTATTTTTTTGTTACGTAGTTTTATTGTATTTTTTTGTTACTTAGTTTTTTCGAATCCTATGACCTCGTTGCGCCGAGAGGCGCATTCTACAGCCCGGTATGAGGTAGAAGTGTGATTCCGTGCTCAACGTGGAGATGACACGTGTCACATAAAAAAGTCGGCTTATATATCTATATATATACAAGTCGGCTTAATAATTAATAATCTTAGGTGTGTATATATATATATATATATATATATATATATATATATATATTTGTAAGTAAATCAAAACACCTATACACACTTCAAAACAACTTCAAAACAATACTTACAAGCTGGACCTTCGGAATAAGGCTGAGAGCAATTACAGATTTGTCTCAAGAATAAACCAATCTGAGTTTGAATCGTGATCTCCGTTGGCTGCGGCTGCATTCTTATAAACAAATCTCAGGTATGGATTGTGATCTCTCTTTTTTTGCATTTTGAATAAATCGGAATGTTGAATATTCCAGCGCTTTGATTCTTAACTCCGACCTGGATGTCTGCATTTTGAATAAATATGAATGGTGAATATTCCAGCGTTTGATTCTTAACCCTGATATGGATGTCTGCATTTTGAATAAATCTGAATCTTGAATGTTTCCAGCGTTTTACCAATACCAACGTCTGCAATTTGATAAATGTTAAAATTGTTGCCAACTAAATGTTAAAAATTTTCCCAACTTTAAAATGACTGTATAATTTTCTCTCTCAGTTTTGCTTATCTCTCTATTTTTTTTATGCCTGAGATCTAAATGTTAAAATGTTTGAAGCGTTTGACTTATCTGATACGAGTAGATTATTATAAACCAATCTGAGTTTGAATCGTGATCTCCATTGGCTGCGGCTGCATTCTTATAAACAAATCTCAGGTATGGATTGTGATCTCTTTTTTTTGCATTTTGAATAAATCGGAATGTTGAATATTCCAGCGCTTTGATTCTTAACCCCGACCTGTATGTCTACATTTTGAATAAATATGAATGGTGAATATTCCAGCGTTTGATTCTTAACCCTGATATGGATGTCTGCATTTTGAATAAATCTGAATCTTGAATGTTTCCAGCGTTTTACCAATACCAACGTCTGCAATTTGATAAATGTTAAAATTGTTGCCAACTAAATGTTAAAAATTTTCCCAACTTTAAAATGACTGTATAATTTTCTCTCTCAGTTTTGTTTATCTCTCTATTTTTTTTATGCCTGAGATCTAGATGTTAAAATGTTTGAAGCGTTTGACTTATCTGATACGAGTAGATTATTATAAACCAATCTGAGTTTGAATCGTGATCTCCATTGGCTGCGGCTGCATTCTTATAAACAAATCTCAGGTATGGATTGTGATCTCTTTTTTTTGCATTGGCTGCGGCTGCATTCTTATAAACAAATCTCAGGTACGGATTGTGATCTCTTTTTTTTGCATTGGCTGCGGCTGCATTCTTATAAACAAATCTCAGGTATGGATTGTGATCTCTTTTTTTTGCATTTTGAATAAATCCGAATGTTAAATATTCCAGCGCTTTGATTCTTAACCCCGACCTGGATGTCTGCATTTTGAATAAATATGAATGGTGAATATTCCAGCGTTTGATTCTTAACCCCGATATGGATGTCTGCATTTTGAATAAATCTGAATCTTGAATGTTTCCAGCGTTTTACCAATACCAACGTCTGCAATTTGATAAATGTTAAAATTGTTGCCAACTAAATGTTAAAAATTTTCCCAACTTTAAAATGACTGTATAATTTTCTCTCTTAGTTTTGCTTATCTCTCTATTTTTTTTATGCCTGAGATCTAGATGTTAAAATGTTTCGAGCATTTCACTGATGTCGATGTTTACGATTTGAATATATATGAATGTTAAAATGTTACCAACCTTTGGTTCAGATTGGTAATGCATGTTGCTTGGCTGTTAATAAGGTTTGGAACATATATTTGTTTTCGTGTTTTTTGTTTTGTTGCATATTGGATATATATTTGTGGCCTACCTGTTTTATGAATTCTAGACTTTGAAACATTTCCTAATATCTGCATTTATAATTGTATAGATCTGTGATACCAGAAATGCTTTTTTGATTTCAGTACTCAATCAAAATACATAAATGCATTTTTTATTTGAGTACTTCAATAAAAAATCATGCACTTATATCAAAGTATAGTCCGAAGTAAATAAAGAGAATAAATTAAAAATAGAGAATATGTATGTTACAGCAGGTGATAACTAAATGACAAAGCGTGGAGTGAATAATTAGAATTAGAATTTGTTTCATATTCTTGGAGTGAATAATTTATATAACTGACATAATTTGTTTACATTTTTTTATATTTTTGTTATTAGAATTTGATTGCAAATTCTTTAAAATGTATTTAGTTTAACATGTATATAGCTAATTAGCGTTGTTTAGAACCATACAACACCTTTTATGTTTTAAAGTTTTGAGATTTTATAAAAACATAAGTTTTTGATAGCAATTATTCTCAGTTTTTGATATTCTCATAAGTTTTTGATAGCAATTATTGACTAATGGCATCTACAGGAGCGTTGAACATAGAGTTATTGTAAACAAGAACAGTGAACGAATGTCCATTGCAGGTTTTTGCAATCCTTCTGGAGACAAAATGTGGGACCTATGAAGGAGCTATGAAGGAGCTGATCAACAATTGCAACCATTGTACAGATCTATGACTTTTAAAGAATATAGGAAATTTATACGAAGAGATGGAACCAGAGGAAAGGTATATATAAATTCGATTACTAGCTGTGAGCAGATTCAGATGAAGTGTAACCAGACTCAGATGAAGGAAGTATAATATAGATCTATCTCTTAACAGCGATACCTATCCGTATTGTTTTACTATGATTTATTTTCCTTTGTGGTTGTAACCAGCTTAGATCCAGTTTTACTCGGCTCTATCATGCGCCGAGAGGGATCAAATATTTCGAGCTGCAAACCCTTTTTTGGAGTGCAATTGTTGAAGCAGGGTTTGCACCTCGAAATATTTGATCCCTCTCGGCGCATGATAGAGCCGGGTAAAGCTGGATCTAAGCTGGTTACTTATCAATCACCGGTTCCCATTAAGAGAGCTAAATGTAAAATGTGAAACCTCTTGGAGCTTCCAAATAAATGCTATTTGAAATTCAACAGAGAATTCCTGTTCCATTTTAGAAGAGTCTTAAATACAAACGAGCCTCCTCTCAGATGACTTCAATGAAAACATCAAAGAAAGCTTTAAAGCAAAAACTGGGTGCCTTGTTCTTCTTCATCAAAGAAAAGCAACTCCTAAAACTCAAACTGCACTTGCTGCAAAACAAATGGAACAAGCCACTCATTTCTTCCATCATTGGATTGGTATTGAGCTTCTTTGAGGAACGCATCTCTGTTATATGCATTATATCAGTGCTCTCCTTATTGGACCTCTGTAATTAAGTATGTCTACTTCCTCAGGCTGGCAATCAACATGGCAATTGATTAATCATTGCAAAGAAGACAAATTCCCTTTCAAAATTCTCAGCTATGCTCCTTTGTCATTTTACCAACCATGACTCTTGTGTGTTGCTTGGCGTTCCTCTTGCAATTGACAAATACTTCATTCTGGTCGCTCAACTTGACAAATCATTCTGATGTATTTTAACACTTGTGCTTGATGTAAGTGCCCTGCTTGAACTTGACTTGCTATATGGTAATTAACTGGAAACTGTGGACTCATGTCACTTGTATGATGATGACCGACTCCAATAACTGTTTTTTGCAAAACCAATCCCTGTTCCTTAACATTTAGTGTGGTCATTTGGAACTTTTCTCCATTACTTGGAGGCTTGTATATTTGATGATCTTTGAACACATGTGAGTGCTTTGGACAGTAGAGCTTAAGCTCAATACCTGGATGCATGTTTTTTTGGCCATTCCCATGTATTCTTGCCTTGGCACTTGGAAACATCGAACTCTAAAACGTCCAGATATTTGTTTGGTGCTCTCAGCCCTTGTGTGAACGTTTTTTTCTGAATGACACTATGCAGCGTTTTATTTCCTGACACTTGAGCTCAATTTTTCATGACAACTTTCAATAGAGTCGTGATTGAGTGAAGACCTCCTTTTATTAACGCCAAACTCATCAAATCATTAATAAGTCTGCTCAATTAACCGGTTTTTTTTTATGTCTTTGGTGTACTTTTTTATGAAGCTTGGGTATGTGTGGCCATACTGGAATAACATTGAGCGTTGAGCAGCCTGTGCGCTCATGGGCTCCATGAATGGACTTAGAAACTATAGATTTGATGGTAGGACTTGAATGCTTGAGTTCGTGGACCTGGGAAGTTGGGAACTATGGCGGCTAAGGCTAAACATGAAAATGGGACCAAGACTTTTGTTTTAAGCCAAAGACTCTTGTTTTAAGCCCAAGACTCTTACATCACCCATAATTTATGGTTAAAAAGCTAATGGTCTAAAAATTATTATTTTTCTCTCTCCTTTTCAATAAAAAAAATATTATTTTAATAAAAGACTAAAACATTTTTTAAATAATTATTATTATTTTAAATCATAGTTCCCAATGACCAAATTATCACCATGATAACAAATGACCAAATTTTCACTTTACATAAGGGTTTTGAGTTTGATTTAAAGATGGATTAAGCTTTGGAATAAAAGATTTATCATAGTTCTCAGATCGAATAATCACTTTAGATAAGGGTTTTGAGTTTGACTTAGAGATGGATTAAGTGTTGGAACAAAAGATTTTAGATAAATTGACAAAGTAATTTGGTGTTTTGAATATCAAGTTAGACTTTGACCAAGTTCAATATTTTATTTTGAAGATTATGGTAGCGAAAAATTTTGATGGGGTAGATTCTGGTATCAACAGAGTGCATACTATTTTTAAGAACAAAGTTTAACAACATCCAAAGAGAATATATTTAAGCTCTTGAATTGGTTCATATCCCTGCATTTGCTTTAATGCAGAAGAAATGATTGGATTTGAGATAAAGAATTGCCCATCCCCACAAATACCCAAGGAGCCTTGACAAACCCTATCAAAAAAGCCCCACAGCCCCTGCATGTTTACAGTTGGCACCTTTAACTATCAAATTTCCCTATGGACTCCCTATGGACCTTTGCCTTGTATCCATATTTATACGTAGTGATTAGCTTAGATAACATGACTAAAAAAGAACATCATTTATCTTCAACTAATGCATTGTTTCTTTCCAACCAAAGGCCCCATAAAACACAGCAGGATAAAGGTCTATGAGCCATTGAATTTTTGTCCTTTAACCATGTTTCAAAACATTCTGAGATAGAATCCTTTTCCCAACTCCTAGCACAATGAATAGAACCTAAAACATCTTGCCGAACTTATTTAGCAAAGGAACATGAAGCCAAGAGATGATATACAAATTCTTCGTGGAATTTGCACGAAACACATATATTTGGTCCCTACCATGACCTCTTCTATTTATTATCCCTGTTAGGATCTTTTTTTCTAGAGAAAGGCAGCTAAAATATGTATCTTTAAGGGGTAAGCAAGATTCCATACCATTGTCCACCACCAAACACCTTTTTCATTCATGTCCAAATAAAATAGGTCCTTGTAACCAAGTTTAGTTATTAACACCCCATCCATCGTATTCCATGTCCATTTCAAAACATCTAGTTCATCTTTTAAAGTTACAACATTGTGGTATAACTGACCTAAATAATGGTTCCATTCAATTTATAAGTCTCCTTGAAGACTTAAATCTGCAATTGTTTTCCATTTATGAATCCCCCTAACAGATATCCTATAAATGTCGATGAATTCTAGGTTGTATAGCTCTTTATCTCGAAGAACTTATATGAGTTCCTCTTATAGTGAAAAGTTTCATGCTGATCCAACCCACAAATCCACACCTAAACACATGCAATCACAATTTCCTTTACCAATTTTTCAGGCCATCCATCTACCTATGATATGGTATCCATGCAACAATCCCTTCCATAGATTGGAAGCCCCTCAATAGGAATTTGTTTCACTACTAATCTACTCCTCCATGAATTTACCATTGAGATACTTTCTTCTCATTAGTTGCCCCCAGAGATCATTATTGTGAAGCATCTAGTAAAGCGATTTTGCAACTAAAGCTTCCTCGAACAAGTATATATTTTCAATTCCTTGCCCTCCGAGGGTCTTTGGTTTTGCTAATATCGACCATTTCACCAAGGAATGTCATTCTTGTACACCTTTCCATACCAAAGAAAGCAAACACATTTACTCCCTATCTAAGTTAGGATTGTTTTTTGGCACATAAGCAAGAGACAACAAAAAAATTGGGATGCTCTAGAGCACTGATTTGATAAGCACTAATATGCCCCCATGAGAGAGTCATCTAAAGCACCAACACGACACACGATCACCTATTTTTTAGCACAATCATTCCCAGTCTCCCACTCTGTAATCATTTGGATTTGAAAAGTAGCCCAAGTACTTAAGACCATATTGAATATGACCTTTAGATGAAGAAAAGAAATATCCCAATTATTCTACTAGCTCAACTCCCATTTCATTTACTAAATCCAACTACTTGAGCCAGTTAATTTCCATACATATTGCTACACAAAAAAAATCCAAAACATGTTTGATATACTGCCTTTCTCTAACTAAACCTTGATATACCTCTGGTTAAAATTGGTGTTTTGGAGAGAATATGAGTTAAACCCATCCATGGCTATGCTCAATTCAAGGATTTGTACTCCATCCTTGAATTTATCAGGCCATATATCCTCTACATGCTTTAAGGCTATTGAATCTACATGAATTTGCATAACTTTTGGCTCACTTCTATGCGAGGCATGCCACCCCTGTAACATGGCTAATTCTTTGTAAGGAAAAAGCCTTTGAATACTTGGTATTATAGGCATGTGCCTCGATATCATATGAGGAGGGCCATGTGCCTTATCCTTTTTTTATATTGAGTACATGGTGTGCCCATATTTAAGACATATCTCTTTGTCCTCTTATTCACCTCTGTATAAGATAGAATCATTCAGACAAGTGTGATATGATATTTACTTGACACCCAACTTTTTCAATAATTTATTTTCCTATTTGCAGCTGCCCCAGAGGACATTATCTCTTAGAAGTATTTTTTCTTCGAGTAACATGCAGTTAGTGGGAAATATAAATGTACATTATCATCAATCATCCAACAAATCTCTTTGCATCATTGATTTAATGGGGACTTGATGGTTACTTACCTCAACAGTGTCAAGAAGCACACATCTGACATACCATACATTCCTTTCGGGTTGTACAACACCATTGTTGTCCCTAGTTGGGTAGACCTTGATCCATGCCCAAAGAGAGGGGTGGTGGAAGAAATTTGTATGCTTTCAAAGAAGGCATCGAAAACAATAGCATTGTTCTTGAGCTCGTCTTGTTGGAATGCATTCAACAACATTCCCTCCATAACATGGGTATCCCATAAGAATAATCCATACCAACCTCTATATCATTGTTTTCATCTCCAATCCATGAAGAATTAGTGTTACTGTATATGTTTTGAATTGGTGACTCGAGATGTAGTGCGAACTGAATAGGTGGTTGATTCAACCATGCTTTGTATGCTTCCTCTCCAAGCTCTACTCATTTAGTCACCTTCTCTTGATTTGACATCATACTAGAGTGCAACGTCAGTAGATGGTATATAGGTTGATCATCGTCAAAATCCTGGTTGCAAAAATATTGAACATTTAATCGATGTTATTAGTAAAAAAATGGATTTAGTATGTTAAAGCATTATACAAAACATTTATTAGAGGCATAGTTTTTTTTGGTAAGCACACATGAAATAAACCACTTTATAAAACAGATTTGGAATTAAGTAATACAATAACATTAATTCTAATTAAATCCAAACATAAAATAAGTCAATGATCTTTTTTTATGCACCAAGGGGACGTCTAAAGGTATCCCCAATGCAAGTTGTTTTTATGAGCATTTGGTGGTCTATGAAAGTTATAGTTTAATAACAACTCGTCACTGGGAGACAAACCATGTATTGCATGCACAATAACAAATATGGAGACCTTCTTTTTCATAAATAACTCTTTTTTCATTGGAGTGTTCTTCAAATGAACAATTTGCATTGGACAATGAGCACCTATAAATATTTATGAACCCTTTGATGTTCCCATGAGTGCATGGATGGCCATCGATATATAACAGGTTCTTCATGTTAAATTTTCCTAAAGCACAACCATTCATGCACATAATGTACATGGAAATACTATGTGTGTATTTGACAATATTCAAGTAATCAGATCAACTATAAAGAGGACCACAAAATGGCATAAGTGTTATTAATTGTTTGGGGGTAACAAACACATGTGAAAGGAAAAAGAACCCAATATTTGCAACATCTATTTGTAGACTTTGCGATCATGTAACTGTTACCACAATAAGAGAATTCAATCCCAACATAACGACCAAGCTCCATACAAAGTGTTATTGTAACTTGTTTGGTATTTACTTTGCAGATGGATGAGAAGAGAAAAGTCATCGCTACCCTCCAACAATTGAACGAACATTTGTCTATACTTGGACAATTTTTCTCTTAGCTCATACAACTTTTTGGATCTCCTTGTAGAGATGTTCTACGTAGTATGATATCATACATTGGTTCACTAGCCTACTCTCGGTTGACTCAACATAAGGAGATGGGTTGGTCAATTTAGGACAAAACATGGTTTATTTGGCTTCCAACTTTTCAAAGAATGAACATATGGAAGTGTTCCTATGTTTCTTTTCTATTTCATTGATTGGATCATTGATTGCAGTGGGGGTTATTATACTGTCCATTTTGGGTATTCGGTCATTAATATAATGGGACAGTGTGACATGCCTAGGGTTCACCTTCAACCCATTACATTTTGAACAACCATATACTACTGGGGTGTCATAAAAGAGATCTGGTTCATGTTGAAGTGCCATACGTCCAAGATGATTGCTTGATGACGGCATGCTACAGTTGGCGAAGAAAATGGCCTTCCATTTTCATCTATCACCTACATGCAATATGTTTCTGTTGATAAGACCTTCCAACTTTTTGGGAGTGGTGGAATATCATGTGCGTCTAAACTTGATTTGGAATCAGGATCCTGCAAAAGTCAATGCGCAATTATTCAAATGCACATGCAAAGAAAGCATACATTCAAGTAGATAATCAAAAAATACATAAATACGGATTTACTAGTGACGGCAAGGGAGAACTTGAACTTCAAACGATATATAATGAGCTGGAATTTGAAGAATCAACCATTTGGTTTATCGCTCTTCCTGCATTTGAGTTAAAAGTACAACCAATACATGTCTTCATTGTTAAACTAAAAATTGGAAAATAGAAAACATCTTATTATTTTTTAAGTAACCAGTGTGACATATTTGGCAAACACGCACTGATGTGCCTCAAAACAAAAAGAGCATCGATGTGTGCATACAATATGTGCACCAGAGGAAACATCGAGAAAGGATAAACCTACACTCAATATTAATTATTGAAGATTTCACTTCTATTTTTTGTTTGTGTATGTTATTGGTGCGATATTAACTATCTAGTGCATCATTATCCCGACCAAACCCCAAAAAAAAATCATTATCTTGTTGTTTTTATTGTGCGCTTGTAGTCCACAGGGTTGTAGCTCAACCGATGATTCACTTGATATGAAGTACATGTTGTAAATGGAGGTCATGAGTTCAAATCACCCCATCTTACCCGCGCTCGATACACGCGGGTCGTGTGGGTGCACCTACAGGAATAGTGGTAACAGAATAGGATCCCTAAACCTTGTGTCATGCGAGTACTAGCCTATTCCCCAGTTGTTGATTCCCTTAGTACAAAAAAAATGGTGTGCTTGTATACGTAAAGCACATTGGTTTTCTAGTTTTTGAAGTGTGCATAGAAAATCATGATTTTGAAAAAAAAAGTTTGTGTTTATCATATATGGACCGAAATACCAAATAAAAAAAGAGTGGGAATTTAATTTTAATAAAGTGGGCTTGTAAATGAAAGAGAACCTAAACCCTAAAAAATTTGGCCAAAAGTTTGAGGAAAGACTTATGCAGCATAGATTTACCACATAATGGTTTGGAAAGGCAAGTTTCCTTAAAGACAACTTTTGCAACGTATTGTCGTAAACAAGAACAACTTTGCAGAGAAGACATTTTTGGTAAGTTTTATCTCAATAGATTTAAAAAATAGTATAAATTTTATAGATTTTTTAAATAAAACGTGTAAGATAAGAGTTACGTTCAATGCTACAAACCCCCTTTGTGTTCTTCTGCCTTCAGAGATACCTTCAGTACTGCAAACCCTAGGGTTCTATTTGTTTTCTTTAATTTCTTTTTCCACAATAAAATTTCATTGTTTTATATATAAGTTTGTTGTGTATTTACATTAGTATATGCCAGGGCTTTAGATTGATTTTGGTCTGATATCCTGATGCAATTTGAAGCCAACATGTTTGGACTGTCACTATCATATATTTTTTTCAAAAATGTTTTCATGGTCCGCGATGTGCATTGTACAGAATATATGCAACAATGTGTTTTTTTATATCAGGCGTTGCAGTTTTGGAATATTTTGCAAAATGTTCGGTGCCCAGCTTATAGGAAAAAGCATTGATACATTATTTCATGAAAGGCGCATTAGTGATGATATTATGTGTTATGCACATTGATTAACACAAATAATTTTTTAACTAAAATTCTTTACTTAGTGAGTAAAAAATTATCTCATAATTTATGTGTTTCATTATGCAAGACGTTTCTTGATAAAATATGGTTGATAAAAGATCATGGAATAAAAATTACTACGAAGGGAGCGAGGGAAACACATCTGAAACTAAGAACATGACATGTTTTTTGTAAATTTCACATAAATGTAATATATTTCAATTATTTGTATGTTTAAATTATGTGTATTGGTTTATACGTGTCCTACAGTAAGCAAACTCTTTAAGATTGTTCATAATATGAGTGAAGAAAAGCAAAAAAGATTTTAGAAAATATTAGAAACATGGGAATTATGTGGATCAAAAGGTGATGAACATGAGGTTTTTGTTTGACTTCTTAGTAACAATGCTTCTCAACAATAATTGTTAACATGTTTCAAACTTTAGTTTTGAATTTGTTGAATGTTGTGCAAGAAAATACGATGAGGAAATAGGACGTCCTAAAAAGCTAAAAATTAAGAAGAAAGTAAATGATGATGAATTGGTCATCAATTCAACCAGAGTGGTCCTGGAAGTTAATGAAAGAGGGAATCAATTTTATAAAAATTTGATGGATATAGTGAAAATAACATATAGATGTACATTTCATTTACAATACAAAAATCAATCCAATGACTAAGAATTTGGTTATAAGAAAACTACAAGAACCATTTATGGAGCAATGAGCACTAAGACCAGTGAGAATTGCAATAACAAAAACATACAATTACAAAAAGGAATCATTCAAAATTTATTATTGCTAAAAAGGGTTTTCTATACCAGTCTAAGAATTTACTTAATATTTTGCTATTCTTATTTTCATATAAATATGAATTCATTTTTTCATTGTGCTTTTATTTCTGAAGAAGATTGCTAAAATTTCGGAGTAAGAACGACTTGATATCCGAAATATATTGGTAGGGATTTCAAGAAAGGTGTATTAAGAGATCGCGTAAGAAATGAACATAACCACATCCTAGTGGAAGCTTCTCAAGAATGGGAAGACAATGAGGAAATAATTGATCATTGTTTGACTTCTTACTAACTATGCTTCTCAACAATAATTGTTAACGTGTTTCAAAATTTGTATTTCAAATTTGTTGATTGTTACATAGTGATAGACAATGAGGAAATAGGACGTTCTTAAAAGATAAAAATTTAGAAGATTGTAAATGATGATGAATTTTCCATTGGGTAACCTAGAGTGGTCCTAGAAGTTAATGAAAGGGTAAAACAATTTTAAAAATCTTTGAGGGATATAGTAGGAAGAACGTATAGACATGATTTTCATTTAAAGTACAAAAATCAATCCAATGACTCTAAGAATTTGGTTATAATAAAACTACAGGAAGAATTTATGAAACAGTGGGCACTAAGACCAGTAATACTTGAAATAGCAAAAAATATACACCAACATGCATCAAACATATGTAATCATTACTTTACTTTTAATGTGCAAAGAGTTTAATATCACGTAAAATACTAATTTTCAATTGTTTTGTTGTTGTAGAAAATAAAATAAATGGCAATCATTCAATGGATCAGACAAGATGACAAGGCTTGAAAAGGTTGATTGCAAAGTTTGTGACTACTTGTGGTTTTCTTCAAATTTCATATTTGGTGTGATGTTTAGATTTTATTTTATTTACAATCATACATGGATGTTTTCAAACATGTGCTAACATACGGAGAAGAGCCATCCAATCATTTGATTGGCATTGGATTAAATATGTGTTGTGAGTATATGTTAGGGTATCAATGGTCATTTGAACAATTTGTAAGTAGTTATGATGTTTTACGTCCCTTATTTTATAATTAATGAAACAACAAGAAAACTTTAATTATATCTATGATTTTTCATGGCGTATGAAACTTATAAGAAACAAGGTATGGGTTGGTTCCAATAGAGGATTTATTGACACATGACATTATGAATGGTTTCAAAAATATGTGTGAAATTTATGTTTCACTCATTGCACTGGTACACCACTTTTTCATTTATGTAGTCATTTATATTATAGTATTTGTAAATGTAGATACACTCGTTATATTTTATCTTTATGCTTGTAGATGGATTCAATCAACAAACATTTCAAATAACTCAAAAACAATATCCTCCAAAGGTGATGAAGAAATGAGGCATGGAAGCAGCTTGAGCGACTACAGCAGTTCAAGCAGTGAATGACAATCGATAAATTTGAATGTTGTTACTACAAGTTGCATTTTTTGGAATTTTTATCTATGAAAGACAAGCATTATGTTCAATGTTGACATTTCAACCCAATTTGATGAGGATAAGTTTTCAATAATCGTAATGATGGACGTTTTGATTATGCGATACCTTTATGTTGTCCCATATTTTGAATTCTTATTCATATATAATAAAATGGGTTTCTTCTTCTGCTACATTGTCAAATGTCACAAACTGTTGTATAGATTAAATATATGAATGATTTACATTGTGGCAATGAAAAAAAGGGTAATCAACACGCTTGTTGAAACACTAATTAAAATATAAAAAAGTATTATTATTAAAAAAAAATTGATAATTAATTCAAATGTTAAATATATGAATTATTTACATGGTTGCAATGAATAGAAGTGTAACGAGTTCGTGCAGATCCAGGAATATCCTCAAGATTAGGGTCTTTGGTAGATAATATTTCAAAGGGATTTGGCAAGGAAATTACTACAATATTAGTAATGGAAATGGTAGGATGGGCGGTCATCGTTGAATAAGATCGGGGAGGTGCAAAGGAGATAATCTGACAAGATGATGAAGGTTGGGATGAGGGGGTTGATGTAGACCATTGATATTCTTTGTGACACATCTTTTTCTTTACATCTTGCTATTGTTCTTCATTTAATGGATTTTCTGTTATTTTTTCTAATATAATTAACTTTATTAGGATCTTTATGTGAAATAATAACAAGCACAACAAGATACACAAGACACAAAGATTTTCACCAGGGAAACCATAAAGGAGAAAAACCCTCAAACTTCGTCAAAATAGTTCTGTCACTAAGACAATATCACAAAATCGAAAAAACCAATAAGAAGAAGTCTTATGCAGTTATTTCTCTCCTCCTTGTCTCTCCATCTCTCCTCATTTGAACTTGAGTGAGTGTGAGTGTGTATAAATGAGGGAGGGTGACTCCTTATTTATACTCTTCAAGTGACTAACCTTCCAACTTGACTGAGCCGACCTTTAACCCTTATAGGTCCTACTTCTCCTAGAGAAACTCCAAAAGTACATTTCATAATATTATATTGGGGACCATAACCTTGACTTACAACGGAGGTTGTAACTCAAGTACCATGTGCAATAATGACATCCCGAAAGAAGGGAAACACATCTTCGATGGGGGTACAACAACATACAATGATAATATACATCATAATATCTTTCGAAGTTACAAATACAACAATTCTCCCTCTTAACTAGGAAGGTATTCTCTCTCTCGCCACAGTCATCAACATATCTAGTCAATTCATCATCAGAGATGCTACCATAAACCTCATATTATCAGTCATTGAATAGTTATATCTTTCATCAAAAAATTCTACATATCTAGCACTATTTCATGTTGGGTGTAGGCATATTCCTCATCCAGGTCTTCATCATGAGTAAGCCATCGCGTAGGTACAACTCAGTTCTATTCCTTACATTGCCACTGCACACCTGTGTCTCCTACTGTCATCTCATCATATCTATATCATCTCATCATCATGCACAAAAGAAAGCAAATAGAGCACACATAGCATAGCCCAGATGCAGACCACCTGCGTTCTACCAATATAGGAGCACGTTGGCATCTGTCACCAAGACAACCAACATCTTCCACTATGTGAGAATCACCTAGGAGCACACCAAGTGCATTACATATCTCCTTATCTCCAACATGGGAACACATACATATAAGGATTGATTACGACAAAACAACCTACGTACCACACCAGGATTTTTTCCTTTCTAGGTCAACCTGAAGGACTCATTACATCCAAACAACCTGCGTCCAGGAGCTTTTCTGTTTGGATAACCTTCCAAGACTTATTACATCCGAGCAACCTGTGTACCATGCTAGGATATTTTACACTCTAAGACAACCCACAAGACTCATTACATACAAACATCCTACATCCCACACCAATATATTTTACACCTCGGATAACCTGTACTAGGACTGATTACGTCCAAGAATAACCTGCATACTATGCCAGGACTGATTACGTTTGAGCAACCTACATCCTATGCTAGGATATTTTATGCTCAAGGACAACCTATCTCTTATCCCATGTGAGATATCATGCATCTGTGTCTCTTGGTATCTCTAGCCTAGGAGTACACCAGGGTATCTTATGTTACCAAAACAACATGTGGCTTCGACTATGTTGGAACTCATTACTCCCTCTTTTGATGCGCCTCGTTCTTAATCACACCAATTCTTTCTCTGAAGTACTCGAACTTCACTCTAGCTAGAGGCTTCGTCAATACATTAGTTATATGCTCGTTTGTTTCCATATACATGAGCTTCACTTCTCCTCTCTGCACCATATCCCTACTATAGTGGATTATGATCTCAATGTGCTTCGACATGTCGTGGAACATTGGGTTCTCCTACAACTTCATGCAACTCTGGTTGTCGCAAAAGATACAAGTCGCATCTATTTGCAGATCAAACAAATCAATCAGTAACTTCTACATCCATATTGCCTCACAACTAGCTAAGCAAGAGACAACAACATACTCTGCCGTAGCTATACTCAATGCCATGTAGGACTGCTTCTTGCTAAACCAGGAGATCATGACGGATCCCAAATAGAAGCAGCAACCCGAAGTGCTCATCCTATCGATGGTGCTACCTACCCATTCCGAATCAACATAACCATGCAGGTTAATATTCTTATTTGCATCATACTTGAGCCCATAATCCATTGTACTCTTCAGGCACCTCAATACATGCCTTGCAGCAACCAGGTGAACATGTCTTGGATCCGTCAAGAGTTGGATCAAGGTGTTCACAGCAAAGCATATGTTTGGTCTCGTATTCGTTAGGTACACCAATGAACCAATCATTTTATGATACATCGTGGCATCAACCGAATCTAATCAAGCATCATACATAAGCTTCAACTTTGATGCCATAGGTGTGGTTATCGCCTTGCAGTGCAACATTTCGAATCTTTTCAGAATCTCCATTACATACTTTCCTTGACCAAAAATATTTCATCCACATTCTACCACACCTCCATGCCTTAGAAGTAGCGCATCATCCCTAGGTCTTTCATCCTGAACTCAGTGGCAAACTTCCTCTTTGCATCAATAAGTTTGTCCACTCCTGTCAAGAACATGTCATCGACATATAGCAGGAGCATCACCGGTCTTCCGTCTTCAAACTTTAAGTAAAGGTTGAAATCCTCTTTACTCTTAGTAAAGTCTAAGCTCATCAGGAACCTATCCATCCTTTCATACCATGTCCTAGGTGTCTATTTCAATCTGTACAAGGCCTTCTTCAATTTGTATACATGAGCCTGCCTGTCATGTGTCTTGAATCCCAGTGGTTGTTCTACGTTCACTTCCTCTTCGACTACACTATTCAAGAATTTTGTCTTGATGTCTATCTGGGGTATCTTCTATTTCATTACTATGACCAATGCAAGTATGGTTCTAATGGAAGTGTACCTTGCTACGGGTGTACATATCTCCTCATAGTATATGCCTTCTTTCTGTTAGAAGCCTCGTGCCACAAATCTTTCCTTGTGTTTCTCGATGTTACCATCTGTAGCATGCTTGATCTTGTAGATCCACTTCGAAGTCATGACAGACTTCCTCTCCCGTCTCGGAACTATCTCCTATACATCATTCTTCATAATCGATTGATACTCCTCGATCAAGGCTTCCTTCCATTCTTTCTTCTGTGCAACCTCTTCATAGTTTGAAGGTTCCTTGTCAATGATGACACAGCAAGGCCACATAGTTGTTGTAAGGTTTTGGTCGTTTCCTTTCTCTTTCATCCCATCTGGAGCACCAAACCTTTCTGCTTCTGTTATGAGTTCATGTGCCCATGTTGGTTTTCTCTTGTGGGAATCCTTTGATCCACTCAGAAGTTGGCATAGTTTGTCGACTTTGACAGGTTCAACATTGACTCCAACAAGTCCGAACCTCAACACAACCTCGATAGGTTAAACATCTTGACATGCATTATTGACACCAGTTATCAACATGACTACGACAGATTGTCTCTCTGTCTTCCAATCATCTGTAATGGTTGAACTTCCAAACTGTTCCAAATTCTTTGTAACTGAACGTAATGGGAATACAACACAAGCGTTCTCGGCACTCTATATAAACATGTATACTATTGTAATATACAAGCAGAGTAATGTGCATCGTACAGTAGCAATGAATTAACGTAGATTGGTTCAAACGCTTGCATTTTGTCTGTCTGTAGTGTATTTTTTTCTTTTCTCATTCTTAATATGCTTCTGTAATAACAGTTACTTGATTCATTCAATCGAACCGTTATCCCTGTCGTCTGCCTAGGCACCTGGATCCTTGGTATCAGAGCAGATTCAAAGATTATTCGTGCTTAAGTTGTGCATAGACACTTGTATCGAGGTTACCTGACTTATGCATGTTCAAAAACGCTCACAAACTTAGCAATCCAAGCATACATTATCTTCAACTTCAGAGTATCTATATACTCGCACCACTAGATCGAAGATGGTCAAAGAAACAATCAATAGGCATGCAACTAACGAGACAAAGAAAATCATAGAGAAAGCACTAGCTCGATAGTGAATCGAAATTTTTCCTGGCTAGTTCAGTGAGATTCTCACGAGATTTTCCTTGACCTCGGGAGGATCCTCGACGATATCCAACTCCAACAAAATCAATCCATTCAAAGTGAATATGATTTGAACATAACGAATCTTGAAGGAAATATTGATGCAGAATTCGTAGACATTTGGGTACGAAAACTGGAATCCTATTACTCTATGAATCAACTCTTAGAAGCCAAAAGGATCACCATTGCATCCTTAAAGATGTTGAAATTTGTGCACTACTGGTGGGAGAATTTATTGACAAAGATGGAGAAAGAAGGAGACCCCATAGACACATGGGAGAAATTTGTTGAATATGTCTGAAAGGAGTTATACCTACCCAAATACATTGAACAATAGTATAAAAAGTGCAAGAAGCTAAGGCAATTGAAAGACCACTCCATGCAGAGTTACACTGACGAGTTCTATCGACTCATGGCAAGACTTGGCGTTCAAGAAGAAGAGAAATTGCTTGTTCTGAAGTACATTAGCGGATTGTCACCGTACATTCAGCAAGAGATGTATTTTTTGATTGTCCGTACACTTGCAGGTGCATTCCACTATGCCAACAAGATTGCAGCTAAATAGAAAGGAAAATCATGTTTCATGACCAAGCGGACAAGTCTAACATCTGACAAGAAGTCACCAGTCGACTCCGACACGTCAAGACACCCTTCTCATCTAACCCTGCTAAAGTAACATCATGGCAAGAATCACCTCGTTAAAGACAAAAGGGATCGTATAAAAAAAACCCTACTAGGAAATGGAATGATTACCACAATTATTCATGGCATGATACGTCTGAATGCAAGGCTCAGAAGACATTTTTTGGAAAAAATGTCGACCTCCAACTTGTCCAACAAAACTATGGTAGAATCAGACCTAGAATCATCGACCCTTTTGACATCGACATCAACCACTCCGATAGTCGTGAATATCGTCGACAAGGAGGAAAGAGAGCGGATGTTCCATACACATATATGGGTTCAAAACAATCCATTGCATTTGATTGTGGATAATGGTATCCGAAATAAATTCATTTTTGAAGATCTTGTGTAGAGGCTAGGTCTTGTCACCACTCCACATACTCAGCCTTACAATATTGGTTGTATGAAGGATGGACATGAACTGAGAATCACTCAACAATGCATACTCATGTACTTCATTAATCCTTTTGAAGATGAATTACTCTGTGATGTGGCATTGCTTTCTGTAGCTGACACCCTGTTTGGGAAACCTTACTTATGGGATCAACATGGAAGTTATTAGTTTCAGCCTTAGAAGGTTATTATCAAAGTACGAAACCGGAGTAACGACCTAGACCAACGGTTGCGATGGTATCTTCCAAACAGACAAAGAATCTCATCAATCATGCTCATAAATTCCCATTGATCATGATTAATCCTTAGCACCCTAGGAGGACTGCAACAAGTAGTCAACTCATCGACCAGTGCAGCTTTCGACAACAACAAAATATTGACAACATTCTTCAGGAATACTGAAAATTATTTCAAGAGCCAAATGGAGTACCTCTACACTACCTGGTAAAACACTCCATTGAACTTGTTCATGGTTCTTCATTACCTAACGTGTCTATTTATAAGATCCATTATTGAGAATGAAGAGATTCATAGACAAATTCAAGATTTGATCAACAAAGGTCACAGCTGACCCAACTCTTCTCCTTGTGGAAGTCCAATCACCCTTGTTCCAAGGAAAGACAAGCCTTGGCACATGTGCATCAACTATCGAGATCTCAACAAGATTTCAGTAAAGAATAGATACCCTCTTCTAAGGATAGATGAACTCATCGACTATATGAAAGGTGCTAAGTTCTTTACTAAGCTCTCCCTCAAATTGGTATACCATCAAATTTTGATCGATCCCACCGATGTATGGAAAACTACTTTCAAAACCAAGGAAGGATTGTTTGAATGGTTATACATGCCTTTCGGATTAACCAATGCACCTGCGAATTTCAGGTGATATATGGATGACATTTTGCGAGCTTTCATCAACAAGTGTGTCATTGTCTATTTAGACGATATCTTGTTTTTTAGTCGATCATGGGATGAACATTTCTAATAGTTTCGAAAAGTCTTCGACATTCTTCGACAACATCGAATCTATTTTAACATGGACAAATTCTCATTTGCGATGAACATCATCAAATATTTGGGGTATGTAATTAAATCTACAGGTATTCACGTCGATCTAGACAAGGTAAAAATCCTCAAAGATTGGCCCATTCCTCAAAACACTCATGAACTAAGAAGTTTTCTTGGTTTGGCGAATTTTTATCGACGATTCATACTCAGCTTCAGTCACATAGCCTAGCCTTTGAATCAGTTGACGACGGGAAATGGGAAAATCATCTTCAAATGTACATCAACACAACAACAAGCTTTTGAGAAGCGCAAATACAAGCCTTGTACTGCACCAGTACTTGTGTTACCTTATTTGCATTAGCCTTTTGATATTGAGACAGACGCATCGGATAATGCTTCGGGTGCAGTAAGCACTCAGTCTGGTCACCCGGTTTCTTTTCATTTTGAAACTTTCAAGGACATCATCAAAAGGTATTCGACGTATGAAAAGGAATTGTATGCCATTGTGCAAGCCCTTAAGCAATGGATACATTACATTCTTGGGAAGGAAATTGCCATTCTTACTGACCACAAGCCCTTACGGTTCACCCCGTCCTAGTCCAATATACAAACAACTCAACAACTCAAGTGGATTAATTACCTGCAACAATTTGAGTTGGTAATTAAGTATCGGAAAGGTAAAGCTAATGCCATAGCCAATTGTCTAAGTCGACAACCCATTACTCTACTTTTTACGGTGATGAGTAATAACAGTTATGATACAACTACTTGGACTCAATTGTATTCGGTAGACTACAACTTTTCTACAATTTATCGACAACTTCAAACCAACCCATCGTCCACTACCGACTACTTCCTGAAATATACCTTGTTATACAATCTTGGACAGCTTTTTGTACCGATAGGTGAGAACCAACATAAGCTAATTTGGGACGCGCACTACAGCAAGACTGCATGACACTTTGGAGTATCAAATACCCTTTCCATGCTCCAAAAGTATTTTAATTGGCCTTCACTTAAATATGACATCAACAGGTACATTCGATCATGTGTGGTTTGTGTCATTGCTAAACCGCTGAATCGATGACCATGACTGCACACGCCTTTGTTGGTTCCTAGTCGACCATGGGAATCTATTTCTATGGACTACTTGATGGGATATCCTACCACCAAACATCATCATGACGTTATATTAGTAGTAGTCGAAAGATTTTCCAAGATGGCTATACTCATTCCATGCAAGAAGACTATGACAACACAACAGACTACTCAGCTCTTCTTCGAACATGTTTGGAAACATTATGGCCTTTCGACGACCATCATTTCCAACAGAGATTCCAGATTTGTCAACATATTTTGGAAGACTCTATGGAAACATCTCGACATGAGACTCTCTTTGTCGACAACTTTCCATCCTTAGACAAATAGAAAGATGGAAGTTGTGAATCGCTTAGTAGTACAACTAGTCTGCATGTACAACCACAAGCATCATCGAACATGGTATAAAAGTATCCCATGTATACAACACAGTTACAATCGTGCTCATTACAACTCTATGGGTACGATTACATTTGATATATGTTGATTTTAACCCTTAGCGCTCATCGGATTACTCATTTCGTCAAGATAGTCGAACGACACCGACTCTGATCGATAAGAAGTTGAAAAAGCATTGAAGTTTCAAGACCAAATCTGCAACATCCAGAAACAAGTACAGGAAATGTTGCAATGAGCTAATGCAAAAGCTAAGGCTCGACACGATAAGAATTGTATTCCTCATTCATTTCAAATTGAGGATCAAGTTTGGTTGCATCTCAAGAAGGAATGCTTTACTAGTCCATGTAGAAAGTTGAATCCTTTGTGATATGGTTTGTACAATATCCTTAAGCAAATTGGAGAAAACACTTTTCATCTTGACATTCCTTCATGCTTGGGTTTGCATCCAGTATTTAATGTGTATCCACTTCGACCATACCATGCACCACTGTTGGAACATAACGACTTGCAGATAGTAGAACTAGAAGATATCCATCCATATGTTTAGGAGCCTCTTCCTTGCGACATCATCATGGGACAACGAATACTCCATACAAGGATGAGCGTAATTCCCTTGTTTCAGGTGGCTAAATTCGGGAAGATCTCAACATAAGGAAAGTGGTACTCTTCTACTGAACTCACCAACAAGTTTCCTCACTTGTATTAGCAAACAATGGGGACCATTGTTTCTTAAGGAGCAATGATCCACTCAATGGTTGGCATTATTTGTCGACTTTGGCATGTCCAGTATCAACTTCGACAAGTCTGAACCTCGACACAACCTCGATAGGTTCAACATATCGACATGCATCGTCGACACCGATGATCGACACGACTACGACAAATTGTCTCTTTGTCTTCCAATCATTTGTAATGGTTGAACTTCTGAACCATTCCAACTTATTTGTAATTGAATGTAACAGGAAAACAACCCAACTGTTCTCAACACTCTATATAAACATGTATACTATTGTAATATACAAGCAGAGTAATGTGCGTCATACAACATTAATGAAATAACAGAGATTGGTTCCAACTCTTGCATTGTGTTTATGTGTATATATTTTTTTTTTGTGTGTGTAGTTTATTTCCTACTTTTCTCATTCTTAATATGCTTCCACCATAACAGTACTCGATTCATTCAATTGAACTATTGTCCCCGTCGTGCGCCTGGCCACCTAGATCATCCTTCTCATGTAGTGTCTCTACAGGCTCTTGTGGTTCTTCTATGTCATGATCCTCGTGTAATTCTAGAATTGCTTCTAAATTTATGTATCTTGGACTCTCGTTCCTTCAGTTTCCTCGACCTCTTCAATAGGTAGCTTCCTGGATCTAGAGTATGTTGAGTCTTCATCAAATTCTACATCTCTATTGATGTCGATCTTCTTGAATCCTGGTAAGTGTATTCGGTATGCCTTTGTGGTATCATTATATCCTATAAATATTCCCTTATTCCTGGAAGGATTAAGCTTGGTCCTCTTCTCCTTTGGGATGTGTACGTATACAGGGCAACAAAATATCCTAAGATGGATGACTTAGGGATTCTCTCATGATAAAGCCTCTTTAAGAGTCTTATTGTAGAGTATTCGATGAGGAGTACAATTATGTACATACACAATTGTCCTTGTTGCTTCTACCCAAAGGTGCATTGGAAGATCCTGGTCATGTAGCATTGCTTTCGTTGCTTCCATTATACTTATGTTCATGTTCCACAACACCATTCCGTTGAGGATTGTATGGACTGATCAACTCCCTCTTAATCCTAGACTCTCTGTAGTTTTCCTTGAATTCTTCCTAGGTAAACTCTTCACCATTATCTGACTGTGGAGTCTTCATCTTCCTTTCAGTGTGGTTCTTGACCAAGGCTTTGAATTCCTCAAACTTACTGAACACTTCATTTTTCCCTTTCAATAAATATATCCAAGTATTACGTGAGAAATCATCAATAAAGAAAACATAGTACACAAACCCGCTTAATGAGTTGGAATACATGGGCCCTCATACATTTGTGTGTACTATCTCCGGTATTCCTTTAACTTTACTTTCACTGTTGGGAAATGTCTTCTTTGCATTCTTTCCTTACCCAGATCCTTTGAAAACGTCTTCATGCTTTTCCTGGATTTCTAAAATTCCTAATACTGCTTTTCTTGCAATTAGTAGTGCTCTTCAATGCACATGTGCAAGCCTTAGGTGACATAATTCACTTAGTTCTATCGAGTCATGAACCAATGCTTGTTCAGGTTGTCCCTTCAATTTGTACAACCCTCTGTCTTGCTCTCCAATGATTTTCCAGAGCCTAGCTTGTATGAAGCTTCTCCACTTCCTTTTATGGGGTATTGATAATCATCCCCAAGTTTCACCTTGTGAGGTGACTCATGCTCAAACATATTGAAAAATAATTATTTATATCATATTATATGTTTAGATGCCCCACTTTACACAATCCAATCATTGCTTCCATGTGAGATAGTGCTCGTGAGTGCTGATATTAGCACATACTCTTCATCTGAATCATCCTTCTCTCTTCTAAATCTTTTGTTTGTCGATTCATTGTCTTCAATGGTATGAGCATGATGTCGCTTCCATTTTTCATTGAATGAGTCTTTGTTATTGGGACAATATCTTGCAAAGTGTCTCTTTTCATCATAAGTGTAACATCAAATGTTAGAAGGATCTCTTTTGAACTTATTTTGTTTCTTGTCCTTCTCTTTGTTGTGATGGTGGTTCTCCTTCTTTCTGTATTTTCTTCTAGTGTGAACCATGAGAGGTTGATCTTCAATTTCTCCCATCTTCTCTTCTCTTGTTAAGAGCCGATCTTCTTCTTGTGTGGATTCTTCTTGGAGTCTACTGAAAGATATCAACTTCCTTCTTGCACAAATTTATTGAATGACTGAGTCCCGTGATCTTGGGAGGCCATTCAAGGTAGTCATCACAATCTCTCCTTCTTCTATATTCTCTTCAACTGCTTCAAGTTGTTCCTTGATTTGAGAAACCCTTGTGAAGTAGGACTGTATAGTCTCTGAGTTTTGTATCTTGACATTCTTCAACTGGTTCCTCAATGTCATCTTCTGATTGATGTTCTTTCCTTCGAACATCTTTGACAAAGCATCAAATACTTCCTTTGGTGTCATAAAGGAAGACACATGGGGGCTAAGATGATCCTTAAAATAATTTGCAATGATTCTCTTGGTCGTAACCAATTTCATCTTATGAGCATCCTTAGCGTCATCTCCCTCTGGCTCTGGAACTTCTTCACCGATGTACTAGTCCAAATCATTTTCTTCAAGGATCAGGGAGATTTTGTACTTCCATGCTCGAAAGTTATTGGCTCCTCCAAGCTTGTCCTCAAGCTGAGTATGATGAGTCATTTTCAAATGAGAACCTAAAATGGAAGTATAAAATATTTAGATCTTACCGATCTGACGTGTCCGACCTAGTTCCGGAGCTTGCTAACCTACGGTTTGTTAGAGAAACCTTAATTTTGCAAACTTGGAATATGGAAATTTTGTTTGGACATAAAGATGTGCCTCCTTGAGGCGAGTTGCTTAGCTAGGTCCTTTTCTAAATACTGAGGTGGGAATCCTCCTAAACTTGATGCCCTAATTTCTTCCCACATTAAAAAATTGAAACTTCTCCAAATTTGGAATTGCTTCCACCAAAATATGTGCCCTTCTATGGTGAGTTAGCCTAGCCCTCTTTTCTTGATGATTTGTGGAGAGAATACCTTGAACTAAGAATCCCTAGTTTTTGTTGTTGCATAGTGCCTTCTTTCAAAGAGGCTCTGGTCCCATGTTAGTTGTCATAATCTAATTAACTTGATTACGATCTTTATTTGAAATAATAATAAGCACAACAAGATACACAATATAGAGTAGATACACAAGACACAAAGATTTTCGCCTGGGAAACCATAAAGGAGAAAACACTGCAAACTTCCTCATAATAGTTATGTCACTAATACAATATCACAAGATGGAAAAAA
Organism: Pseudotsuga menziesii; assembly: GCA_001517045.1. Taxonomy (NCBI): domain Eukaryota; kingdom Viridiplantae; phylum Streptophyta; class Pinopsida; order Pinales; family Pinaceae; genus Pseudotsuga; species Pseudotsuga menziesii. The sequence continues at coordinate 49,353 of LPNX010714621.1, forward strand.
AATAAGAAGAATTCTTCTGCAACTCTCTCTCTCTCTCTCCTCATGTGAACTTGAGTGAGTGTGAGCGTGTATAAATGAGGGAGGGTGCATCCCTATTTATACCCTTCAAGTGATTGACCTCCCAACTTTACTGGGCTGACCTCTAACCCTAATAGGGCCAACTTCTCCTAGAGAGAGTCCAAAAGTACATTACATGATATTATACTGGGGACTATTGCCCTTACTTACAACAGAGGTTGTACCTCAAGGACCATGTATAATAATGACAGCCCGAAAGGACGGAAACACATCTCCCATGGGGGTACAACAACATACAATGATAATATACATCAGAATATCTTCTGAAGTTACAAATACAACAACAACTTCTTGAGGAGTCACATGGATTTCTTACAATCCTTTGCAAAGTGTCCATATTCATGGCAATCCTTATAGTTAAAATGAAGTTCCTCGTAGTCAAGTTACTATAAATGCTTCCAGTTATCGACTAGCCAGATCATCTATAGAAGTCCTTTCTCGAGGTCAAATTCCATGCATATTTGAGTGCATGCCATCATTCTAGCTTTCAGTTCTATTTTTTCTATAGATTTCCCCAAGGCGTTTCTAATATTCATGAGTGAGTCTCCACCCAAATAGTGTAACGACAGATGTGAAAGACGAACCCACATTGGTAATGTAGATGGAACATTAAGCTCGTGGTTGAATTTTGGTGTCCATCTGTTTAGATATATCCTTGGTTTCTAAAAATGTATGGTCAACTTTTGAAAATGAGATCCTCGTCCTCCTTTTATTCAAATAGGAATGCATAGAACCCTCATCCACAGAAGTAGTGTGTCATTTACCCTTTTATTATAGTGTGCCAGTTCCATTAAATCCAACTATTCATGGATTTGGGGGAGGGATAAATCCCATTTAACTGCCCAATTAGACCTCGTTCTTCCATTGTTAGATCCATTTGATGAGAAGAGAAGTCCGAGGTAACCACCTTTATAATTTTCCTATCCATTTGGAAAACATTGATGGTGGTTTTCTCTAAACCTCTTTTCCTAAATAGGCTATCAAATATCAAAATGCTACTTCATCAATTTCAGGAAGGTGGATCGACACCCTCATGTGGAGGAATACATTGTCACATTGATCAAACCACTTACCTTGTCGTAGGTTTGGCACACCCTCTATTTACATCAAGATATAATATACTACACACAAATAAAAATCGACATCATCATTAATGTTAGCACCAATTGCCTATAGATTTAAGAGTGACAAAATATATTTATGGCAGAGTACAAGAGAAGGCATGCATTATTTGTAGAGCCATAGACACAAATCAAAAAATGATTTTAGTAAAGAAAATAGTCTCGCTTTCCAACAAAATATTCAATTGTTCTCTAGGGACGAGACAACTGAAAACGTTAATAATCCTTATTAGTGTAGTCAAAGTATTCATCACACTGGTTGAATGGCACAAAAAAGTTCAAATATGTTTTTGCAAGTGTACCAAGTTTCCTACCTATCTAGCGCCTGGCTTCGTTGCTTTCTTTGCTAGTACACATCATGTTTACACCCACCTTTGTTGTGACTTAAACCGATGTTTCTAGGTTGACAAAGCTTTATATACACCTACGTATAAGAGATCAATATTTTTTCGAGAACAATTTTTTTTGTACTTGGTAGTAGTAGTTGTATCTCGGTGTATTGTTAACAACTTGGAAGCGTCGATTGATAGATCAAAGAAACATGAAAGATCAATTGATGTCAACATTGGTTTCCACACACAATTCTATCCTTTTCTCCCAAAGAGAAAAAGATTGAACTTATTTCCATGTTGCCATTCATTTTTCTTTTCTTTCCTCAATGGATTCAAAGTTCCATCCAATTTAAAATATGCAATAATTTCGAGTTAAAACATAAGGATATAAGCTTATTAAGGGTCGAATTATTGGTTCAAGGTTGAAATGGTTGACATGAATCTCAAAACATCTTGTAACTAGAGAAAAAGTGTGATTGAGATAAACATTTGTTCCCAATTGAATATTAGATAAAAATTAAACCTGGGAACCTAAAAGGTTGCCTTTATATCTATGAAAGCTTGTTCTTTTCTAGAATTGTGTTAGGAGCCTAGAAGATGAATGACCTTGGCGACAGTATGAACTAAGGGGACAACTAATTATGCAGATTTACCAACATGGGATGCTCCTCAATGATATCACCCTTCTCCAACATTCCACACAGTCCTTTGAAAATATCCCATGTGAGTTAGAAAAAATATTCATATATGTAACTTCTCAACTCCACATGCAAATATGAATGGTACAAAAACATAAAATGTGATGAAGAAGAAGTGGACAAGTAGGATCTAGGGATGATTTGCAGGGTAAGTGGATTGCAAAAATTACAATGCGGAGAATATGATTTCAAGAGTCACAAAATGAAAACAAAACATTGATTGGGCCCTTCGAATTCGAGGGGATGAAGGACATTGCAAAAGTTTATCTGAAACATTCGACCTTACAAGTACTGGTGTTTAGTTTTATTTTTTATACATAGTTTAAATTTGCTTGTAACATATGCTTTTTATTAGTTTTGCATAGTCCATAATTCCAAAATATGCAAAGTTGCTTATGACATATGCATTTTAGTAGTTTTGTAAAGTCCACAATGCAAAAATATGCATAAGATGAACCACATGGCAAAAGCATGTACAAAAATCAATATTCATATTGGCATTTGATTTTACAAGTACATGTGTTTAGTTTCTAGGTAACTATCTATATCTCTTATGAGTTCCAAGTCATTTTAAGATGGTAATTTACATTTACAGTGATATTAACAATTTAATGAACGTACTACAGTTTCTAGGTAACTATCTATATCTCTTGTTAGTTCTTGGTCATTTTAAGATGGTAATTTTCATACGTAGTGATATTAAAATTTCAATGTACATACTACATTGTGACATTAAATAAAATTGTAACTAACATTACATAGTGATATTAAAATTGTAATTTACATACATAATGATAACTACGATTTACCTTTCACATTTTCATCATTGCATATTTACGTCATAAGGCGTTTAACAAATGGGAGTAGACTCCCCTCAGTTAATGTTTTTTTTTTCCCAGCCGTAGGATGCTTTCGTCCGATGATTGGGGTCATCTGGCTCCTTCATTCCTGATTTATGTTCATCTCTTTGTCTACCTTCTGACTGAAAAACAGCTCCTTCATTCCTTATTTATGTTCATCTCTTCATCTACCTTCTGACTGAAAAACAACTGTATCTCATCTGCTACCTTCTAACTGAAAAACAACTGTATCTGTCCTTCATCTGTCGTGTCCTTCATCTGTTGTCCCTTAATCAGAGCTTTCGTCCCTTAATCAGAGCTTCTTTCGCTGCAGAGAAGCGGTGCAGTCTGCCATTAGTGTTGTTGCTGCCGCTGCATTTGTGGATTTGTTGATTCAAGGAGAGGAGAGGGAGAGGCGACGTGAGCGAGAGGCGAGTCGAGACTTATGTGAAAGGATTTGAATCGAAATGGGTAAGAAATCCACTGTTGATTTTCATTGAATACGCAGTCCTATTTTAGGATCGTTTTAGTTTCTATGAGGGTGTTTTGCTTTGCTACCATAGCTTTAAACAAGCCAAACAATTCAGAATATAATAGCATGAATACAAACTCCTTTCATTTGAGCAACTTATCTAAATTGCATCTCTCTGTGAAATGTTCCATAGCTTTAAACAAACCAAAAACTTATGAATTCTACAGGTCTTCATTCAGATCCTTATTATTGATAGAGATGCCAAGAATGGTTGACGACTGTAAATCCTCCATCTACTACAAGATTGTGACCACTAACATACTTGGCTTCATCACTGGCCAGATACAAGCCGGCTTCTGCTACATCCCCTGCTTTCAGAGTCGGGCCCTTCAAATTGGCTATGCTCTTACACCCTTCCTCCACCCTCAACCTGTCTTCTTCAGTAATGGCCGAGGCCGAGGCCTCACCATCCATTTCTTTGGAGACGCCAACAGACATGGAGGTAGCAACTCCATAAGGAGAAATGAAGTTCACTCTGATTCCATACTTCCCCAGCTCGGTCGCTGCGTTCTTCACAAGCCCTAAAATTGCATGCTTCGATGCAGTATAAGCATAAGGAGAGAGCCCTCTCATTATGCCAGCCATGCTCGCTGTGCATATTATGCAGCCTGCCTTCCTCGGAATCATCACCCGGGCTGCGTGTTTGATACCCAACATCGCCCCCTTCGTATTTACATTCATGATTCTATCAAATTCATCCATATTGTAGTCTCAGATCACAACCCCCATAGAATTAGGGTTTTCAATAACTCCTGCATTGTTTAACATAATGTCGAGCTGGCCGTGCAGCTTGATGGCTTCATCCACTGTTGATTCCATGTCCTCCTCTTTGCTCACATTGCAGTGCAAGTAGGTTGTGCTCACATTGCAGTGCAAGTAGGTTGCCTGAGATCCCAGATCTTGACAGAGCTCCAGGCCTCTCTTGTCTGCAATGTCTGCGATTATGACTTTGGCTCCCTCACGTATGAAGGTTCGAGCGATGGCTTCTCCTATTCCTCCAGCTCCGCCTGTGATTATTGCCACTTTCCCCTCCAACCTGTCAACACAGAAAGAGAGAAAGACTTTCTTGAAGGATGGACGCAGAGATATTAAACACAAAGATTAAGTCAAATTGAAAAACAAAGAAGATCTATACATCATTTATTACTATTTTCGAAATGTGGAAATCCATGTTCATGGTGAACACTCCATTCATCTTCTTTGTGATTTTATAAAAATAGTTGAAGTGTACCAAGAAAATGTCCATTTCAGGAAAAGAGAAAAACATTTTTGAAAGATGGAGGCAGAGATATCAAACACATATTAAATCAAATTGAAAAACAAAAAAAATCTATACAACACTTATTACTATTTTTGAAATTGGGAAATTCATGTTCATGGTGAACACTCACTCCATCAGATCTATACGACACTTATAACTATTTTTGAAATGTGGAAATTTATGTTCATGGTGAACACTCCATCTATCTTCATTGTGATTTCCTGAAAATAAGTCAAGTGTCCCAAAAAAAAATACATTTCAAAAAAAAGAGAAACCTCTTTGAAAGATGAAGGCAAAAACGCAGATTAAGTTAAATTGTAAAACAAAGAAAATCTACACAACACTTATTACTATTTTTGAAATGTGAAAATCGATGTTTATAGTGAACACTCCATGCATCTTCATTGTGATTTTCCGCAAAGAAAAAGGTTGGAGCCTTGGAAGTTGAAGACGTTGAGATGGTCGAATGCCCGTTCTATAACAGGTTGTTCTGTGCGCGTTACAAAGTCCCGTGGCATGCCAATCTACAGTGCTCTGATTTTCAGAGCCTGCTGTCCACCGACAAAACTGAAGCTGATTTTATGCTTCTCAAGCTTGCCATAAATGCCCTGTACCCCATGCATACAGTTGCTGCACTCTGTTCCCCTCCTGATTAATTCTGCAGAAAACAGAGAACCCACCAGGCATGGGCAATTTCGTTTTGTGTGCTTCAACCGCTGTACCTTCCAGCACTGTGAAAGTCATACACTGGAATGGTAGCGTTGAGGGGTTCTAGAGGAAGATAAAGGCAGCAGAGCTTATGCTGGAAAATCCTCAGCATTTTGTATGCCACGCTAATGGTCTCCAGATCGGGCGTCGGATTAATCCTCTCTCGGCAGATGAAGACCTGGATTTCGGACATCTTTATTTCCTTTTGCCCATGGCCAAACTTCAGTCTATGCTCTCTGGAACAGACATGGCTGCCCTGGCATTCAAGGCCAATTCCACCACGAAAACTGCAAGCAGATGGACCTCAGGCGCCAAAATACTCCCCCTTTTTGGAGACTTCCTCATGCGTCCCCACCTGTCAGAAAGGAAATATGACGATTTATTAATGGAGGAGGATAAACAAATTAGTCAGGTGCAGAAGGAGGAGTTTGCAATGCCGAAGTTGAATTTAGAGGATGTTCCAGAGCTCTCAATGGCGCTTACACAGCTGAGATTGAAGACATGTATCTTGAACCATTATGAAAATAAGAAAAATAGAAACATAAAGCAAAACAAAAATCAGGCACGACAAGGGGAGGCAAAGGTGATATCATTCATGCTCCTTGATGGATTAACAAAGGCGTCCAAATGTAGGACATGCAGAAAGCATCGACAGTTGTAATCCAACCAAACATATCACAAGATTCAAATTGAAGAAAACTCAAAGTAGCTGAGCGTCATGTTAACTTTTAAGTGCATGTTTCAATTTTATTTTCTATTTTTCAATTATCCGTCACTTCCTACTTTATTATTGTAGTCATAAAAACAATAAACATGGTATGAAACTTTTATAAAATTGGATTATTAAAATATTATTTTTATTACAAAATTATTGTTGTGTACAGATGAGAGTGGGACATTCCTCCATTCAATTCACTAATTATTATATGCTATGGAGTTGTTCAATCCATTGCTTCCTCTGCATTTGTTCAGATTTGAGTCCATTGAATATATTTGCACACTATCTACACCATTGTTCAATTCATCTTCCTCTGCGTTTATTTGCAGTTGCTCCGGTTTGAATTCATTGAATATGTGTGCATACCATTTTGGGTTGGTTTTTAAGGGTTTACAATTTATATGTGGCACCAAGAGAATCGGAGTGGTGTCTATTGGTGTAGCAAATGCCGCTGCGGAAAGTGCCAATCGATGGTTGAATTGATTTTCAGATTTCATGCAAAAATACAAGGTACCGGTGAAGATCAGTGCTTGGCATACATCTTTTAAAAAATACTTTTGAATTTCTTGCGTTTTGATTATAATTTTCAAGGACAAAAGTTTTAGGATTAGGCCAGGGCTGCAAGTTTATGTAAAAGAATTCCGATAGATTGATGGAAAAGAAACAGCACTGAGTGCCCCAGTTGGTGGATTTATTGATGGGGGTTTGCTTTAGGGTTGATCTCCTAGAGCAGCACATAACAGAGATTCATGTTGAATTAGCAAGACTCAGGGCTCATTAGATTGGATTGTTATTTGGTTATTATATAGTTCACAGATACAAACCCACGGCACAGATGGGTAGCAAGTTGGAAGCAATGAGTATCCAATAATTAGATTTGTTGTTAATTAGGTTATGGATATGATGTTAGCAGCGTTGATTACCAAATAGTTGAATTTGTCAATTGACTTTTGCCAGATCTATGAGAGCGCAATTCCATTTCATATTGTAAAATCTAGAATTTGATAACAACATAGAAGTCTCAGGGTCAGGTCAAGGATGCAAACCCATGTTAGAAATGCCATGGGTTGATGTGAACTAATTGGACATATATTGGCACAGAGAATAGAAGCAGCTCACACAGGGCAATTTGACTTTTGTTTGTCAAAGCCTCACCATGTGAAACCTCATTTTCTGTTTCGGTTGGGCAAAATTCTATTTCATGAGTATGACGCCTTTAACTTTGTCCTTTTACTAGTAGTAATTTGCATAATTCAACGATTGTTTTTCCATCAAATTCTTTTTATTTTGTTGGAAGTATTTGTTAATTTATTTGTAGTGTTGACTCTTTAAATGGAAATGGAAATGCAAAAGGATGAAGCAAGTACACTTTGGGCATGCATACCACTTACATGTTTTAAAGGGAAAAGGAAATTACAGAGGCAGGTTCACAACATGTTTTGTATTGTATACATAAGTGTTTTAATCAAGAGTTGCAATGAAGGTGGGTGGTTATGATTTGCTCAAAGGGAAAAGGAAATTACAGAGCAGGTTTACAACATGTTTTATATTATATTATTGATGTTTTAATGTTAACAATCAAATTTGAAAAGCTACTCACTAATACATATAAAAAAATGTATTTTATAAAAAAGTGTATTTTATAACTTGCATATTGCCATATGAAATTCTGGGAAATGCTCGTATAACCCCAGTCCTAGGGAGGCACCGCCTTGCAAGGATCCAAACCCAGAGCTTAGGTTGCCAGAATGTTGATCAAAACCATAGATCCATAAATTTATGCAATGTTACTTGATTGTAACATAAGAACTACAAAAACTAACAATCCATTCTCATTTGGATGAGAGAAGAATACTTTTCATGTTTACTTTTGAAAAGCCAATAATGTAATGGCCAATTATGTAAAGAATATAATGTTTTGTTGTATATGTCCACATCTCCTTGCTTAGCTTGCAACGCGGCGTTCTTTTATTGCACCCCTAGGTACAATTGCTAGTTTTAAGTCTTATATGACAGAAAGATGTAGAAAAGGATGTCCAACGATGCTCAAGTGACGTCAACGAAAGAAAATGTCAACTAACTTTGAGCAAGTGTTGAATCGTTGCCTCCTTGCTTTATTTGTGTGATTTGCTCTTCAAGGTTCAATACCTTTTGAATTATACTAAAAGAAAACCACAAAATACCATAAAATTAACTATACAAACAATAAAGAAAACATTGGACTTAACAGGTAATGTAATGAAAAATTCAAAGATTTTGCAGTCCATTAAATGAAAAGAATACATCGAAAGGTGTGTTGTTGTAGATATCCACTTCTGAAATAGGAAGCACCATGTAATAATCCATCCATATTATTCTCATCCCGAATTGATGAGACATCATGGAACTTGGGATGATAAGAAGAAGACCAAGGCAAGCAATTTATGAGCCATTGTGGAACCTGGGATGATAACAAGAACACTAAGACAAACCTTGAGAGGAATGTATATCAAGGTGAGCAAAGCAATTCGACCCATTATTTTTGACGAAGTGTTTTTAAGAACCTGGGATGATAGCAAGAAGACCAAGACATACCTTGAGAGGAATGGATACGAAAGGGAGCAAATCAATTCAGCCCATTTATTGTTCATGAAGTGTTGTTCAACCCCTTTATTGTTGATTAAGTTTTTGTTATACTTTATATAATAGTAGTATGAATTTGTGGATTCAAGATACAACCATCACCCTCAATACCACACATTATACAAAAACCTTATCAATTTTATGCTTCCACTCCATATGTGCATTGAATTAGTTTTACTTTAGGCCATAATTACAATGCCCTACCACCACCACTGTCTTTCACATATAATTCATGTTTAATATTGATATTAGAGAAAACATTTAAACTAAAATTCAGGAATGAGTTGCCACTGCCACTATGTTTTATAGACAAATTAATATTTAATATTGATGTCAAGGCACAGTTGTAACCCATAATTATGGGGAATTGATATTGATAGTCATAACAAAGTTGTATGTGGTTGCTTATGAATTTTTCAAAAAAAAAAATTAAGACAATTTTGTATATATAACAAATAAATAAATAAAATATTCCATGTATTCTAGGGGATACTGTAATATCCTGTGTGTTAAGCCTCGGACATATGTAATTTGTAATTGTTTATTATAGTGGTACAGTGTGCTGGAAAAACGGTCTTTAAGGACCTAGAGAGATTATTATTATTTTGTAAATAATTAATTAATGAAAACAACGGGCACATCGGGGACCACTAAAAGAGTATGGGAGGCCTAGATCCATAATGTGAGGGGGAATGGGGACATTCCTAGCACTTTAGAACTTGTTTGGTTGATCTTCATCCATATTTATGTTTTTGTGGCTTTATTAGTTGATGGTCACCCAAACATTGTACACTGACCCAACTTTTGATTATTTTAGCCTATGTTGGTATTATTTAGCGTAATTCATGATTTAGTGGGCCTCCTTGGTGTTTGGGTGGGTGCCACTTGTTGATTGACCTCCTTTGATGGTTTTGTAGCTCATTTGTGGAGGTTGCACTTGGTTTTGTAACTCCCATTTGCACAAGTGTTTCCTCACTGGTTAATTTTAGCCTTAACACCTCAAAAGTTGTGTAAATACTTATGTAACTCCTTATGTAAATACTTGTGTAAATCCTTGTGTAACTCTTGTGTAAATCCTTGTGTAACCCCCCTTTTCTATTTTGGAAAGATTCCTTGGCATTTGTGACACCTCACCTCACTAATTTTGATTCCTCTCCATGGATGATGTGTCCACACATGAATTTGAGTTGGGTGGAGTGGCTTGGAGTCATTCTCCTTGAAATTCGAATTGCTTGGATTAGATTAGAGTTAACCTCTTGTGGTTGGATTACCCCCCTTGTATTGACTCAAGTTGGCTTAGCTTGGTTTGATTTGACCCCATTGAGTTAGAATTACCTTCTTTGTTCTATAAATACATGTTTGATATCCTTGGTTTGGGGTTGTTTTTCATGGTTCTTTTGGATGGTTGTTGATTATGATTGCTCATACCTTTTATGTTCCTTTGTGTCCACTACTTATCTTTGTCCTAGACCTGCACATAAATCCTGATGGTGAATGATGATATCTTGATGGCCTAGGGGGTCTGGATTACCATTGCACCTAGTAGTGGGGTGGAAGAGGAAGTATGTGGTGAGGAATAGAGTTTTGGATTCTCAGGCTGATACTTGAGTTATTCTTTAGTGTACCTCTACTGTGTATCTGTGTTCTCAGCTCGGGGGTGGCATGTCAAAGTCAGATATGGCTTGGCAGTGCCAAAGGCTGGGTGGAATGTGGTCTCGATGATGTCATTTGCGCACTGATAAGATACGTGATTTATCTCATGTTTATTTAATTTACTTGGATCTGATATGATTTATTTATGGATTAACATGAAATGTTTGATGACATGTATGAGTTATTTGTGGAAGAAATTTCTCATAGGATTCAAGTTATTTATGCAAGTAAATTTTGTGAAGGAATTAGAAACTAGTTTTTGGGATTTTGTGCACAAATTGTTTGAGGAAATCATTATTTGGTACCTATGCTACAGAACTGATATTTATGCCCATGTTCATTATATATTGTGTATTTTTATGGTGTAGTGTCCTCGGAATGGTTTAAGACACTTCCCTTTGATGCTTCTACCTTTTATTCGAAAACTGGTTCTTCGATCGGACTGTTTGGCATAGTTTGTAAAATTATCACATGAAGTGTTTGTAAAAATGTCCGAGTGTTACTTTTATTCTTATGTATGATAAATAATATTGAAATGTGTGTGAGAATGTGATGAGAAATATTCTTGGTAGTTTTGGAGAAATGTCTATCGAAATTCTATATCAATTTCCAATTTCTAGCTCCTTCAATGGAATTGTTTTGAGTAGATTTGTGACTTTGCATATGAAGTGTTTGACAAAATGTTAGAATGAGATATACCTTTGTTATGCTGATAAAACATGTCATTTAGAGTTGGAATTGCATTTGAATTATTCTATGATTTGTGGATTTAATTATTCTAGTGATTCCTATGATTATTAGTTAATTCGAATGAGTAGAATTAACTTGTTTTGTGGATTGTTTAATGGAATGTATGTGGGTGGAAAGCTACATCGAAATAACTGTAGGTGATCCTTGATATGATTTCCATGAGCTACAATAGTCATATATTTTCTCTTTATTTGGAATTTGGAAAGTTCAATTGGAAACTAGGTACATTATAGTGAAATTGGAAAATAGTTTTTGGATTTGAATCTCTGTTTTTGGTAAAAAATGAATGTACAGCCATATGCTCTATTCTTGGTGCTTACTTGTGCTGTAGAATGTTATTTTTCAGATTTGTACCCTCACCTCTATGTGCCTGGCAGTGTTTATTAACTAGTTGCATTGATTGAACTTGAAATATGCTTCGTTTATGTACTCGGATCATATCAGTAAAAGTACTTTATTTTGTTGTACATGCATGCTTAAATATTTGTATAATTGTTGTAGGTTCATTTTTTGGTTCATTGTCATGGTCGCGTGTCGAATTTGTGCAAAACTAGTTGTTAGTATTGAACGACTAGTTAACTAGTTCTTGTGGAATCATTTTCATAATTATTGTGTTTAATTAATTGGAAAATGGTAATTAGGTTTGATTTACATGTTACTAGGTGTTAATTATCCATTGGACTTGATAAACAGTAGTTAAGTGATAAACAAATGAAATTATAATAAGTACCATCAATTGTGCGCTAAGTGTCTTTAAGTATCACAATCAGAACATTGATTGTTAGTTAATCACGATTAAGAGTAAACGGCCTTTATAGATGGAATTTATGTCTGAATTGGATTGGAATGGATATGTGATGTTTCTAGAATGTGTTAGTAATCCTTCTCATTCCTTGTATCAGACGTTGGAATAATTATTCAATTTATTTTAATTTATTGGTAATTAAAGGGACTTTGTCGTGATTAAATCTTGAAAAATAAATTATAATATTTGTTTAACTAATTGATTGTGCTAAAATAATTTAATTGTCTAATGATATGTCCTTTAGACCCATTGATATCCCGGGGGATATTACAAGTGGTATCAAAGCTTAGGTTCCAACACTACGGCTGTTGGGCCTTCTATAAAGTTAATATTTTTTGGAGTTTATAAATGTGCTTGGTGAAATGAATTTAACCTCCCTTATGTTAATAGAAGAACAAGAAGCCTCACTTCAAAGATTAGTTCGTTGTATGCCTTAAAATTAATTAATTTTGCATATTTGTTGTTCAATAAATTGATTGGTAAGTACTATGCGGTGCATATCTAATAATTGACTCACTTGATTGGTTGATGCTTGTGCTTTGCCTCTTTTGCTTCTCATTGAATTGTTAATATTGAAATGCTTCTTGTAGTATGACTTATTTATGGTACACTATGATTATTAATTGATAAGTAAATAATTGTCATTATAATAGTATGTACTATGTCCTAGTATTAGTTTAATGTTAAGTTATTAAGATGATATAGTTATATTATTATTAAATATTAATATGATTTATTAAGTGGAATTGATACCCTATATGGATTTTGTATTCTCTATGGATGGTATGCTTTTATAGTCTTATTTATGCCACTTGGATGGTGGTGGCTACATGGATGAGTAACTTCCTGGCTATTTTAGGAATGGAACATTAGTCTAAATGGTGTTTCCAATTCTCCTTTTATTTTAAGCATGTAGTATGTTTGTATACTAATTATTAATTATTACTATCCTAGCTTATCTAATTAGTTAGTGGTGGAATTGCCACTTGGAGGTAAGCATAACTATGGGCTATTTTTGTATTCTATTATTTATTTGATTTATTTTGGGGTTAGTGGTGGAATTATTATTATCCTAGATATATTACTAATTTATTTATTAAGTGGAGAAAATGAGCCATTTGTTCCTAATGATTCATATTCTCTTTTATTTTATTTATTTTTCTTATGGAGATGTAACTCCTTGTCTATTTTGGAGGAGAATGAGTCACTTGTCTCTAATGGTTCATATTCTCTTTTATTTTATATTTTACTTACGGAGATGTAACTCCTAGTCTATTTTTGGAGGAAATGGGTCACTTGTCTTTAATGACTCATATTCTCTTAATATTATTTATTTTATTTTGTGTATAAGTAAGTAGTGTTGTAATGTAAAATAATGTGTGTGTGTGTGTGTGTGTGTGTGTGTGTGTGTGTGTGTGTGACATTGACATAAATATGTATAATATGATGTGTAATATGTATAGTTGTTAAAATTATATATAAGAATATATGCATTATTATATATATGAATGCTTGTATGTTTGTATATATTATAATATGTATTTTATTATATGTAATAGTTATTAGTATTACATGTATGTAATATTGTGAATATACTATATGTATAGAGATGAACGTATGTAATGACATAAGTGTACAATTTGGAGGTGTTCGGAAGTGTTTGGAAGTGTTTGAGAATATTTGAAAGTGCTTGAAAGTATTTCAGAGTTTTGAAATATTAGGAAGTATAGTGTGATCAAGAGTGTTATGTTAGAATATATGTTATAATACGTATCTAATGTGATAGTATTGGGTTATGCAATTATTGCTATAATTGTATTGATAATAGTATAATATAATAATTCTATGAGTATATTAAATATGTAATATATAGGTTATATGACTAATATGTTGTGTATATGATTAAAGAATTATAATATGTATGTAAACAAAACAGGTGTATGTATATAATACATAGTAATAGTAAATATGGTATGAGTGCATGATAATGTGTTGTATAGCTAGTAATTATTTTGTTGTAAAAGATTAGAAGATTTTGGTGGTAGGATGTTTGGTTGTTTGAGGTGACTATGTATTTACTTTGATTGATAAGTAGTGCACTATGTGTAAATAATTAGTAATGTAATGTATTATTATATATATCTTCATGTGCTAATAATTCTATGGAATGTTATGATAAATAGTAACTACTCGATATGATTTCTATAGTTGATGTATGTTGTTTGATATTATTGGTTTCTCTTGGATCCTATTGATTGACATTGGTTGATTAATGGTTGACACATGTATGACATTGTCAATGTTGTATGTATGGCTATTACTGGTTGTCCTTGGTTGTTATGGTTGTTACGTGTATGATTGATGCATCTTGGTTGATGTATTCTAGATGATGTATTCTGATTGATGTATTATGATCATTGTCTTTTGCATGATGAATCTTGGTTGATGTATTCTAATTATGTATTTTGATTAATTTATTCCCATTGATGTATGTTGGTTGATGTATTCTGATTGATATATTATGATAATTGTCTTTTGTTTGATGAATCCTGGTTAATGTATTCTGACTGTGTATTCTAATTGATGTATTATGATTAATGTATTTTGATTGATGTATGATGGTTAATGTATTATGATTGATGTGTTTTGATTGATGTACTATGATTGATGCTCGTATGGTTAGTTGATGCATGTATGGTTGTACTTGGTTGATATTACATGATCGATATATGATTGATATAGTTTGATATATTATGAATTGATGATCAAGGTCTGTATGGATGATATATGCATGAGGGTTGTTGTATGATTGATATTAGTTGATGAATAATGGATTTTTGAATGATCTCTAAGAAGAATTATGCTTTGTGTTGAGATGAAAATTAATATGTTGTTATGGCCCTTTTTGGTTCTTAGTTAGATCATAACTCTTGCATATAACTTCACTTTGCCTGACATTAAAATGTGAAAGTATTTAGCTGATCTTTGAAAATATTAATCCTTGTTATCTTCATTAGAAAAGTATTGTGTGTCACTATTGAAAGGTATACTAGTAATAACTTGGTGGTATTTTGTATATCTCTGTTGAAGAGTAGGTACTAACCATGTAATGGATTAAGTATGATACAGGTGCCTTTATTGAAGAGGAAATTCATGTATCCTGATATATTCAATACTAATTGTGTAGAATGTGGTACTAGTATTTTTGTTAGGAAACTATCCAGGGGTCTTGTTGAAAGAAAATATTTCTTTGTGATCTTTGTTGAAAGTATCTTGCTTGGGTATCCTTGTAGTATATCAAATAACTTTGTTGAAATGCATCTTTGTAAAATAGCATAGTGATAGTTCATGCATCTTGTTGGAAAAATACCTTGGTGACACTTCATGCATCCTTGTAGGAAAATTATTTGAGTGATAAATCATGCAAAAGCATCTAGGTAATGCATATCATGTGATTGACTTATCTGAACACATTTCATGTATATTAGATGCATTTCATATGATTGGAATTGATTAGAACAAGATTCAGTTAGATGCACTTCAAGTATTTTGTTGAATAAGTATCTATATCTTGAGTACCTTGCATATACTAAAGTATTTCATGTAATTAATTAGAAAATTATTTTTTTGAAATATGTATTTTAAGAATCTTGATGAACAGTATATATGTTTAATGCTAACCATGTGTCTGTTGGGAATGTGAAAAAACATCCTTGTTAAAGAAGCGTCTCTTCTTCAAGTATCTTTGTTGAAGAATATGGTTTAGTTATTGGGATTGAATTCCTAGATTCCCTCAGAGAGTAGTCTGGTATCTATTTTTATAGAGGTACTCTGGTGGATTGTCACCCCTTTGCTTTCATCTTATCACTCTACTAGTCTAGGTTCTCGCACCGGAAGCCAGGAAATGGGACGGTGACCCCATAGGCAGTGGAGACAAATAGGAAAGTAGTAGTGGGAAGCATTGAGGTTCTCAAAAGAGGTAGTTCTGAGAGTTGCTAAACTGATTGTGCTCTTCTTTTGGGAGGAACATTGTCTCGTTGAATCTAGTTTCCTAGATTTGAGATAAGTATTCTCTCATGTGTTATTCATGTTGTTGTATTCTATATAGGTTCGATAGTGACTGATTCATGCTATATTTATGTTAATGGTTTAGTTGTTAAAGAATACTCTTATATCATGTATTGTATATCTTTATACTTGATTTTAATCATATGGTTGATTGAAATATGATTTTTAGGTGAATGTATCTTTGTTGATATTTGAAGACACAGTAATGGAGATTGAAGATTCACCCTTGCTGCTAGTCTTAGTTCCAGGGTAATTTTTAGGGGTGAAATTTCACCAATTGGCTATTTTTGGGGTTTTTTTCAAAAAATAAAATCGCTATTTGGTCATTTTTAGTGTCTAATATCGCCTATATTTAGATAAAATATGTTTTTTTATCATAATATTTGCCAAGATTTACACATTTCAGTGTTAATTTTATGTTTCATATTTAATATTTGCCTACCTATCTGTAAACATGTTTTTTTCAATCCAAAACAATCGCCTAGAATACTATACTTAGGTATAATATTACAATCCTTAAAAAATACCCTGCTTGGTTCTCGTACAGGAATCTAGGAAATGGGATGGTGATATCTTGAGGAACGAGTTAGGTGAAAGGAGACACATCCCATAAGCAGTGGAGACAGACATGAAAGTAGTAATGGGAAGTATTGTAGTTTCTCGAAAGAGGAGTTCCGAGAAAGACTACTTGAAAACTGGAGGTAGTGATCCTTTTGAAAGTTGTAAAAGCATGTATGTATTATGCATTGAGGACAATGCATGCTTTAAGGGGGAGGGGATGTAATATCCCGTGTGTTAAGCCCCCGACATATTGAATTTGTAATTGTTTATTATTGTGACATAGGGTGTCGGAAAAAGGATCTTTAAGGACCTAGAGACATTATTATTATTTTGTAAATAATTAATTAATGAAAACAATTGGCACATCGAGGAACACTTAAAGAGTATGGGAGGACTAGATCCACAATGTGAGGGGGAATGGGACATCCTAGCACTTTAGAACTTGTTTGGTTGATCTTCGTCCATATTTATATTTTTGTGGCTTTATTAGTTGATGATCACCCAAACATTGCACACATACCGAACTTTTGATTATTTTAGCCTATGTTGGTATTATTGATCCTAATTCACGATTTAGTGGGCCTCCTTGGTGTTTGGGTGGGTGCCACTTGTTGATTGACCCCATTTGGTGGTTTTGTAACTCCTTTTTGGAGGTTACACTTGGTTTTGTAACTCCCATTTACACAAGTGTTCCCTCACTGGCTATTTTTATCCTTAACACCTCAAAAGTTGTGTAAACACTTATCTAACTCCTTGTGTAAATACTTGTGTAAATCCTTGTGTAACTATTGTGTAAATCCTCGTGTAACCCCCATTTACTATTTTGGGAATATGTCTTGTCTTGTGTGACACCTCACCTCACTAATTTTTATTCCTCTTCATGGATTATATGTCCACACATGAATTTAAGTTGGGTGGAGTGACTTGGAGTCATTCTCCTTGAAATTTGAATTGCTTCGGTTGGATTAGAGTTAACCTATTGTAGCTAGATTACCCCCTGTGGATTGACTCAAGTTGGCTTACCTTGGTTTGATTTGAACCCATTGAGTTAGAATTACCTTCTTTGTTCTATAAATACATGTTTGATATCCTTGGTTTTTTTCATGGTTCTTTTGGAGGGTTGTTGATTATGGTTGCTCATACCTTTGATGTTCCTTTGTTTACACTACTTATATTTGTCCTGGACCAGCACATAAATCCTGATGGTGAATGGCGATACCTTGTGTAATGTCCCCGGTTTTGACCCCGTTTGCATGATGTATATAATGTAATTAATCATGGTGAGGAGCTCAAGGCAAAAGCCCCACCATCGATTTGGTTGTGTATGTTTCGGCAATGGGGATAATTGCCGATGGTATGTCGTGCTATCCGGCACATTTTAATATGGCATCATGTAAATCCGCACATCAATTAAACTAAAACCACAACCAGCTACGGCAGTGCAACGTTGAATGAAAAGGGCATGGATTCCAAAGGATAAGGGGTGGGGATGTCAAACCTTGGTTTATGGGGAAAAACCCATGTTTTATTGCCTTGTTGTTTTGCCACCTTTGTTGTTTGTTAACCTCTTTAATGCTTCAGCTGGTGGTTGGGGCAGTTATTGCTGAAGTGGTGGTGGTTGTGGCAGGCTGTCAGCCTTACCCACTTGCTCACTCCACCCACGTTGGCCATTCTTCTCCCTCACGCACTCTTCCCTGGTCAGTTTTACACTCTACCACGATTTTGGTCTGTTGGCTTCTCATGCAGGGGCACTGGGCGTTTTTGGGTCTCACGCAGGTTTTCTTCCTCTCCCCACGAGTTGCTGAGTACCCACGAACTGCAAAATCGTGTCCTTCCTGTTGTGTGTGCATCCACGAGCAAAAACGGAGCTGTTTTTCTTCACGCAGGGCCTCCATTGTCTGTTATTTTCCTTGCTGGGTCGGATTGTTTACCCACGCGTAGGTATTCTTCTGTTTGGGGCGCACATAGTGAGCTGAGAGCCGTGATTTTGCATCCACGACTGACTGTGAAGGGCCATTCACGGTTTTGGTTGTCTCACAGATTAGTTGGGTCGTTTTTCCCTGTTGTAGTTGCTTGCTGTTGTGTTTTGGGGCTGTGCAATTCGTTTTCCATGTTTTAAGCTGTGACAGCTGATTGGTTGCCTGAGTGCAATGGATAGTCTTGGGACTGTGCTGGCTTGGCTTGGTTGTTGAAAGCCTGTGAAACCCAGCTGTGTTGGTTTGTTGTTGTGCCCCTTGGCTATGTATAAGCCTGCAATTGTCCCTTATCCTGAAGGAATCATGCCCAGCTCGGGGGTGGCAGCGTTGCTGAGAGATTGATGAGCAAGCTGGCCTATGGTTGGGTGGAACGTTGCAGCGACGTAGCTGGTTGCGGGTGAATTCTTCATCAAAAGATAAGTGTTGTTGTTTACTGCATCTCTGTAATTTATAATGATGTTAAATGCTGGTCTATGAATATGTGTGCTTCCGCTGTATGATTGAATATAAATGCATCTGTGTATGCTTAATTCCAGCATTGATTTCATTTTATTATGTTCATGGGCTGTTTGCCCAGCTGTGTTTGTTGTGTTCGTCGCGTCCTCTTCGCCGGTTGAGGGACGGGGACGTGACAATATGGTATCAGAGCGCCATGGTTGCAACAATGGGCCTCTATGGGCCAAGAAGGTGCAGTGACAGAAGGTAGAATTACCTTCTCTGTTCAGCAGAGCAGCAACGAATTCAGAAAAACGGTCTAAGTATGAGCAGTCGGACCACAGGAGGAAGTGGAATTCCACCGTTGCGGGTGAGCGGGAGAAGTTTCTATTCGTCGTTGCGGGCGAATGGCTGAAGTCTCCCATCCGACTGTTGCGGACAAGTTCACGGAGTTAACCTCCGTCGTTGCGGGTGAGACAACGAACTTTCCCTCCGACCGTTGCGGGTGGCGGAGTGATCTCACGTCCGATTCGAGATCCGCCCGATCGCCGACGCCGCGGAGAGTTTGAAGATCCGCCCGATCGCCAACGCCGCGGAGAGTTTGAAGATCCATCCGATCGCCGACGCGCGAAAAGAAAAATTTCGAAAATCCGGCTAAGTATGGAACGGTCGGGCCGTTGAAGGAAGTGAACTTCCGCAGTTGCGGAAGACTTGGAAAAGTAAAATGTCCGCCGTTGCGGGTGGCGGAGCAATCCCGCGCCCGATCCAAAAGTCACCCGACCGCCGACGCAGTAAAAGAAAGAAAGAAAAATCGAAAATTTGGCTAAGTGTCGGAACGATCGGAAGGGAGAATGGTCCGACGCCCGATGTTTCGAGATTCAGCCGACGCCCGATGTTTCGAGATTCAGCCGACACCCGATGTGGAAAGTTCGTCCAAGAAAGAGCGGACGTCGGAAGGATTGGAACTTCCATGGAGCCGTCGTTGCGGAAGGATAGAGCTTTCGGGGAGCCGCCGTTGCGGAAGGCTGAGAGTTTCCGGGGAGCCGACTCGGCGGAGGAAAGAATGGGAAAGGAGCCGACGTTGCGGCTGGGAGATTGAAGTGAGGGCCGATTCTGCGGAAGGAACAATGGTTCCAGGAGCCGATTTCAACTGTTTCTCAGTGAAATTTTGAGCTGTTTTCAGTGAATTTCAGGGCTGAAAAAGGGGAAAATGGCAGCGGGCTAATGCGCCAAATTGCGCGAAAAACAATAATTTACAAAAAAAAAAATTATGTCCCCTTGACCCCCGTCGTCCCTTGAGACAGTCATTCTTGTGGAAGGAAAATTCTGTGTTTTGGGAAAGAGTTTGAATTAGAGGGATTTTCACAAGGGACAAGAAGGATGCTAAAAATGCAGCTGCCAAAATGGCTCTGAGGTCATTAGAAGAATGTGAAAATTCTACTTTGCAGTAGTGTACTGAAAGTGCCGAGATTAGTAAAAGTCTTCATTCTTGGAAGGGGTGTGGTTTTCACATCCGAGGTCGGAATGACGCGTGTGAACATGCGTTGGAAAGCTTATCCAGCAAGGAACAAGGATAAGTGACCAGAATCTGAGCATGAAGCAGAAAAGTGCTAAGGATGGCCGTTGTTGTCAAATGAACAAATCTGGATAGTTGCATGCCCAGGGGCAGCAAGGACTATGAAGTCAACCATCTACTGTGTGGAAAAGGAATTCCATAAGAAGATGAGGGGTTTGAAAGGGAAGTTTTCATTAGACCCTATCTTGCTGACTTTAATTACATTTCCTAAGTTTATGCTTGAAATGCATGAGGATATGTATTGCATGCATAAAATATTGCATGATTGATAAGAATATTGGAAATTGTATATGTATAATGAACCACTGATGATAATCATTGTTTTGATGTTGGCATTAGTGGACAAACCAACGATGACATGGACCTAGCTGAATATGTTGCTGATGCTGATGAAGTGTGACCAGCAACCCTATGGAGAAGGGATAAGGCAACAAGTCCATGGCAATAGTTGGTGAACAGATGTTGCAATCTCCTGCAAAGGACCAACCCATTTGGTCATGTCAAGGGCGTAAGTAAGCCCCATGCAGGTAAGAGTTGCTTATGACGATTCCATGGATTGGTCTAGGTAAGAGACCTCATACCATGTGAATGTTGGAATGTAGAAAGGTGTCATGCCTATACATGTTAATGATATTGATTATAGTAATGCATCCTATATGAGGTAGCCATGGTTAGGCCATGGTATGGTTGAATGCATAGTATTCCTGAACCAATGCAAGGTAGCGTTGAATGGACATGCATTAAGAAGATTTTATGAATCTTGTTGTTATGCATTGAATGTATGCCTATGAAGGTGTGAATGACTGATTGCATAAGTAAAGGTGCAAATGTTGTGATGCATTGCATGAATGCATTGAGATGAATGCATGTGATATTATGGAGAACTAATGACTGAAATGGTGAATTAATGATAATTCTGGAACTGTTTCGAAGGCTGTTATGAATGCAGGATAGTCATGATCAATTGGCTGCCAGAAATGCTCTATTGAAGAGCAAGGTGGTATGAATGATACACCTGTGAAGTAAGGGTATCTAAACTTTCACTTAGTTGCATGAATGATATGACTATACCTTGCAATGTTAGCATGATAATGATTGCACGAAGTAAATGAGCTTTGAAAACACTGATGTGACTAACCACTGGTAGTATTTGAATTTTATAAATTCTGAAAATGCTTCAGTGATGGTTGTAGCAATGAGATAGTATATGCATACTTACCAAGTGTTTGGTTGATGGAAGCTCATGTTTCAGGTAGATTATTTTGAGAATGGCATTGAGAGGTAAGATCCTGACCAATGCTATAATCTACCATTTATGAGAGCTTGTTAAATTTGAATTGTGAATTTCAAATATTGCTGACAACCACTAGCCACTATTGGCTTGCATAAGCTTGTGTTGGTTGTTTGAAGCTTATGTTTCAGGTAGATTATTCAAGCACGGCATTGAGAGGTGAGATCCTGACCAATGCCTGAATCTACCATATGATATGCATAATAGGTTGTTGAAATCGAATTGTGAATTTCGGATTTGAGAAAATGCTGACCACTTATAGTCGCCATTGGCTTGCACAAGATTGTGTTTGGTTGGTTGAAATTCATGTTTCAGGTAGATTATTTCAAACACGGCAGTGAGAGGTAAGTTCCTGACCACTGCCATAATCTACCATTTATGAGAAGAAGTCTCATGGTTGTGAAAATTAGTTGGTACGGGTTGTTAAATTCGAACTGTGGATTTCGGATTTAAGAGGTACTAACGGCTACTAATCATTGTTGGCTTGTGTGAGATTGTGTCAGGAGGGACACATGGTAAGTGGGTATTCATGTTATGATAGTAAGCATAAAATTATAATGGGCATAGTAATGCTGCTTACAAGAGACCCACAAATGAGCAAGTCAATTCATGTAGTGGATAGAATCGCAAATTCTTAATGAATTCGATTGCTAATGTCATTGCTTGGTTATGGAACGATCAATTTGGATTGTAGTATCAGGTAATGATTGACTGTTTGGCTATTTGATGAATGTGTCAGGGGTACACACTACAGGAAAACCATGTGTGATGGTCTGCAGAAGCCAAACTTCATGGGAAGGTTTTCCCTTATCTTGGAAATGGGGTTCGGGTGAAACTCCATTAGACATTTTGAAAATGTCTCATCTGCACTGCATGTTTGGTGATAACATGAGTGAGATGGTTGGATTATGTCAGTGAGACAGGTGTGAATATGAAATGTAAATAGGAAGCAGGGATTGGGCTTGGTTTGCTTAAACCTGGTGATTGGAAACCACACAGACAGAGCTAGAGGGCTGGCTTTCTTCTCCACAACCCCGGGATAGCACTAGAGGGGAATGCAGGGCCTGAGGGACTGTGTAACAGAGAAGGGACTGATTCCTTGTGCTGGGTGTGTGTGTGGATGTTATAGAGGTCAGGCTAGTTCTGGTGTAGGTGTTCCTAGCTCTGCAACGAGCTCACCAGCTTAGCATTCAGTTTTCCTAACTCCTTGACAGTTCCTGATAGATATAAAGGCATGCTGCGACGGAAAATGGATAAGTGTTCTGTAACCCTTGCTATTAATATGCATGTTTAATTATTAAATTCCATATGCGGAACATGTTTTGATTTATTTCCATGATGACCGATTGCTTGAGTATGCATAGGACCTGCATGGCACACACCGGGAATGGGTGCACACTTTTCCAATGTCGAGTCATGAAAGGGTTTTCAATATTGATTACACTCTGGGGAGTGGACGCACTCCTGGTGTCTCAATATTTGATAGTGAATGATATGAAATGTGATTACAGTTTTAGAGCAATGATGCTGATGAGTTTGCTTGTATTGCTTGTGTTGCTTGTGTTGACAGGCTAAAGGTAAATGGTTGATATAAGTGCATGTTGATATAAGTGTATGTTGATATAAGTGTATGTTGGTATAAGTGCATGTTGATATAAGTGTATGTTGGTATAAGTGTGTGGCGATATAAGTGTATGTGTCATTGTTGACATAAGTGTATGATGGGCTGTGATATGCCTAAGGATCCATAGTAGATCCTAGACCTGGAAATGGTCATGATAAAGTTCCAAGCCCAGTTGACATGGTTATGTACTGGCTGGACATTAATTATTTGATGTTGTGGAGCAGCCGGCATGCTGACCTAACATCTGAGTCCATAGGCGATCCCAAGGCTTGCAAAGCAAAGCAGGATCCTGTGGACGAACGACGAAATGCACAATACAGATAAGTATTGGATTGTTTTGCTTGTAAATATACATGTGTATATGATTTGACTATGATGTTTTAAGCTCTTGTTTAAGAGGTAAAATCAATAAGAATAAACTAAACATGTGAATTATTCAATGTTTGGATATAGGTGTCGCTGGAAGCGAGGACTATGAGAGCATCCTAGAGGTGCATGTGGACATGTGACGGTCCTAGAATGCTCGGGTTGAGCGGTAATGAAAAAAAAAGGTGCTAGTAGGACGAGGGATTCCTAGCAGCCGAGACAAACCATGTGGAGAGACTCCATGGTTTAGAGGTCTGGAATAGACCAAAGACACTAAGTGTCATGACCAAGAAAGATTGGTCCAGCATTCACGGTAAAGTGAAAGAGGCTGAGAGCATGAAAAGCCACTGCGATGGCGAGGGTTCCAGGATGGAACAAAACAAAGAGGGGAAAACTCTTACTGCTCTCTCTTTCCTTTTGATTATATATATATATAATGTTTATGCATCGTGAAAACAAAGGGATTGTTAAATGCATGTATGATTGTGAATGAAATGTGTGTATTTGCTTAAAGTAAATTATGAATGCTGGAATAGTTGATTCCCTGCCCAGGAATGGACATGAATGAGCTCATGTGCCTGTTGGGGGAAGGCATGAAAGATATGAAAGTTTCCTTAATGGAACTTGGACTGTCATGCCAATTGGGTAATTAACTAACTGATTTTGATATCTATATTATGCTTGGTCTGATAGAATTTCAATGGTGCATTCCACAGGTGAGAAAAGTGAAAACAGGTGGTGCACGTTGAATATGGCAGCAGATCAAAAGTTGTTGGACTTGGCTGGACGTCTCCTTCAAATGATTGCCAAGACCCAAGAGAATCTTGGGGAGATGCTCAGGATACAGAAAAGGCAGAGTGAAATGAACCACCAGATTTTGCAAGACTCTATTGGTTTGCAAAGGGAGGTGAAAAGCCTTCTGGGAGCAATCGGCAAAGGAAAGGAAGGTGGATCAGCACTGGGACAATTGTCCAAGCGACCCGATAAGAAACGGTCTAGGCATGAAGACTCAGAGGAAATTGAGCAGGTAAAGATGAAGCAGCCAGTAAGATGCTGGAGATGCGGAGGACATCATTTACGCCGGGACTGTCTGATGAGGGAACATGATGAGGGCAATAGCCGCAAAGTTCCTAGACTTCGGGATCAGCAAGAAGCTGAGAACCAGCAGGAAAAGTCCATGGAAGCTGAAAGGCTTGGTCTTGAACGTTCAAAGTAGATGACTGAACGTGGGATAGATCTGCAATTTTGAAATGTTGATGTGCAAATTGTATATGTATTCTATATATGTAATGAAACACCGAGGACGGTGTTATTCCAAGGGGGAGGGTAATGTAATGTCCCCGGTTTTGACCCCGTTTGCATGATGTATATAATGTAATTAATCATGGTGAGGAGCTCAAGGCAAAATCCCCACCATCGATTTGGTTGTGTATGTTTCGGCAATGGGGATAATTGCCGATGGTATGTCGTGCTATCCGGCACATTTTAATATGGCATCATGTAAATCCGCACATCAATTAAACTAAAACCACAACCAGCTACGGCATTGCAACGTTGAATGAAAAGGGCATGGATTCCAAAGGATAAGGGGTGGGGATGTCAAACCTTGGTTTATGGGGAAAAACCCATGTTTTATTGCCTTGTTGTTTTGCCACCTTTGTTGTTTGTTAACCTCTTTAATGCTTCAGCTGGTGGTTGGGGCAGTTATTGCTGAAGTGGTGGTGGTTGTGGCAGGCTGTCAGCCTTACCCACTTGCTCACTCCACCCACGTTGGCCATTCTTCTCCCTCACGCACTCTTCCCTGGTCAGTTTTACACTCTACCACGATTTTGGTCTGTTGGCTTCTCATGCAGGGGCTCTGGGCATTTTTGGGTCTCACGCAGGTTTTCTTCCTCTCCCCACGAGTTGCTGAGTACCCACGAACTGCAAAATCATGTCCTTCCTGTTGTGTGTGCATCCACGAGCAAAAACGGAGCTGTTTTTCTTCACGCATGGCCTCCATTGTCTGTTATTTTCCTTGCTGGGTCGGATTGTTTACCCACGCGTAGGTATTCTTCTGTTTGGG
This sequence comes from Pseudotsuga menziesii, assembly GCA_001517045.1. NCBI lineage: Eukaryota > Viridiplantae > Streptophyta > Pinopsida > Pinales > Pinaceae > Pseudotsuga > Pseudotsuga menziesii. Next base: position 75,432 of record LPNX010714621.1, read on the forward strand.
GCACACATAGTGAGCTGAGAGCCGTGATTTTGCATCCACGACTGACTGTGAAGGGCCATTCACGGTTTTGGTTGTCTCACAGATTAGTTGGGTCGTTTTTCCCTGTTGTAGTTGCTTGCTGTTGTGTTTTGGGGCTGTGCAATTCGTTTTCCATGTTTTAAGCTGTGACAGCTGATTGGTTGCCTGAGTGCAATGGATAGTCTTGGGACTGTGCTGGCTTGGCTTGGTTGTTGAAAGCCTGTGAAACCCAGCTGTGTTGGTTTGTTGTTGTGCCCCTTGGCTATGTATAAGCCTGCAATTGTCCCTTATCCTGAAGGAATCATGCCCAGCTCGGGGGTGGCAGCGTTGCTGAGAGATTGATGAGCAAGCTGGCCTATGGTTGGGTGGAACGTTGCAGCGACGTAGCTGGTTGCGGGTGAATTCTTCATCAAAAGATAAGTGCTGTTGTTTACTGCATCTCTGTAATTTATAATGATGTTAAATGCTGGTCTATGAATATGTGTGCTTTCGCTGTATGATTGAATATAAATGCATCTGTGTATGCTTAATTCCAGCATTGATTTCATTTTATTATGTTCATGGGCTGTTTGCCCAGCTGTGTTTGTTGTGTTCGTCGCGTCCTCTTCGCCGGTTGAGGGACGGGGACGTGACACCTTGATGGCCTAGGGGTTCTGGATTACCATTGCACCTGGTAGTGGGATGGAAGACGAAGTATGTGGTGAGGAATATAGTTTTGGATGCTCAAGATGATACTTGAGTTATTATTTAGTGCACCTCTATTGTGGATCTATGTCCTCATCTTGGGGGTGACCTGTCAATGTCAGATCTGGCTTGGCAGTGCCACAGGCTAGGTGAAATGTGGTTCGGATGATATCATTTGCGCATTGATAAGATAAGTGATTTATCTCATGTTTATTTAATTTACTTGCCTCTGATATGATTTATTAATGGCTTAACATGAAATGTTTGATGAAACGTATGAGTTATTTGTGGAAGCAATTTCTCATAGAATTCAATCTATTTATGCAAGTAAATTTTGTGAAGGAATTGGAAATTAGTTTTTGGGATTTTGTGCACAAATTGTTTGAGGAAATAATTATTTGGTACCTCTACTACAGAACTGATATTTATGTCCCTGTTCATTATATATTTTGTATTTTGATGGTACAGTGTCCTTGGAATGGTTTAAGACGCTTCCCTTTGATGCTTCTACATTTTATTCGAAAACTAGTTCTTCGATCGAACTATTTGGCATAGTTTAGAAAATTATCACATGAAGTGTTTGTAAAAATGCTTGAGTGTTACTTTTATGCTTATGTATGATAAATAATATTGAAATTCATGTGAGAATTTGAGGATAAATATTCTTGGTATTTTTGGGGAAATGTCTGCCAAAATTCTCGATCAATTTCCTATTTCTAGCTCCTTAAATGGAATTGTTTTCAGTAGATTTGTGACTTTGCATATGAATTTTTTGACAAAATGTTAGAATGAGATATACCTATGTTATGATTGATAAAATGTGTTATTTAGAGTTGGAATTTCATTTGAATTATTCTGTGAGTTGTGGATTTAATTATTCTAGTGATTCCTAGAATTACTAGTCAATTCGGATGAGTAGAATTGACTTGTTCTGTGGATTGTTTAATGGAATCTATATGGGTAGAAAGCTACATCCAAATGACTGTAGGTGGTCCCTGATATGATTTCCATGATCTGTAATAGTCATATATTTCTCTTTGTTTGGAATTTGGAAAGTTCAATTGGAAACTAGGTACATTGCAGTGAAATTGGCAAATAGTTTTTGGATTCGAATCTTTGTTTTTGGTAAAAGATGAATGTACACCCATATGATCTGTTATTGGTGCTTTACTTGTTCTGTAGAATTTTATTTTCCAGATCTGTACCCTCACCTCTATGTGCCTCGGACCTTGTTACGATTGGTTTGATTGAATTCCTGGCAGTGTTTATTAACTAGTTGTATTGATTGAACTTGAAATATCCTTTGTTTATGTCGTCGGATCATATTTTCAAAAGTACGTTATTTTGTTGTACATCCATGCTTAAATATTTGAATAATTGTTGTAGGTTGATTGTCATGGTTGCATGTCGAATTTGTGCAAGACCAGTTGTTAGTATCGAATGACTAGTTAACTAGTTCTTGTGGAATCATTTTCATAATTATTATTTTTAATTAATTGGAAAATGGTAATTAGGATTTATTTAGAGGTTATTAGGTGTTAATTATCCATTAGACTTGATAAATAGTAGTTAAGTGATAAAGAAATGAAATTATAATCAGTACCATCAATTGTGCGCTAAGTGTCTTTAAGTATCGCAATCATAACACTAATTACTAGTTAATCATGATTAAGAGTAAATGGCCTTTAGAGGTAGATTTTATGTATGAATTGGATTGGAATGGATATGTGATGTTTCTAGAATGTGTTAGTAATCCTTCCCATCCTTTGTATCAGACGTTGGAATAATTATTGAAATTATATTAATTTATTGGTAATTAAAGAGACTTTGTCATGATGAAATCTTGAAAAATGAATTTTAATATTTGTTTAACTAATATGTTGTGCTAAAATTATTTAATTGTCCTTATAGAGCTAATGATATATCCCTTAGACCCACTGATATCCCCGGGGAACAATACATATATTAAGTCCTATCGCAATCTATCTACTCTTTGATCAAATTCATTTAAATAAAAAACATTTTAGAAAACTTTAGGATATGTCACCAAACTAGGTGAAATAGTAAGAAGTCAAAGAAAGTTTGGCCTAACAAAAAACTATAGTCTTTGCTTTGGCACATGGACTAATAATAGACTTCATCATTCATGAATTAAATTACTCAAGTGTTTAGTCCATATTGTTTCACTCCTAAAATTAATAATAAATTTAAAAGGGTAAGATAACAACCTAATTTGTTTGATTACCAATCCTTAATACCATTTTTAGTATTGGCATGCAATGGAGTCTATTGCATATGCTATGTTGGTTACACACACATGCACGCACACATATACGTATATATGACTATTTGAACCTTATCAAAGGAGTAATACCAGCCTAGATCCAAATCCTAGGCTCTATTAAGCCCCGACAGGGATCAAATCTCTCGAGGTGCAATTTAAATTTAAATTATATTTTAACTTTAATTTTAATTATATCTTCATAGTCTCGTAATTTAAAAACTATATACAATATACATCAAAACCATGGGTTGTTTAGGGCCTTGCATAGGTTTTAAAACCATGTGCAAGGCCTCCTAAACAACCCATGGTTTTATTGTATATGGTTTAGGAGGCCTTGCACATGGTTATAAAACCATTGTGCAAGGCCAACATTTTTTTTGTTTTTCTGGCCAACATATTAAATTTTTTTATTACTTTTTTTTTTATGAACAAACATTACAGCATCTCCCCCATATTAGGTTTTTTTTTGCAGACATTTATTTTGGCGGATAATTAAAATTTTAATTTTTTATAATTTTGTTAGTAACAAAAGTTACTCCACAAATGTTACAACATCTCCCCCATATTAGGTTTTTTTTTTGTCGACATTTATTTTGGCGGATAATAATTTTTTTTTATTTTTTTTTATTTTGTTAGTAACAAATGTTACTCGATAAACGTTACAAGATCTCCCTCATATTAGGTTCTTCTTTTTGCTGACATTTATTTTGGCGGATAATTAAAATTTTATTTTTTATTAATTTGTTAGTAACAAACTTTGCTCGACAAACATTACAAGATCTCTATCATATTAGGTTTTTTTTTGCCGACATTTATTTGGACAGTAATTAATTTTTTTTTTATTAATTTGTTAGTAACAAACGTTACAAGATCTCCCCCATACTGGGTTGTAGAGTGCCTCTCAGTGCAATAAACTTGCATCAATTTGACTCTAGTTTTAATTAGCATAGATCCAAATTCTAGGCTCTATCAAGCCTCGAGAGGGATCAAATCTCTCGAGGTACAAACCTCTTCTTAAGTAGTGCACTCAAGGAGCTATCAACTTTGGTGTGTCCTATGTATAGCTATTTAATTGATTCAATACAAAAGACACATCTTTTTATTTAAGGTCGACATATAATATTTTTATTATTAATATTTAATATTATTTATGGCCGACATATAATATTTTTATTATTTTTTATTTTGTTAGGAAATAAAACATTACAACATCTCCCCTCTACATGGTTTTAAAACCATGTGCAAGGCCCTCCTAAAACCATGGGTTGTCTAGGAGGCATGTACAATAAAACCATGGGTTGTTTAGGAAGCCTTGCACATGGTTTTAAAACCATGTGCAAGGCCAACATTTTTTTGTGGATAATTCAATTTTTTATTTTTTATTATTTTGTTAGGTAGGAACATTACAACATCTCTCCCATATTGTGTTGTTTTTCTGACCGACATTTTTTTGGAGGGGGGTAATTAAATTTTTTATTTATTTTTGTTTTGTTAGGTAGGAACATTACAAAATCTTCCCCATATTAGGTTGTTTTTGTGGCTAACATTTATTTTGGCGGATAATTAAAATTTTATTTTTTATTATTTAATTAGTAACAAATGTTACAACATAATATCGACAAACGTTACAAGATCTCCCTCTTACTGGGTTGTAGAGCGCCTCTCGGCGCAATGATAAATTTAAGTTGAATTTAGCTAATTTTTTAGACATGATTAGAGTTCCATCATGATCTAAGTTTCATTTATGTTGGAACTTTGTCCTATGAGGCTTTGCCTCATTCTAAACTAACTCAAATGCTAAAAACAACAACCATAGTTATACCTCAATCAAATTTATATCTTCTTAAATCATCATATTCCAAGGTAAGAGAAAAATTCTAAATGATTAAATTTCTCCCTAAACAAATACTCTTTAAAGTGCCATCCTTGTAAAAATTCCATATCTTCTAATTTGATATTTTCCAAAGAAAAAAAATCGCTACATGATTAAATTGCTCCCTAAACAAATATTCTTTAATGTTTCATGTAAAAATTGTTGCACTGAAGAGGTGTATTCATGTGTAACTCCTTTCGTGCTCATCCTTCAGTTGACAAGTGTCTTTTATAAAAAATAATAAAATATTATTAAAAATAACTTGTCGGATTAAATTAAATTTAAATTATTTAGAATTCACATATATATAAAAATATAAATTAAATAAACTAAAACCATAAAAATTAGATTACACATTTTCACTCTAAAAAAGGATTTTTATCTTGAAAGATTTGATCCCTCTCGGTGCTTTATAGATCCCCTTTTAGATGGATCTATGCAGGTATATCTTCACAAAATTGATATTGGCATTGCACTTAAGAAGTTTAATTATCATATGCAACAAAACTATTCAAGTGCTAGATAAAGTGTTGAACATCTTCAATGATCATATACACTATTTCAAATTTATTGCAACACTATAAATGTAACTTCTAAATATACTTGTAGTTGTGGTGATAAGTGCAGTTTCAAATTTAATGCAATAAATTGAATAAACCTGTATATGTATATTATGATACAAAGCAAATGAAAAATATAATAATAATAAGAAAAGTTTAAATAATATAACTTCAAATTAAAACATTAATACTAAGTTATTTATAACATTTATTTATTTGAAAATTTTAAAGTAAAAAAGAAAAACAACATGAGAATCAATTTTGTTGAAAAATAAATAAATAGCAAAACAAATGAAATTTCAAAATATTTTATTCTTTTAAAAAATATTTATTAAAAATTTTTACGACTTTCAAAAAACAAAAATTAAAACTAATACAATGATTTTTAAACTTAATTTTTAAATTATTCATACATTGCTAAACATAAATTATGTTGACAAGTGAACACCATCTAAAATTTAATAACCTATTATTTCTACCAACTTTTTTAAAGATACTCACATATTGTTGCCACCTACTTTCTTAAAGATACTCATAAATTGTTATATTCACAAGTTAACATCATCTAACACATTGCTAAACATAAATTATATTGACAAGTGAACACCATCTAAAATTTAATAACCTATTATTTCTACCAACTTTCTTAAAGATACTCACATATTGTTGCTACCTACTTTCTTAAAGATACTCATGAATTGTTATATTCACAAGTTAACATCATCTAACATTTAATAACGTATTAGCTCTACCTACTTTCTTAAAAAAAAAAAAAAATTCAGGAAGAAAAAAGCTTGTCCTTGTTATTCTTATTAAGAATCAAAGAGCATCAATCCAGCCATCCCAACAGTGGGTTACATTTCATAAATATACATTAAGTTAACATCACCTAAAATTTAATAACATTTTATTTCTATCTTCTTTATAGTAAAAATCTTTATTATATTAGACACATTATATAATATAAAATAAAACAAAAAATACTATAATACACTATCAAATTAGTGTGCAAAATCCATATTTATATCTTTATTATGTGAGACACATTATATAATATAAAATAAAACAAAAATATTCTATAATATAGTATCAAATTACTATGCAAAATCCATATTTATATGTTGGGAAAACAAACTTTATATATTATTGTAAGTGTTAAACTGGTAAAAGAAGTTATTTATTTTTGTGTGAGTTAGGTTTATAAAAGGAAAATATATAAATTTAATTTAAATTTAAAGGTTTAATGCATGCATTAACATATTTTATAAAATTGATTAAATGAAATAAATATAATTGTTGAAAAAATAAAAAAGGTTACGGGAGGCGGATGCAGAGGGATTTTATTTGATTCAGAAGGAAATAATGTGGAGTCATTTGTTTGGGGATTAGGAACCAAAACTAATAATGAGGAAGAATGGATGACACCTCTTCACGGGCTTGAACTCGGTACTAATAGAAGCATAATAAAATTAATATTCAAAGAAAACTTGAGGCAAGTGATCCAAAAGATGAGACATGGATATGTCAAAGACAACACCATATACAAAAGATTTATAAAAAAAAAGATCTCCCTCATAAATGACATTGTTGAAATAATCTATCTTCATGCACTACGGTAGAACAATGAAGTGTCTGGCAATCTAGCTAATAAGGAAGCAAAACTAAATCAAGGTATGATAGGTTATTCCAATGGGATTATGAAGGATAATCATATCCCCTAGAATATATCATCCTTGAGATATAAATCCCGTATCTAACATGGTTAAGAAAGGGTTCGAGATTTTCTGAATTGCCAACCTCCTTGTCAAACAAATGTGGTGGACGTGTGGCTCTAAGAATGAGGCCTTGGTTCTAAAGGACGCCAGTGCATTAAGGAGAAGGTAAATGGACATTTAATGTGTGTATGCCAACTAAATAGCATGTATAATGCCTCGTGAACTTCCCTAAAATTAATACAAATTTTTATAACATATTAAGATATTTAAAATTATAATTGTGCAGCCTTTGTTGGGTATTCCAAAAAAACTGCATCTATGACTAGTAGTTTCTTAGTATAACACTAATTTGAAATTTAGGCATCCTTTTGAATTATCACGATTATACTTCTTGCTACCTTGTTGTTTACTCCATTTCTCGTGCATACATTTGGAAGTTTCTAAGTGGGAGTTGTTGTGACCCCGAGTCCTTACAAACTCATATGATCTACAACCTCATGGGTAAGTGGAGAAACCTTGAAAGAGACTCAAATGCAATGCTACCAAGAGAAGTTGGAATTAGTTGAATCTGTCTAAACATGAAGAGAGACTCAAACGAAAGGTAAAGATCAAAGCTTGAATTGGGGGTCATCCTGCATTTCCATAAGCAGAGAATTTGTAGCGAACGGAAAGGTGACACAAATTGTGAAGAGCAAGACCATACTTTGATGAGAGAGACCATATTGTGATGAGCAAGACCAAATTGTGACAAGCAAGACCACTATAGCTTGAGGTTTAGGCATATTTTAGAATCAACAATATGAGATAGAGGCAAACTAGGCAGACAAATGGTATGGCACTGAGAGAACAAAGCCAAACTAGGTGGACAGAGCCAAACTCTTGATGAAGAGAGAAACCATAAAATGAACCCGAGGACCCATATGAACTAAGAAATAACAAAATCAAGAAAATAAACTACATGAAATACTAGGAATCAAAGAGCATTGTACTCAAATATGAACCCATGCTTGCAAGGATCTTCTCTATATCTGCCTGAGTCACAAACAAATACAACTCGTGCACACTAGAGTCCTTCTATAGCTAAGATGGAACCATAGCAGGGGTGGCGAAGGTGAGACACTGCCAAGGGAAACCTCACTCTAATACATTGTTAGGAGATAGAAACAATAACCCATACTAGGCAAACGATGGAACTAGGAACCTCCATATCTCTAAGATGTTTGTTTCTTGGTGGGTAACCTATGTGGTTTATGTTTATTAATGAAAAATAAAAATGAATTCAAAATGTAAGCTTTATTTTAATTTAAAGTTCAAAAGATAACATTATAACTTATTTTTCTAATCTTAGATTAAATAAAATAAATTTATGTGAAGTTGATAAGTTTTAAATGTCATTAATTATAGTTAATGATAACTATATTGATATGATAAAAATTTTAAGATAACATTATAACATATTTTATAAACTTGATTGAATGAAATAAATATATGTTAAGCTGATAAGTTTCAAATTATATATATATATATATATAATATATATATATATATAGTCAAATCTAAAGCATCATTAATTGCATCGAAAATATTGAGGTGCTTTACAACATAACATGGAGAGTTGTTTTTTACGTAACGAGCACAATAAGAAAAATAAACCTTTGGATAGCATATGTCGGCTCAATTTTAAGTTTTACAAAAAAAATATAAAAAATTAAAACCAACATAGATGCATTTTAAATATGGATCTACTAAGCATTGAGAGGGATAAAATTTCCTTAGGTGTAAATTTTTTTCGTAATGTATAAAAAATTTGAACCACTGAGAGGTATCAAATTTATTGAGGTGTTAATATTTTATACATTAAGAAAAAGATTTAAACCTCACGAAATTTGATTCCTCTCGGTGCTTGGTAGATCAGATTTAAGATAGATCTATGTTGGTTATAATTAACTATAAGCATTTTCCCCTTGGAAAATATCGCAGTTTTATATTAATAAAACCACGTTGTTCAATAGACCACTGGGTCATACATTTCTAAAAACGGTTAATTCATCAAATACATGGCATTTGCCAGAAGAAGAAAAAAAACAAAAATGTTGCTATGAGATATGTATAAGAATGTCTAACAAAACTGCACAATTATATGGCATCTGCTAGAATAACAGAAATATATAAGACTGTCTACCAAAACCTCAAACATAACATGAGCTTCAAGTAGGACCAGCGTAGATCCAAATCCTAGGCTCTATCAAGCGCCGAGATGGATCGAATCTCTCGAGGTGCAAACTTCTTCTTAGGTATCCATTGATTTGATTCAAACCAAAAACACATCTTTTTTATTTTTTGTCCACATATAATTTTATTATTATTAATATTTAATATTATTTATGGCCGGCATATAATAATTTTTATTTTGTTAGGAACGAACATTGCATCTTTTCCCCACACATGGTTTTAATACCATATGCAAGGCCCTCCTACAATCATGGGTTGTTTATAAGGCCTTGCACATGGTCTTAAAACCATTTTCAAGGCCCTCCTAAACCATGGGTTGTTTAGAATGCCTTGCACATAGGCCAACATTTTTTTGCGGATAATTCAATTTTGTGTTTTTTTCTTGACCCACATATTTTTTTTATGGATAATTAAATTTTTACTTTGTTTATTGTTTTGTTAGGTAGGAAGATTACAACATCTCCCCCATATTAGATTGTTGTTGTGGCTGACATTTATTTTGGCCTATTAGAAAAATTATTTTTTATTAATAAAAATAACTTTATGAAAGTGATATTATTTTTTATTTTGTGTTACAAAATCTCTCTCATAATATTCATTATCACTATTATTTTTTGCCGACATGTTGCAAACGTTACATCACCTTACAAGATCTCTCCCATAATATTCACTATCACTATTATTTTTTGTCGACATGTTACAAAAGTTACTAACATTACATCACGTCACAAGATCTCTCCCATAATATTCACTATCACTATTATTTTTTGCCGACATGTTACAAACGTTACTAACGTTACATCACGTTACAAGATCTCCCCCATACTGGGCTGCAGAGTGCCTCTTGGCGCAACTAGAAGCAACTATGACCCAAAGAGGCCATGATGCCATCAGTGATCTCCCATAAGTCTAAATAACCAGCAGCCAAGAGGAGGCCTTTCTTGGAGAGGGAGTCAGCCTCAACGTTGAATTGTCTATAAACATGCTGGAATATGAGACTTTGATAGAGCATTCTAACTTTGTCGGTGTCCTTGAATATAGGAAGGAGAAAAATAGCCTCAGGAGGCTTAGAAACTTTAAGACAGTCCACAACCAACTTTGAGTCGCCAAAGACCTAAATTCTGTCCACACCATGGACAAGGGAGAGCCTCAATAGAATTTTGAAGGCAACAAATTCAGCCTGATTGTTTGTGACATCCCCCAAACTAGCTGCAAAAAGTTAAGATCTGGAGGAGGATAGATGAATAATCCCCCCAGCACCTCCAGACTGTGGCCTGCCTTGTGAGGCACAGTCAACGAAGGTCCATAGGAAGGAAGCATCCACTATGGGCACTGAAAAAATGTGGACAGGTAAATGAACCACAGGCTGCGGAAAGGCTTTAAAGATGCCAAAACTACGACTATCACACTTGTGTCGGTATAAGGACATCGTTGAAAAGTTTCTTATTATGTTCTAACCAAATGCCCCATACTGCAAATACAGGAAGAGCAGCATAGGAAGAGTATGAAGGGAAACGAGTCTAGGCCTTCCAAGACAATGAGACATCAGGCAAATTCCAAAGAAGAGGAATACCTGACAAATGTGAGAGGTGACTCCATACTTCTTGTGCATATGAACATTGTAGAAATAGATGATCAATAGATTCAGCCTCATGTTCACATAAAGTGCACCTGCTGGGCCCAAATAAATATCTGTGAACCAAAGTATCCCAGACCGGGATTTTACCTTCCAAAACAAGCCTAAAAAATAATTTGAAGCATATTTACATGTAGATATGTAATTGCTTACATTTTTTTATTATATAAAAGTTATGAGAAAACAAACTTATCCACAACATGTCTGAAATTTTCAATATATTTTTCATTTTTAACATCAAACGATTCACTACTTACATGTTATTCCTAACAAAACCACCTATCTTTGAGTACATTTCCCCCATCAACAACTCTTCTCTTTCCAATATTTGTAATCTGTCCATTGGTTGTAACTTGGGTGGTTGGGGGAATGAATCATGGACCCCACCAAAGTTCAATTCTTATAAGTGACATGTATGCTCTTGTTGAGCCACTATGGTTCAATTCTTATAAGTGACATGTATGCTCTTGTTGAGCCATTGTGAAAATATGGATTATGAATGAATGTAATCTCTATTCTTGTGCTGATATGACATTATGACAGGTGGATTAGACAAGTGGATTAGCCCTCTAACAACTAGCTCTTATTCGTGTGAAAAAAAAATATTTATAATTACCTAAAGGTAAATCTAATTGGAAAAAAACCTAAAAATGAAATGTATTTGTTAATATTTCCATCACTATTATCTATCTACTTTTAATAAATAAGACTTTATTCTATAATATACACATCTTTCCATCTCTGTAATTTTCATTTCCTTTGTATACTCATATAATGCTAAAAATACGTCATATTTTTTTTAAGATCATGCACATTGAGTAGTAGTTTTTTTTTCTGTTATTTTATGTATGAGTGACATATATTCAAGGAAAATGGTAATCTTTATGTACGTAAAACATTTTCCATATCTCTAACTGAAAGTAGATATAGTCCATGGTAACCAACAGTGGCGACAAAAGGTCAGAGTTTATATAAAGTTACGTGGAAAATGACATGCCACCAACTATAGGCACGAGACAACGACGAAATTTTAAACATTCCACGATAAAAACAATTGCGATATATTAATCACAACCACACGGAAAGCTTGCTTTGTCTTAAAGGTCTATCCTACATGGATTTGACATGATTTTAAAGCTGAGCCATATGAAGGTACTTCAACGGTGGAGGATTACCATTTGTTGGCATTGCATAAAAGCTTTTCTACGAAGTACACACAAAAATAGAAAATTATTGATCTTTATATATTAAGATTTATATTAATTTTAGATTGGTTAAATATTGTAGAATTAAGGACAGCGATCCTTTTTAGGTGTAAAATTTTGGAAAAGAATTTGCTTTATTATAAATCTCATCTTTTTAGAATGAATATGAGATTAATTTTGTATTATTTTATTTTTAGTGTATATTATTATTAAATATATATCTTAAAACGTTGTGCTTCCAAAAATTAACTATAATAATGCAAATTTGTGATATTATATTTTTTTTTCAAATTTATTTACTCTTAAAAAATTGAATTTTTAATTTGTGATATTATAAAAAAAATTCAAATTTATTTACTCTTAAAAAAATTGTATCTTTAAAGATATGATTCATTGTTGATAATGATGATGGTTAACATTTGAGACCAAACTTTGCTCGTTCACCTCACAGTTTAACAGTTATTTCCAATAGCAATAAGTTCTACCAGCTTTCACCGTAGATCTTAAAAAACAAATTAATTAGTTTGTTTTAAAATTGTATTCCTAATTTGTTATATTTAATAAATAAAAAATTAACATAAATCTTTACATTTAATAAATCTAAAATTAACATAAATTCGTATATTTAATCAATTCAAAATTAGCATAAATCTTTAATATATGTGTTTATTATTATTCTTAATTATTAAGACTTTAAACCAAATTAAATGTTATTATTACTACTATTATTACTATTTTGACTTATAAACATTAGGATAAACATCTTATTCATTTTTATAATCGTAGAATGTGTTTCTTGACCCAAATGAATTAAGACATGAATAATCAAACAACAAATTATAATTAAATGAATGAAAAAGGTAAGAAAGGCATATGTAAAATTACATAAAAGAAACCAACATCATTAGGTTGGGGTTTTAATAGGAAGAAAGAGGGACAAAAGAAAATTAATAAGAGGGAAGCTTAATGGAAGAAGAAGGAAATTTTTTCTTTTCTTTTTATTTCATCTTTATAGTAAGTTGGTGATCTTTTACCACTAACCAAGAGGTAAGATGTTAACAACCACTCAATTAGGTTGGGGAGCAAGTCATTTTTTCTTTTGAAAAAATGAACCCTAGTGGGGCTTATAATGTTGCCCCACTTTCACTATACCAATTCACTTTTTGTGACTAAGAAAAGGGTTTAATTTGTAAAAAAAGGTAAAATATTGTATAAAAGTAGTTATGAGAGAAATAAGATCCAATGAAATGGTGATGAAAAAAATCTCATGAGAGCATGGTTTAGTGGCAAGCAATCAGGTGATTATGCTTATATTAATCTAGAGACTTGAGTTTGAAACTCCCCAAGTGGGTGTAATTGAGATGAAGTGCAAGTCACCAAAATAATATTAATAAATGATACTCCCCATTAAAAATGTAGGAAGTGAAAGAAATATAGTTCGATAAACATACAATGGTCATAAAGTAAGACCTAAAAGTGCTTTTGATTGGCTAAGAGCTTTCCTTCCTCGAACATAAGGAAATAGGTTAATGACCCAAGACGTAGAGGTATCTGGCAAAAGAGAAAGTCTGCCCCCTATGGACCATCAAAGGGTTATTTGAGGTGGTGTGGTTTTTCTTCAATAACAATGATGAGTTAGCTTATATTTGTGGATAGAAGCTAGTAATGGCTTATACTCACTGCTAGTTTGACTATGAATTGTGATAATTTTTTCCATCTTCATAATATATATATGTGTGTGTGTGTACCCATATGTATATACATATATATGTATTTTTTTCACACAGTTAATACAACTTTATATTAATACAAGTTGTGTCTTACAAGTTGAGTGTCTAAGTTACATTAAATCATATCTCTTCCTAAATCCTTATGATCAATTGACAAAAGCATAATCTTATGTTATGTCTTAATAGACATGTGAATAGTTTGATAATTTGATGAATCATTCGATTAAGCAATTTATCTAAGCTAACTAATGTTCATAAAGCCCTGCTCCATGAGTGTTAACCGGTCGAACCTCGCCCATTCAATGGAGCTCATACTGACTCCAATGGCTAATTTGGAAAGACCGTCAACCTCGGTATTCAGTTCTCGGTAGATATGGAAGAATGTGGTGTGCTAAAAATGTTCAATGAGTATCTTGGTTCGATTGATCCAATGGGATAGCTGAATAGTATGAAGTTTATAAGAACCTTTAGCCCATTCCACAATCGCTTTAGAATCTCCAAGAACCATATCAAGCCATATGTCTTTTTCTTTGGCAAAATAAAGTAGGCCCCAAAGTGCGAGAAGCTCGACTTTAGTATTAGATCCAAGACCAATGCTAAGCTTAAGACTGTAATATGAAGTCTGGTTGATTTTTATTATCATACCAGCACCACGATACCCCCCCGTTCAGCACCATCAAAATATCCCACGGTGTCATGCTGCTCCACTAATGCTGTGATGGTTCTCCTGTTAGGCTCACACTGATCCAAACTGCCATATGATTAGACCCAGCCGATAGCACTCCTACCGGTAAAATAATGGTCAGGCCTCCCACTCTGAAATATTACAATATTTTGCATTCTCCAAACAGCCCAAATAGTGGCTATCAAGACATCTAACTGGATGGCAGAGTTTTTAATGATAAACTCAAAATTCTCATGTAAATTCTATTTGTCCCAGCTAATAGAAATTGAAATGTAATTGCATATGAATGCTCATACAGATTGAAAAAATGTGCATCCTCCGAAAATATGATTGACATTTCCAGATTAAAAGTGCAAAAACCACACCGACCCTGTAGGCCGTCCCAAGTTAAGATTCTCTGGTTTAAACTTAACCATGCAAAACATTTTTATTTTACAGGCTTTCGTCCACTCCAGATCCTCTTGAGGAGACTCGCCAGGGGACTCAGTTCCTGATGTGATATATATATTTAAACACACACAAAACATACAAATTCATGAAGTAAAATAAACAAACCCTAAAAAGAGGATAGAAATAAATGGGGCAATGTGAAAGACAAAAGAGTTAAAGTAAAAAGAAATGGAAAATAAAAGTATGAGATTTGACCAGAACAAATAAGAAAGCATGAGGTGTGTGGGAGAATTCCTATGAAAGGATGACAAGATAAGATAAGATAATTTTATTAATGTCCAACAGATGACCACAAATATGCCAATGACATTGCTAAGTACATCAGTGTTGATAAAAAGTGGAAGCACATAAGTCACTCCTATAAAAGAAAGATAAAATAAGATCCAATTTATAAGATATAGGATGCCTAAAATCAAAGAGCATAATACAAAGGTGTAGTGCAAATACCCAAGTGATATACTAGCGAGAACTAGGACCTTTAGAAGATGAGAACCTCAACGCCCCACTATGGAATTACCTGAGAATGTGAGGGGAAGAGGAACAACTTCCCTCTCCTATGATATAAACCTCAATGTCTATATCTCTCATGACATTCAAGGCCATAGAGAGGAAACTCTTAATAGATCATTTGCCAAAATGTTAGGAAGCATAAGCTTGTGGTGTGTCTCATAATTTAGATGATGTAACTCTTTACCAAGATCTAGGGGAGCTCGATCTTATGTGAGTGATGTGTGAGCTATCTCAGATCTGAGATGACATCTTCGTAAGGGTCTTATAATGATAACAAAAATAGCCTCTTAAGGTCTCATGGACTCAATGATTGACATGGTGTTGTCGTTCACCTACCTCTTGGTGCCCTTGTTTGCTGGGAGCACCATAAACAAATATGTAATCATCTTGGTAGTGTTTGGTTGAGGAGGTAGAGGGGGTGGCTAAAGTGAGTGAAATCAAAATTTGACGGCCTCCCTCATGAACAAAGCAAGGCATCGCTGGCCCAAATACCATAAAAAGGTGGAGATGGAGCTATAAGGCTAGCTAAAAAGGGCAAAATATTGTCCTTAAATCTTGTAATAGATGGGTGATGAAAGATGAAGTGCTTCTCTATCTTAGCCTCTTAAGGATGGTATATTTGATAAATAATATCCACCTATGTGATATTATGTTTAGCTTTGGCCCATAGCTTATGGAAGCTTACCCATAATTGGCCAAAGAGAATATCAAGTGCATGTATATAGTGACAAATTGATTAAAGAGGTCAAATAATAAGGCAAACCCTTAACACCATGAAGCGCTCTACGTAGAAGGTCGTCTTGAGATTCAATCCTCCCAAGGGTAGGGGGTTATCCAATTAACTTGGACGTATTTTATGTAGATGTCCTCTATAATAATCCTATTCAACTCATCCTTAGTTGGTAGGGGTTGGCCAAGGGCATCTAAATAATATCTAAATGAGGGGAGGTGATCGATCAAGATACCAACAAATTGTAGTAAACATGTGGCCTCTTCAAAGCAACAATGAACCTACCCGAGAGGATTGGTTGATGCAATTGAATTCAAGGAGCGATATGTGAGACATGGATAACAATCCCTAGTAGCAGTGGAGCTAACAAAGCTATGGACACGATGTAAAGGTGATTAGTTTGGAAATGGTTTCAATAAAAAAAAGTTGGGCCACAAACTCTACCAAAATTATGGACCGAAGAATTGTTCTCTTGCTTTTGAAAATGTGTTGAAGCATAATGACTTGAACTCTCTCAAACTTAGAGCCTTAAAGAACAATATGTTTGATAATATCATCAATGATCCATGTTGGACAATATGTTTTAGAAATAGTTTTGAAAACACTATATCTTGAGAAGAGTAAGGGCATTATAACCCTTATTAATCTACTGCTGAAGAGCCTTTCTTAAACCAATTATAAGCCTTGAGATTTGAATCCCCTAATATGTGTAAGCTGTGGTTTTCTCAATCTCCACCACCCCATCACAGAGTGAGGTGTGGAGGAAAATAGAGGAGAGTGGGGAGTATGTGGAGAAATAAGAGAACTTAGGGAATACAATAGAGAAAAATGATTAAAAATGTTTAGAGGTGAAGTTTGCAGAGGAGGGAACAAATGTGAATAATAAAGGAGGAGTGGGGCTTTAAAGCAAACATACATAAAGGGGCATAATTAATTTTGAGGTTCATTTTCTATTTACAAGTGGATTAAAGAGTGGATTAATAGCATCATACAAGAGTGTTGTAGTTTAATAAGAAAGTGGATATCTTTTCATTCACCATCGTATGGCCTTTTAATGACTTGATGTGTTGGCCAAGGTCTTAATCTACATTGTTGAGGTTTCATTCTACATGTCGAGAGGTGATAATCAATGATCAAATTTGAAGGGTGGGTCTTAATTTCAATTTGAAGGGCATATATTCTTCCAATCCTTTAAAGATGAAAGATCTTATAAATAATTGTACTTCAATTGACAAGTGTAAACTAACTAAACACTTCAAAAAAATGCAAAAACCAAATATTATCGATACCGACTATGGAACCTTGTTAGAAAATTTTTGACATTATGTGCAAGGTCATTGAGTTTCAGATAAGGAGGTATTATTATGGTTATTAGAAAGTTGGAACACCAAACAATTGCATGCCAAATCAATGCTATATAATTTTGGGTCAGTGGGTCAATGTAGTTTCTATAATTTAGGGAGTAGGAATGATTTGATTATAAACACACTATATATAAATTAAAATTCATATTGACAAGTAATTTAAAAACTTTCCATTTCGTTGAAATATTATTATAAGTTATGCCCTTCTTAAGTTATCCAATTGGTAGGGCAAAACCCTACAAGCCAACCCCAGGGAAAAAGAAATCTTAAACAACTGGTTCACCCACTTTCTTGCTAAACTCACCAACTCTAGCCCTCCCCATCTCCATTCTTCCTCCCCTACCACCTGGTCTCCCCCCCACAGGGTTTCCTCAAGCTTAATTTTGATGGGGCTTTGAAAGGAAACCCCAGATTGGCATGTTTCGGAGGGGTCTTCAGAACTGACAAAGGCCATATCTTGTGCATCTATCTTGGCAAACTGGGGATGGAAAGCAACAATGCGGCAGAGCTAATTTTCATTGCTATAGGGCATCATCATTTCCTATACTCAAAGATCCCTCCCACTCATTGTTGAGGGCGATTCAGAACTGATATTGAACATGGCTTCCAGCAACACCAAGGTCTCCTCTTGCTGGCGTCTGGATCATGACCTCCAACAACTTGCAGATCTTCTCTCAGAGCCGGTGGCCATCACTTTTCAACATATCCGCCGTGAAGCCAACTCTCTCGCGGATAACATTGCCAATAGAGGGGTTCTTTCCTCTTCTTTCCTCTAGCAATATTCACTGAATGAGATCTTTAATACAAACTTTTGAAATGATTGCATCCAAACGACAACCAAAGACTTCTCCCCGGATGCGGGTGCCAGGTAGGAAATTGGAACCCAACGCCGAAATGACATGCCCTAACACATCACTAGGCACTCCATCCCACATGGTGGAACTGACACGACTCACACGCAGACAAGTGACAAGCTGGATCCGACTCCCATAAGACTCACACGCAGACATGATGATGACTCCTTCGTGCATGATGACTCTTTAGCTTTCGACGACGGCAAGCACGCTTTTCCATAAGGAACGTGTCCTCTCGACAGTTAAGGTCGAGAAGGACGAGCTCTGCGCATTAATGGTCAACCATAATGCGCATAGGGCTCAGTGTTGGGGGTTTAATGTCTCCGCGGTCCACCATCTTATGTGTTCATCCTCGCTCTGCCTGATCTGCAGAAGCTCTGCTATCCTCCGTCCAAACTTCAACACACAGAGCTGGATTTTGGCCACCATTTTGCCACCCTCCTTCCCTCCGCTCCCGAGCTTCCAGAGATAACCATGCCACCACGTCGACGTGACACTCCTAGGGGTGGAAGAGATCGTGGAAGAGCTAGAAGAGGTGATTCCAGACCGACGCCATTCAATGCCTAGGCTAGTTAAGAAGGATTCGACGTCGAGGTTTCGGAAGCTCTACATGCAATGATGGATGACTGGGAGGACGAGCTTTCACGCTCCCTCTCGGCGGCCAGCCGCACTCTAGCCCACAGAGGGAACTATTAGGTAATTAAAAACTTGATCACCCGTCTTATTTTGCATTCAGTCAATCTCCATGCAGCTCCTGAAGCTCACCCTGTTGGCCTTGCTCCTGAAGCTCAACCTGCTGGCCCTGCTCCTCCTGAGCCCGCGCCACCCTCTGTGCATCTGGCCCCGCCCCCCCCCTCCTCATTCCACCTCTGTTCCGACGCCACCCTCGGTGCATCCAGCTCCGACCCCCCTTCATCACACCCCTGTTCCTCCTCACCCCATTTCCACCCATGTTCCCTACTTCCCCTCTGCCCCGGCTCCCTTGGACACCACCCACAATTCTTCCCCTCCCCCTCAGCACCAATTCACTTCGCCAAAGGGAAAGGAGACCACCGTTCTTCCACCCAAGAAAATGGCCCCTCTACCGGTTAAGCGACCCAACCTCGCTAGCAAGGAAAGCATGGACAACTCCAAAGGAAGTGGAACCTCCAGCAACGCCAACAACTCGGTTGAAGAAGCAGACGACACTAAAGAACAGGTTATACAATGGGGTACATGATTTGGTTGCTCAATCATCGAAGTGCCCTTCGAAAAGCTCTAAGGCCAGGTTAATGGTCCAATCTTTCTCTTTTTCACTTGTCTTCTGGAATATTGCTCCTCAGAGTAGGTTTGTTCAGGCTAAGTCAAAATCTTTTTTTATTCCTCAAACAACAAACTTGTTTTGTAAGATATGTTTTCCCTATCTACGGGAGGATCACCCTAACAGTCACAACCTGCCTATCTCCTCTAGGTAGACTGGTGTGCTTCCTCTGTTTTTGCTTTCATGCACTATAGACAAGCTGAACTGTATTTTTATATGTATTATTATTTCTCCTTAATAAAATAGACATGAACTTACCCAAAAAATTGAAAAGTTAAAAATAGAATTTTAATTTTTTTTAGTAAAAACAATTTTAATTTTACACTTTCGAGACATACTAGAACCCTCTTAAAAAAATCTAGGATGGGTTTAATGCCAACATTAATAACAGTTAGCTTATTTTAAAACCGTCTTTATTATTTATATTATTGGAATTCTTTTTTATTTTCATTATTACTATTGTCAATTCTACAAAACTAGGATGGGTTTAATGCGAACATTAATAACAATAATATGTCGCAATTAGCTTATTTTAAAACCGTCTTTATTATTTATATTATTGGAATTCTTTTTTATTTTCATTACTACTATTGTAAATTTGGCAATGCAATGATTAGTGAGTTTAATTTTTTAATTCATTGAAAATATATATAATGTTTGGTGGGATTGTAAAGTTCAACAATAATATATTTGGTGATATGGCTATTATTAGCGATATATGTATATGATTTTTTTAGAATAATTGGTATAATATTATAAAATTTCATAAAATCTTTAAATAAAGAAATGTTATTTAATATATAATCTTTTAAACCTAATGAATTTCAAAATTCAGTGTTGTCTTCAATAGTGGAGAATCGAGATTGTTTACAAAATATAAATTTTGGAAATACAACAAATTATTAATGATTACCATGTACAAATGTAAAAATCAAAAGTTCAAAGCTCCTTACGGACCAAACCAAAACTGTGATCTATTAAAAAAAGGCAAGACCCTCTTAAATATAATAATGAAGAAAAACCCAAATATATGAGTGGACGCTCTAAGGAGCGTTCGTACCATGGGGACCGTAGAGGCCTGGGCCAGGGGGTTGGTTGTTAGAGGGCCAAATCATAAAACGGGGGGTGGTCACTTGTCCTCACGTAGCTCCCACCTTTCTGAATTCGGCCCTCTGTATTGTCAATCTTAACCTCCAGAAGATTTTTTTGGCAGGAATTTGCTTAAAAAATAAAAATCGAACTAGTGATGGTAGCATCTTTTTATGGGCTCCACACGCGCCTGCTTGATGGGTTCCCTTTTCCCATTTCAAAGACCTTTAAAGCTTTGTCAGGAATTTATTATTGAGAATGCTCGGAGAGTCGGTGCCCTCAAAATGTATTTACAAAAATTGTGAAATTCCATAAAGTATCTGATGGATGTGAGCTGTCTCGGCTCGACCGTCAATGGCGGATGGAGGAATAGTTCTGTCCGGCATTTCTGAAATGATTCGACGCAACGCGGAGGTTTTATGGCTGGATTTGTGAAATTTTCGCTGGAATCTATCAGGTTCACGTCGAGGTTTCTGGCGCACGGATTCTTAAAATATTTGACGGAACATTCGTGTGAGATTTAAGTATAATGCGCTTCGATTTCTGTCAGAAAATGCAAATGCCTGCTTGCTTGCCGAATAGACTTAAAGCTGCGTTGATATTACAGCGGGAGAAGTCCGCGGCCTTGTGGTTGCTTTTGGGGATCGAATCCCGCTTTGTTCGACGGGAAGCTGAGTCCAAGCTGATCGTTTGCTCGATTGCCGGCGAAATGGTGCTAATTTAAGACCGAAGTTTCCAATCGGGACAAAATTGTCCGGCCTAGACCAGCAAGCTGGATTTGGCTCACATTTGGACAATGCACTTGGACGTGCCCGAACTCGAGCTGAATACTAAATGAAACGCTTCCAGTTCAAGATAATCTTCCCGACTTTGTAGAGAATTGTTGCCGCAGTTGCAAGCGTGAATTTCCGTTAAGAGCTCGTGACCCTGGAGCGTGGTTTTGTTAAATCTAGTACAGTGCTTTGGCTTCAAGTTTCACTTTGCTAAGGTAATTTCTTCTAAATTTGCTCTCTACAGATTTCAGCTTAATATTTTCACTGTTAAGATCATATGCCATCATCTCTTTCGTGCTTTTACAATGCTATTCCATGCTTTTGCATCACTCAAATCGCTGACCTGCAATACAAAATTTTCGTTAGGAAGAATAGACTTTGCGTTAATTGAACTGGCCTGCCCGAAGGATAGGCTCTGCGTAAATAGAACTGGCCTGCCCGATGCAATAGGCACGCACGAACTCCCGGCAATTGGTTTAGCTCCGGAAGAGGGGCGACGGGGATAGAGGACAATAGAAAACAGCAGTGATGATTATTCCTGATACAGGGGACACCGCTTTCTTCTTGTACATGATTTTGTGATGCCATTTCTTGTCGTTTCATTATATCTGTGAATGCCCATCCCTTTATTCCGCGGCGAGAGATGTCCCTAACTTTTGAGATGTTTTTGAAATAGCCCATTTAAAGCTTGATTTGCCTAGTCTCTTAAAAATCCGTCATTCTAAGCTTTATTTTCGCCTAAGTTTGCTCTTACTGTTGGGTTGTTTTATAAATAGATTCATCCTAAAGTTTGATTTACCTAATCTTTTTCAAAATGCTTAATTTTAAGCTGTAATATGCTCTGTAAAACGTCCACCCTTTTGTTCCGCGGCGAGAGATGCCCCTTACTTTCGAGATGATTTTGAAATAGCGCATTTAAAAGCTTGATTTGCCTAATCTCTTTCAAAATGCGTCATTTTAAGCTTTACTTTCGTCTAAATTTGCCCTCACTTTTGTATTGTTTTTTTTTAAATAGCTGCATCTTTAAGCTTTATTTGCCTTATTTTTTTCAAAATGCTTAATTCTAAGCTTTAATATGCAGATGCTCTGCTCAATAACTTAGGTTCAAGCTTAATTTGGTCTAAGACGCCGTTGCTTTTCTAGACACCGGAGGGTGGAACTTAATTTGCACTAATACATCTCTCTGTGATTCCGTTTTGTACCTAGAATATTCATTAAATAGAGTCTATAAAGTTAGTAGTGATCTAGCCTTTTGAATAAAATAGTCTTATTACAGATCTGTCTTTCGATCAAGATTCGGAGGTGACCGTCTCCACTGTAGCAATAAAGAACACGAATTAATTTAAAGCTCCAGTTTTCTTTTCTGATGTAATTAAGCCGACTGTTTGTTTGGCACGCAACACAAATCTCTCTTAACTTGCTGCATAATTCGTGTTTGGCAGCTTGCTTTAGCGAAAGTTAGGTCGGGAAACCAAATCTCATTGTCTAGTTTACACATCTGCATCTATCTGTATGCCGCTGTACACTTATTTAACACAAGGTGTGTTATATGCATATTCGATCATTATATCTTCCCAAGTTGATTTTCTTGTTGTCTTGTTCACTGTTGGCGGTCGTTGGCATCTGTTTTTGTTTTTGTCTTTTTTAACTCAGGAGTGTTACAGTCGGGTTTTATTATTGACAGGTTGTTTGGCTTCTCTTTATTAGGTTTGTTTTGTTTGCGCTTATACGGCAATGGTACTAGTGCCCAATGCCAGCTAGCCTCCACATCTTTGATGTGCACACTTAAGGTGAGGTTTGAATTAGTCTTAAACGCATATTTCCAGAGGAAAATCAATCTAAGCAAAATTAGACTTTAGTTTACATACTACACTGTAGTTATTGGGATCATCCAAGTTGACTAATCTATTTCCTCGAAGATGATAACGCATCATCTCTGGCGAAGCTTTAGTTGATTGTCTTGCATCTAACCAGAAGAGCTGGAAAGAAGAACGAGGCAAGACACAGTCTTCACGAGCTATTGCTGTAGCTCGGCGAAGTCTGTTGTCTCTGTCAACTGTCTTACTTCAGGTGAGGAATGAACTCAAACTAATTTCTCATTTTTATTTTGTTTCACACTTCAAGCTAAATAAATTTTGTTGAGTTGGCAGAAAAATTTGTTTATGAACTTGGCAAATATGATCTTCTGATGAATTTAAGCACAATTTGTTTTATGAGCTTGGTGATTCCATGGTCTCATTAATGGATACGCTAATTTGCTTGACAATCATTATTTATTTTTCATTAACTTGGATGCTGTTAGGAGTGGTGAAGAGTATGGAGTCTATAGTCAGATGCTTCGAAGTTTATTATTTGAACAATCACCGTTATTTGCTGTATATGATAATTTAAAAGCTAGAAACATTAGATTTGTACAAAATACTGCTAGTACATAAACTTCTGGAAGGTGTTCATAACAACCCTATGTATCCTATTAAGGTCATGGTAGGGTATCAAACTCATCAGCAAATGAAAGGATATAATGAAGAGTCTCAAAGGATCTATGACAAAGTACATGGTTGTGTGTGTGCGTGCGCTTCATGGCTTTCCTTGCTTTTGCTGTATTTCCAGTTTTTTAATTTTCACAAGACATGAGCTGGGACTAAACGGATCTAGTGCATTTTGTATATCGTATGTGGTAGAGGTCAAGCTTCTGGATCTGGAAAAATGTGGTGGTCTTCCATTGGTTTGAATGCCCAGATAGATATGTGTTTTACTTATTTTCCTTGGAAATCAATTTTCTTTCACCTTGGAATGATTGACTACTCTGGGTGTCAATGTGATGGGTAAAACTCTGCAGCTTTTTTACATGAAACATTGCCTAGCTGCCTCAGAGAAAGGAAACCTGATGTTTCACATAAAAAGGACACTTTGATGACTCACAAACTGGTTATTATTGTCATAAAGACAATCTGAAAGAGGCCACATCAGCTTTATGTAGGGATAGTGGGGGTGGCTGAATCAGCATTGATGGCACCATACATTTTATGAAGATGAAAAAGGAGGGAAATATTTTCTTAAAAACTATTGGCTCAACTTCAAGACGACGTTCCATGGGATGCATCCTCGAGGGCTGAGGATGTGGTGAAGTAGATAAGCCTTTAGTTGTTAGTATGGGTTGGGCAACTTGTCATTGTTTTGGCTATACTTGAGGTTATTGTTGTTGATGTAATTGATAGTGTTGTGGTTGAAGTTGGGGGGAAAATGTCCATGTTTGTTGTGGACTTGTTGAGCTAGAGTTGCCTTAATAACGAGCTGGTTGTTGCTGTCAGCTGAGGCATTGGTTGGGTTGTATTAGCAATTGTTGTTGCTATCCCATTCATTGTTGGAACATGGTTCTTGTACCTTGCATTAAGTTGTCTTGGAATTCTTGTGCTTGTCGCATTAAGTTGGATTGAACTATTTTGCTTGTCACGTTAAGTTGGCTTGGGATCTTTGTCTACTGTATCAGTTGGCCTGGAAGTTTTGGAAGTTTTGAGATTGTTGACACTATTCATGCAACTCTTGGGATGGGTGCTGGATGAAACTTGAGCTCTGTAGTGGAGATCCATCCTTGTAGGTAGCTATCAGAATATATAGCAAATAAAACAATAGAAGAAAAACAACAGAAAAGTGAGAGACAAAAGGAGCAAAGGTGGAATTGGTCACACTTCAATCACAAAACTTGTTCCATTAACAAGCAATGCTTCTCAGCTAACATGCAACATTGCTCGGTGCCTTACAATGCGGAAAAGCTAATATGCACTACTTCTAAGTTCTAAGTTGCTTTTGTGGCCCTTCTAAGTAGACAAGCAACACTTCTAAGTTAACATGAAACAATCCCAAGTTGCATGCAACACTCCTAAATTAATTTGTGAAATTTTCAACTAACACTTAAGACTCCTCAGTTGCATGTAACATCCCTACACTTCCACTAAGGTGCATAATTGCACATTCTAGTTCCTATAATCACCCTTACCAGAAAAGAACTCTTCATGGAAATAGTAAAAGTAGCCATGAAAGATGACAATGGTTACTTGAAAAATAACCCTGAAGACTCAGATGCAAAGGAATCTTTGGAGAAAACCAAGGTAAAAATTGAACCCCGACTCAGATGTGGAGACAGACTTCAAAGAAGACCGAGGTGAAGGCAAACATGGGTGTAAATACGCACCTTGAAAAAGGTATTAGTTTAAGAGTTGTATACCTATATGATTGTGCTGATGCATAAGGGGACTTTAAAAAAAGGATGGGGCGAGGGAGAACTTGGGTGTATAGGAAGGCTTTTCAAAGAAAAACAGATTGTAAACAAAAGGCAGCTGGAGCAGTCTTTGAAGGAAACCTGGATGAGGGTCAAAGGAGGAGTTGATATTAATTGTCGTGGGCACACCATGGAAGCATGGGAGAGTGGGAGAATATGTTCTTCAAGACTGGCTAACATGTGTACACCTTTATAACATAAGCTTGGGTCAAAATTAGAAACCAAATATTTCATGATTATCCTAAAGATAAACCTATCATTCAACTCCTAAAAAAGGGTTAGATTTCTAACAAAATATTCCTCACCATTCCTCACAAGAAGATGCTAAAAACATGAGGGCCCATGTGCACAAATTACAAAATAATTATGACTATGCTCATTAGGAATCATAATGCTTCTATGCTCCATTGTGCTCAAGTATCACTCACTAAGCATTTAGATAGTTTTCCTTGCTATGCCCATCTATGTCACAGGGTTCCCCGAGTTTGAAGTTTGAGGTTCGAATTGAGGCAAATCTCAAAGCTCCAGTTTAGGTTCACCGAACTTCTTTTCAAATTCCACATAGATTTCAATGGTTATTCACAGATCGAGCACCAACAGGTTTACGAGTTAGTGATAGGGTAACATAGATTCCATTCATGAGTTACAAGTTACTCACAGGTCGAGCACTAGTCAGATCAATATATTACAATTGATTTTTATTACCGATTACTCATTGGTTAGGTTAATATATCATTATTAAACTAACCTATGTTTTGATGATGTTCTAGATCATTATTAACCAAGTACAGTGTAAGGCCACAAGACTAAGATAGATTGCTTCTTCTCCTCTAGATGGACTCCTCTTTCTCTCTCTATCGAACGTGCTTGAGTTGTGAGTGTGTCCAAATGAGGAGGGCGCCTCATCTATTTACACACATCAACTGTGAAGCCTAATAACCCAACAAGGCCGACTTCATCTTGCCAACAAGGTCGACTTGCCTTGGGAGACACAAAAAATACATTTTAATAATTCTTTTGTGGGTAGTATTGAACCGAATTACAACAGAGGTTTTACCTCAAGACTTTACATGGCCAATTACATCAATGACATCCTTAATCGGAGGAACAACATGTCCAGAAAGGAGGCACAACAACAATATAAAGGAGGGACAACAACAATACAATAGAATATCTTCCACAGTTACATTATTTCAACACTCCCTATTAACAAGGAAGGTATTCTACGTCTTCATAAACAACAACAACAACATCTGTACAACTGACTGGTAGATCTATGTCATAGGAAGTTTTGTAAAACAACATCATACATATCATCATCATGAATCATCATCATCGTGGAACATTATCATCATGGAACATCATCCTCACAAAATAACATCATTGTGGAACATCATCATCACAGAGCATCATCATCATCATCATCATCAGTGTGTGGATACTGGGACAACATCATCTACAACACCAAAATGCGAATACTGGAACATCATCATTATCTGCAACATCTGTATGTGAATATTAGAACATCATTATCATCTGCAACATCGGTATGTGAATACTAGAACAACAACAACGTCATTAGCATGTTAGTGCTAAAACAACATCATCAACAAATAAATGCTGGATCATCATCTGCATCATCAACATAGAGATGCTGGAACAACATCATCATCATTAGTATAAAATGCTAATACAATATCATCATCATCATCAGCGCAGAGTGTTGGGACATCATCATCTAGACCACATCATCATCATTAGCACAGAGTGCTGAGCCATTTGAAGTAGCATCATGGTGGGCACTCTGGTAGACCCAACTAGCCTTATCTGGTATACTAATCCTTTTGGACCAAACAAGCTTAGCCAGACATACCGATCTACCTGGGACCAAACAAGCCTTGTCTGGCTTACTAGACCTTTCGGGCCAAACAAGCCTTGTCTAGCTTACTAGACCTTTCGGGCCAAACAAGCCTAGCTATACATACTAATCCCCTTAGGATCAAACAAGCCTTGTCAACACTGATATACCAATTCCACTGGGATCAACCAAGTCTTATTAGGTTGACATACCAATCCTAGACTGAGTTGCCACACCATTGTAATAAGAAACCACATCATCATCATCATCACTCCCTCTTTTGAGGGAGGTCCTTTCGAACTACACCAAGCTTGTCCTGAAAGTATTCAAACTTTACACGAGACAAAGGCTTAGTCAATACATCGGCGTCCTTTCGGACTACACCAAGCTTGTCCCGAAAGTATTCAATCTTTACACCAGACAAAGGCTTAGTCAATACATCGGCCACTTGCTCCTCTGTAGGAACATATTAGAGCTGTACAACTCCCTTCTGCACCATGTCTCAAATATATTGGAACTTTATCTCTATGTGTTTTGAATTGTCATGAAACACTAGGTTTTCTGTCAACTTGATGCAACTCTGATTATCGCAGTAGATATCGGTCACGGCATCTTTGTATCGAACAAACTTGTTAATAACTTGCGGAACCAAATTGCTTCACTACAAGATGAAAATGCGGTAATGTATTCAGCCTCTACTGTACTGAGAGCAACACAAGTCTACTTCTTGCTATAAGCCATGAGATCACACCTAATCCCAAACTGAAACAACATCCTGAGGTACTCTTCTTGTTATCGGTGCTCCCAACCCAAGCTAAATATGTATAACCATGTAGTCTAATTTCATCATTGGCTGCATATCTGAGGCCACAATCCAGTGTACCCTTAAGGTACCTCATCGCATGTTTTGCTGCAACTAGGTGAACATGTCGAGGCTCCACCATATATTGGCTTAATGTGTTTACAACAAAACATATATCTGGTCTCATATTTGTTAGATACATCAGTGAGCCAATAATTTGTCGGAATAATGTAACATCGATTGTATTTGAGGAGTCATCGTTCGGGAGCTTCAAGTTGGCCACCATTGGAGTGTTCATCGCTTTACAATCCAACATCCCAAATTTCTTTAGGATATCAACAACATATTTTCCTTGATTTAGCAAAATATCATCTGGGAACTGCCATACTTCATGACCGAGAAAATAGTGCATCATGCCAAGATGTTTCATTTCGAATTCAGTAGCAAGCTTCTCCTTACATTCATTAATAAGTTTCTCTTCACCTGTTAGGAATAGATCATCGACATATAGCAATAGTATCATAAGATCTTCATCGACAACCTTATAGTAAAGGTTGGAATCTGCTTTACTCTTGGTAAAGCCTAAGCTCATCAGAAATCCATCAATTCTTCCATACCACGTTCTGGGTGCTTGCTTTAACCCATATAATGCTTTCTTCAATCTATATACATGTGAATTTTTGTCATGGGTTTCAAAACTTGGAGGTTGTTCAATGTATACCTCTTCTTCTATCACACCATTTAGAAAGGCCGTTTTTTTTTAATATTTGGTGTAGCTTCCATTTCATCTTGGCTGCCAAGGCAAGGATAATTTTGATTGAGGAATATCTTGCTACTGGTGCAAAAGTCTCTTTATAATCAATTCCTTCTTTTTGTGAGAATCCTCAAGCTACGAATCTTGCTTTGTACTTCTCAATACTTTCATCTGTTGAATGTTTCGTCTTGAATATTACTTTGAGGAAACAACTGACTTCTCTCTTGGACTTGGTACTACATCCCAAACATCATTGTTGATGATAGATTGGTATTCTTCGATCATTGCATCCATCCTCTCCTTCTTCTTTGTAGTTTTTTCAAAATAGGTAGGTTCTGTATCAACAAGATTACACATCAAGGCCACATAGCTAGAATAGGTCCTTGGTCTCTTGCTTTCTTTTGGTGCTCCATTTTTTTTGCACTTTGAATGACATCATGAGCCCAAGCTGGTCTTCTCTTTTGTGAGATCATTTCTTGAGGTATCTCCATAGGCCTTTGAGGCTTTTCCATATCATGGTCTTTTAGTATTTGTTCTTCTTCAACATTGCGGATTGACATTCTACAGGTTTCTTCAAATCTGGGGGCTTCATTTTCTTCTTGATCTTCATCTGCATGGTTCTTTTTAGACTTACTGAAAGCTGCATCTTCATCAAATATGACATCTTTCCTAATCTCGATCTGATGATAACCTGGAATGTAAACTCTATAAGCTTTCGATTGATCACTGTATACAACAAATATTCCCTTCTTTTGGAAGGGTCCAATTTTGATATTTTCTCCTTGGGAACATGTATAAATACAGTGCAACCAAATATCTTTAGGTGGTTGACTTCAAGCTTCTCACCGGTAAACATTTCTTTTGGAGTTTTGTTCCCAAGAACACTGTGGGAGATTTTGTTCTGAACATACACTGTTGTTCTAGTTGCTTCAGCCCATAGGTGCATGGGTAGGTCTTGATCATGAATCATGGCTTTCATAGCTTCCATGATGGTTCTATTCTTTCTTTTTGCTACTCCATTTTGTTTAGGATTATAGGGTGTGGTGAGCTCCCTCTTAATCCCAGCTTCTTTGCAAAAATCCTTGAATTCATTTGAATTGAATTCTCCTCCATTGTTGGATCTCAAGGTTTGGATCTTCTTTTTAGAGAAATTCTCTACAAGAGCCTTGAATTCTTGGAATCTTTCAAATACTTCATCTTAGCCTTTCAAGAAGTAAATCCAAGTCTTGCGGGAATAATCATCGACAAAATAAACATGATAAACATACTTGCTTTATGAAGTGGCTGCATTGGACCACATACATTTGAATGAACAATGTCCAAGATCCCTTTTGCTTTACAGTTGCTGCTTGGAAATGGGTTCTTAGTATTCTTCCCTTGAGCACATCCTTTGCAAACTCCTTCATGATTGATTTGAATCTCTGGTAAACCTGTGACTACCTTGCTCACAATTGGTAGTGCTTTGTAGTTTACATGAGCAAGTCTTCTATGCCACAGTTCACAAGGGTTGATGGTACTTGCTGTTAGAGCTGAGTCTGAGTGTCCCTTCAACTTGTAAAGTCCTCCTTTTTCTTCACCAATCACAACTGCATCATCTATTGTCTTTCCCTTTGGCCACATAAGGACTTCTCCATCTACAAAAGCAACTCTGAAACCTTTCTTATTTAGGGCTGAGATAGAAAGTCGATTCTTTTTCAATCCTGGGACATATAAGACCTCCTTCATCTTCAAGGACTTTCCCGAGTCCAACTTGTAAAATGCTTCTCACATTCCTTTGATGGGATATTGATAGTCATCTCCAAGCTTTACTTTGTGAGGGGAATCTCTTTGAACAAGACATTGAAAAGTGTCTTTATAACCTGTCATATGTCTAGAAGCTCCACTATCTACGAGCCAAGCGTCACTTACATGTGAGACTGATCCAATAAGAGTTGATATCGAAACATATTCTTCAGTAGAGTCTTCATCTTCATTGTTCTTTTCTTCAATTGGGTCATCATCTTCAATTGCATGGGCATGGAACTTCTTGTTTCTCGTCTTGAGTTGTTTTGCTTTGAGTGGACAATTTCTTGCAATGTGTCCCATCTTGTGACATGTGAAGCATTCAAAGGATGAGAAGTCTCTCTTAGGTCTTGTGTTCCTTTGAAACTTTTGATTTCTTCTGGGAGATTGATTACAATCCTTTCTTTGCATCAGCTGTCAAAGGCCTGATCTTCATAATCATTTAGCTTTTCTTCTTTGTTAGCCATCCTTCCTTCTTCTTGCACACATTCTTCCCAAAGTCTACTAAACTTGGCGAGCTTTCTTCTAGCACATATACCTCTGATGAAGGGTTCCCAATCTCTTGGGAGACCATTCAAGGTGGTCATCACAACTTTCACTTCTTCTAACATGCCACCAATAGCCTCCATTGTTCTTTGATCTGAGCTACTCTTGTGAAGTATGTCTGCATAGTTTTTGCCTTTTGAATCTTCACTCCCTTGAGTTGATTTCTCAAGGTCATTCTTTTGTTGTTGTCCTTTCCTTCAAATACACTGCTCAATGCATCCAACATTTCTTTTGGAGTATTCTTTGAGGATACTTGAGGAATTAGATGATCCTTGATAGAATCAACGATGATCCTGTTGGCTTTGAGCATATCCTTCTTGTGCTTGGCCTTTGCTTCATCTCCCTATGGTTTCTTGACCTCTTCTTTGATGTAGACTTCTAGATCATGTTCTTCAAGGACGAGCATGATTTTGGATTTCCATGCTCTGAAATTGTTTGCTCGTTCAAGCTTTTCATCAAGCTTGGTTTTGTTTGTTATTTTCAATGAATGAGAACCTCAAATGGAAATATAGGAGATGATACTTACCAATTTGAGGATTGCTACTGGAACCTGCTTTAGGATGACCTAGGGTTTGATAGGAAAACCCTAATTTTTCAGTTGTGGTCACTTGCAAGGCTGATTGGCGGAAATATGCGCCTCCCCAAGGTGAGCTAGACTGTATCTTGATTTTCCTATATCTCTGGATGGAACCTTGAAAAATCTGATGCCCTAGTTCCTCCCGACGGTAGCGATGGGTAAAAAATTGAAAGTCTTCCGAACTTAATTCTGTCACCACAGAGAGATGCGCCCTACTAGGGCGAGTTGATCCATCCTTTTTTTTAGTTGTTTTAGCGAGGGAGTTGTTTGAAATAGCAAACCCTAGCTTCCTGTACTACAAGAAAAACTGCTGCACAATGTCTTCTTTCAGGTTTGTTGGAGTATTGGTACAACCTCCACATGGTATAACTGTCGCACCTCTGGGAATATAAAACAAGTGGACTAACTGCCATTCCTGATGATAGGGCCTTGTGCTGGGTTTCAAATGTTCATCAACATCTGCAGGTTTTGGTGTAACGACAAACCTTACAAGGTTGGCTCTGACACCATGTTAGATTTTTAAAACTTTTATGCCCAATAACAAGAAGATCACTAAAAGAATGACAAGCACACCAAGACAAAGAAGATAGATTTATCTTGGGAAACTTTCATGGGGAAGAAAGCCTAACAAAACTTCCTCGATATAGAATCCAACCAAGTACAGTGTAAGACCAAAAGACTAAGATAGACTGCTTCTTCTCTTCCAGATGGACTCCTCTTTCTCTCTTTAGCAAACTTGCTTGAGTTGTGTGTGTGTCCAAATGAGGAGGGCGCCTCATCTATTTATGCACATCAACTGTGAAGCCTAATAACCCAACAGGGCCGACTTGCCTTGAGACACAAAAATACATTTTAATAATTCTTTTGTGGGTACTATTGACCCGACTTACAACGAAGGTTTTACTTGAAGACTTTTCATGACCAATTACATCAATGCCATCCTTAATCGGAGGAACAACATGTCTGGAAAGGAGGGACAACAACAATATAATAAAAGTACAATAAAATATCTTTCGCAGTTACATTATTTTAACAAGTGATAGGGTAACACCGATTCCATTCAGGAGTTACAGGTTACTCATAGGTTGAGTGTTGGCCAAATCAATTTATTATGACCGATTTTTATTACTAGTTACTCACAGGTTGAGTGTTGGCCAAATCAATATATTATGATCGATTTTTATTACCGGTTACTCATAGGTCGGGTTAATAGATCATTATTGGATCAATATTCATCCCCTCACCCTGTGGTTGTAAGTGTCAATTTGGGAAAGAGAGATATATTTTGCTTTGTTGTTTTATCGAAAGTTTCATTGTATAATTCTAGTCTGATATAGACAAATATAGGTCTTCATGCTAGTGTTAACAATTGATTAGAGTGCTTCTCTTTCGTGAGTCATGAGATTCTTCTTTTACGCACTGACCACTTATATATGACATGAGATTCCACTCCTTGTTACAGTGCCTGAATTGCCGAGTTATATTGAAGGATTGGGGTCGGTGATTGGCACACCGAATAATACATAATGAATAGGATGTGTAAAAAATATATAAAATATATTGAGGGTGATCCTTGGTGCGTATTATTTTTGGGATATAAATTATATGATATATATTATAAATAAACAAAAGTTATGTTTATAAAAAAATTCTAAGGTTGCAAATATATTTATATGTGAATTAATATCTATCTATCTATATAAAGAGAAAGAGAGTTATAATTTTTTAATACTTGATTTTTTTTTTAAATAAGTAGGCGAACCTAATGGTGAATCTTATTCGAGCCTCATCAATAAATTCAAACTCAAACTGAATTTCATAGTTGTTGAACTCGAACTCGAACTCGAACCATGTGACATAGTGCCCATGTATGCAAGAATCCCTTGTCTATTTGGTATCTAGCTGTATATTATTGAAGTGAAAGAACAAGTAATGTAATGAAAGGGGCGAGCATTGATTAAATTATAAGAAGATTACGTTCCAATGAAATATTGCATTGTGCTTGTTTTTGGCTAATATTACAAAATATTTGATGTTTTCTTAAATTCTTTTTCTATATTAGGGAGGTCCCTTGTGTTGTTCCCTATGATGAGTCTTATGACATACCTGAATTTTATTCTCAGGATTGGGGGTGCAAATGCCACCAAATCTTTAGACTTTTAGAAGCTCAACAAACCTCTGTACTGATAATTGTAGTGCTTTTTCTTGGTTTCTTATTCTTTTAGCCTCTCAAAAACTCAATTATACAAATGTTAAACTATTAACCTAGATATCGCTAAACTCCTGTGTATGACCATGGAAAAATACAAAGATTTATTACATTGGCGGCAAACTACAAAGTTCTGTATGCAAGGTAAGCACATATATGGAAAAACTTTCAAAAGTGGAGCAAATTCATAAATCCAATCACATAGACTAACATAAATGCATCACTTTAGAAAAAGATTACAAGACACTTATTCTAAGCCCAAAATTTGTTTTATTTTATACCAAGGAAGTGTTCCCTAGTGACTTTGTGCCTAAGTCACTAAAAGAGGATAATGATGTGACCCTTGTATTAAATGCTCGAGATAAGTAATTAATTCACATTATAGTTATAAAGTGACTTTTTAATAAATTTAAGTTGTAGTTGAGAGAGAAATTATTTAATGGAGAGAAAAGTGATTTTTGTTATCCATTGATGAGAAATCACTAGATTAAATGTGGGCCCTTGATCTAGTGACTGTGCAGCAACCCTAGAAGAGGAAATGAAAAGACAAGGGAAAAATGATAAAAATGCAC
This sequence comes from Pseudotsuga menziesii, assembly GCA_001517045.1. Lineage (NCBI taxonomy): Eukaryota > Viridiplantae > Streptophyta > Pinopsida > Pinales > Pinaceae > Pseudotsuga > Pseudotsuga menziesii. Next base: position 110,503 of record LPNX010714621.1, read on the forward strand.
CTCATTCCTCATTTGTACAACCCCAGGAAATTTGGAACAAGGTCGAGTTGCCTGAGAGGACCAAGACAGTTGGAGAGGAGGTCGAGTTTGAGAGAGAGAGAGAGAGAGAGTGGCTGAGATAGCTAGCATGAATTCCAAGATGCTGAGAATGGCATGCATTCCTAGAACCGTATAACAGCATTGTCTGTACAGAGACATTCTGGGCACGAGTTTCCAAGTTTAGAGGGGCAAAGAGTTCGAGGCATACCCTATTGAGATTGCAGGCACACATTTCTAGGATTACCAGAATTAATTGTAGGCACACAGTTTGAGGATGAGGCTGCCCTTTTTCTGTTGTCTGTACTGTCTTTTCAGCAAATTTTTCTATGCAGGCCGAGTGCACAGAAAATGAGGCAGTCCTTGCATTGTCAAAAGGGCTGAAAATTTGTACTGCTGGTTGAGATAAGTTGTTCCTGTAATTTTGTTTTGCTGCTGTACATTACATTGAAGAAGAAATAAAATTACTCCTCTCTCTCATAGGGGAGGGGCTAAGTAGCAGAGAGGTGAGAGGTTTTCCAAGAAACAAATTAAAAAATCACTCCCTTGTACGACTTGTACAGAACCAACCAGTTTTGAGTAGGGAAGCTGGTTTCATATGGAACTGACCATTTCCGATTTTGTGCAGCTGTTCACATTGCTTAGGCCTGTAAATCAGTCAGACCGGTTGATTTTGTCAAAACTGGTCTAGTTCTAGTAACACTGGTTGTGACCCCACTTAAGCTGACTATTACTTTTCAAATGATCTACAAATATTATCACAAGAATTTGAGAGTGCAAAACATAGCTTTGAAGATGTTGCATTGCATTTCTTGGGAAAAACATAAAAGGAAGTGTTCTATAGCAGAGAGGATCGCCAAAAGGAATCACCCAAAGTTGGGAATACTATTTGCATTCTTATAGTTGCTACATAAAACTATTTATGTTTGGGTCCATTGGGGCACTAATCATAGCCACTACAAACATCTGTGTATAAAACCATAAAAAAATTAAGTTACATGGTCAACCAAAGGGCGCAGAACAACATTAATAGTAGCATCTTCTCTTTCTTATTTGTGACAAGCACTTTCTTTATCAATTTTCCTTCTCTCCTTGATTACAATGTACATCACATCTACTCCTTGAATGTGATAGTTACAGATACTATTGCTTTTCCATTATTAAAATAGAAGTAAACATTAGAGATAGAATAACTAGTCCTTTTAAAATATTTTAGAGCATTATCCCACTAAGTGTCACATTAAGGAGACGAAGTAAGTGAATGGACTTGTTGTTGATTAGTTCTTGGTTGAACACTGTTCCTTGCTATTCAAGGAAGTGTTTATGAGACTTATAGGCATTTCATATGCTTGAGGAGAGAGAGGTGTCCTTAACTTTGACTTAGTACCAATAAAACATTTCTTAGTTGAACATTGTTTCTTTCTATTCAAGGAAATGTTTATGAGACTTCTTGGCATTTCATATGCTTGATGAGAGAAAGGTATCCTTACTTTTATTTAGTACCAAGATTTGCAAAGACAACTAGTTCTAGTTGTTTTGATAACTTGAAGCTCTAGGATGTTGTTTTTGATAATGCGTTTGTTACGGAGAGAAACTTCCTATGGCTTGGGGTGTACCACAACAGACAGCTAGACTTGAGAAATCAATCCCTTCCCAATATGCAAGAAAAACCAAACATCTAACACTAAAGGATCTCGTATCATACCTTATTCCGGACGGTTGAAGTAGATCCCTGTTGAGCTTTTTCCAATCTCGCTTGCGCTAGCAATTTGCTCTCAACAATAGCAAACAAGACAAGCATGCTATATAATATGGTGTTAGATCTACTCTAGCATATATAATCAACAATGTATAAGCAATTAAACATATCCATGGATTCAATATTCATCCAAATGCACATTATTGGACAGGAAAAGATATTTTTATTAATCAAATCAAAGATTACACAAGTGACAACCTCTGTCGGCACGTCTGCGAACTAGAGAAACCAAGTCCTCCACCACCTCAATCCTCCATCTCTCGATAGCAAGCTCACAAGCAAAGGCAAGCTTGGGAAGAACACAAAGTGCTCCAAAGGGACAAAGGGATGCAAACTCAAGTATATGCAAGCTACGACAACAATGGACTATAGTTTCATTGCTCTTCAATTCCTCTCCTTCAATGTATCCAAGGGGTTCCTTATATAGCACTCCAAAGGGGTAATGGAGGGTCAAATCCGAGCGATCTCGAGACATATGGAAGGCCAAGAGTCAAGTGGTTCGGACACACATGAAGGAAAACACCAAAAATATTTGGATTTATGCACACATCTCGATGTACGTGGGTTTGAGGTCAAAAGTTGCGTGTACACGCGAGTATGGGATTAAAAGTCACGTACAACAATAAACAGGTGTTTTTAGGGATGAACTTGGAAACATCAAAGTATAATATTGGTCCATGGGGTCCAAAGAGTCTGTAGAGGGATAGGGAAGGCCATGAATATGTGATCAACCATGTGTGGTAAAATCAATTGTAACAGATGCCTCCTATTGTGTGAGGTCAGATGGGTAACATGATGGTCGAAATACATTATAAATCCATCCCAGAAGTGGAGTGATGAAGAACCAGGTGGAAGAACCAGCCATCCATCAGTACAGTACAATAATCAATCTCTGCATATGACTGCAAATGTATATAGCAGTCCCGGATACATAAGAGTACAATGGCCATGCATAGGCATGATATACAAAATGTGACGTGTGGTCATCGCCACGTACATTATATAATAGCTCAGAATCTTCATGATGAATATATACAATGGATCAAGATCTCCATAATGGCTGAAGATATCTGACATACACTGGAATCAAATCACGAGAGCTGAAATCTCATGAACATTGGCACGATCAAGGAGGTAGCATATGTGGGATGCCACCAATCTGGAAAGTCTTGTACACAAACCGCTACGAGTACATGTGCTACTATGTGAATAAAGGTGTCGAGGTTGAACATAGTAGTCCATCATCTGATTACTGGTCATTGATGTATACCGTTAACAGACGCGAGATCACCCACCGATAATGAAAATGGGAATCAAGGTACTAGAGTGCAATCTAGTAAGTGTGAATAGATGTGTTGAGGTCAAACACTTGGAAGAATCCATTGATCAGGGGACATTGATGTATTCCCAAAATTGTCGATGGTGAGAGAACCTACCACTGATGACTGTAAGTCTCAAGGCACTCAAATGACTCTAGACTCCTATCCCAGAATAAATGATCTGAAGTCGATGGGATGGAATCCGCTCGAAGGAGGGCATTAAGGCATGCTCCATCAACCTACACGAGGTACTCAGCAACGCTGTATAATGTGGAAGGACTCGAACAAGATGTGCACGAACCAGAAACAGTATTGGGAATGGCCGACATGCAAAGTCAAGACAACTGAGGAATGGTCGACTCAGGCTTCAACTTCCTTCGAACAAGAGCATAAAGGAAAATGGTGATTGAAGGTAGGCAACATGGACTTGATATGCAAATTGGGACATCTCTGTGACACAGGAAGCATCAACAGAGGCTCCATAGGGATTGGAAGCTTACCCAGTCGGTGGAGATAAACTCAGAGTAACGAGTACAGCTCCTAAAGTCAAACTAATAACCCAACCAATGGATGTGATATACAGTGCTCTATTCGAAGGCGACACGACTCAACTGCTGCCAAAGATAACCTCTTTTCCTGTTCGGCTTTTTGGTTTTTTGATTTTTTTGGACTTTTTCAGATATTTTGAAAAGTTTGAAAAAGAATAAAAGTGCTTTATAGTTACAAATCTAGGAGGAGACGAGTGTCAGGGGATAAGCAAACTAGTTCCAAGGAGCGGAACATACCTATGCTCAATGCAAAGAAACATGTGCAGGATAACGATACTCGGGGGAAGGTCCTCTCCCGGTAAAAATGGGGAATCAAGCCGCAAAAGATATCTAAAAAGGCTCTGCTTGGCTAGACACGAGACAAGCTCGGGCTATATGGCTGAGAATCAAAGTCAGGAAAGCCGGCATAAGGCTCAATAAAGAAAGCAAAACTCATGATAATGCAATTACAACTTGACATATACAAGGGAGTCCCGGGGGAATGGCCAGCATAAAGTTCAAGAGGAGTATGAGGCTCTTGCTCAAAGACATGGCGAGACTAAAAAGGGACTCCCACAACCTAAAGGAGGCAACTTAGCATGGGCACCAAATGCAAAAAATGATCTAACTAGGGCACCCATGTATAGGAAAGCTCTACCATTCACACAATACCACTTCTAACAACAGCATGAAGGTTCCATGACATGATGGAATGGGTTTGTACCTAAGGTTAAGATGAAACGGTCATAAGGTCATGCAAAATGCAAGTAGATGTGAAGTCCTAACCTATATGCCAGTTTAGACATGATACTTGAAATAGTCACGAATGGATCAAAGTCTCAGTGAGAGTGTACAAAACATGGACCCTACATGACAATAATATTAGTCCAAAACAACCGGAAATAGTCAGTAAAGAGTCCAAACTATAGGACATAGGGAGGATTGATCATGACAACTACATCTAAAGGAAACAATGCGGTGAATGATGGGACATAAAAATGAAAGTAAAGTGTAGACGCAACGTTCACGTATCCACTACCACCCCCGTGAGGGTGACCATTGGTGTAAAGACCGAGCATAGGGAGTAAAAATCCTCCACAAATGGAGTAGAGGATGGAATATGACCATTCCCAAATCCATGAGCACGGTAAGGGGCTGTGGTGCCCCCAAGTCCTACACAAGGGTCTGTACTAGAACCAAGGACGGGTGACAGGATACCAGGCATGCTGAAAATAAAAGGATCCGAACTCAAGAGAGCATATATATACTCAAGTAACCACGATCCCAAAGGCCAACTAGCGCACAAAGAGCACACTCCTAAGAAAATCTACAGCCAAAATACAAGCAAACCAAGGGGAGGATATGTGAGCTCCCGAATGCAGCAGGTATGTCTCGCCTAGGAGAGGCTCGAAACTCCCATACACTACAAGCGAAGGTACGTAACCAATTATAGTGGCCCTCAGCTTCAACGCGTAAAGCGACTGTGTTGTCCGACCCCTACCTGGCCAGGACACCTGCAGAATAACCTCTGCAAATACCCCCTCGATAACCTAGGTAAGGCAACTGAGGTCACCTTAATATAACCAATGCTCAGGCGGACAGTAGCAGGCGGGATCGACCGTATGGGCAGGGTAGCAAAGCCCGAAACTCGAAAGAGCCCCCAGATACGAATACGATCCTGGGAATATCTCCGGTGCTCACAGAAAGTGACTAGGGGTCATCCCAATCACAATCGCGTGCACTGCCTCGTGCTTAACTCCTGTGTAAGAGGAGCGTCTTGAGAAACACTAATTATACCAAGGGTTTCACTCTCTCACGTGGATAGACACCTACTTGTTTTGTTTAGTGGTCTTGGAGAATTGACTCACAATGAACTATTCCAAGACCCTAAAACCTATTCTTGTTGATGCACCCTAGAAAATAAAATAGTGTAATTCATTTTATTAAGCGTTGATTTTAATTGGCTGTGATTACTCAAAGGGAAATGGTCGTGCAACTAATGGTGTTATGACACAACATGAAGTAAAAATGCACACCTAACAAGCAATGCCAAGTGCAATGTGTAGAATGAAAAACAAGGCATGCGACTACATGAGATGCAAGATTTTTCCTTCAAATGTCAATGCAATCCTTTCTATATGAAAGCCTAAACACATCTCTCATCCAAGAAATCCAATGCAAGTACCTCCTCAAATCCATATCTAAGATGCAACTAAGAGTGCAACTATTTTGTATTTTTCAATATAAAAGAATGAAAATGCAATAAAAGTCATTTAAAACTCTCAGTCTCTGTAGCAAGTATAAAACACAAGCCCAACAAGATATCGAGACAAAAAGAGTAATGCACTAATGGAAAAACAAAAAGATAAATGACTAAAACTAATTTCAAAGAAAAATCAATGAAAAAGTGGTCTTTGGTCACAAAAGAAGTAGCCAATAGACTCCATCAGAACCCAGGAAGACCCAACCACACTCACAACCCACCCAACAACTTCCCACAACATCAAACTCAACCAAAAGGGAGGATGTACGCGATTGTATAAAGAACAACAACGTATGTACGTGACTTTTGGCCAAAAACTTGCATGTATACATGGATTTTGGCCAAACATCTACATGTATACGCGACTTTTGGCCAAAAAGTCACGTATGTACGCGACTTTTAGCCAAAAACCTGTGTATACAGAGAAGAAAGTGGTAAAAAGCAGGCAAAGGGTCAAACCACTCAAGGGGAGTGTCAATGTATGAACATACTATAAAATGCGACACAGAAACGGGGAGAAATAGAGAGCAAGTCAAGAAGATCAAGCACACTGTGCCCTCAGACCCCAAAGAAAAACAAGGAACCTCCCCAGTATGGTCGCCAATTCTGTTACGGAGAGAAACTTCCTATGGCTTGGGGTGTACCACAACAGCCAGCTAGACTTGAGAAATCAATCCCTTCCCAATATGCAAGAGAAATCAAACATCTAACACTAAAGGATCTCGAATCATACCTTATTCCGGGGGGTTGAAGTAGATCCTCGTTGAGCTTTTTCCAATCCCACTTGCGCTAGCAATTTGCTCTCAACAACAACAAACAAGACAAGCATGCTATATAATATGGTGTTAGATCTACTCTAGCATATATAATCAACAATGTATAAGCAATTAAACATATCCATGGATTCAATATTCATTCAAATGCACATTATTGGACAGGAAAAGATATTTCTATTAATCAAATCAGAGATTACACAAGTGACAACCTTTGTCGGCACGTCTGCGAACCCGAGAAACCGAGTCCTCCACCACCTCAATCCTCCATCTCTCGATAGCAAGCTCACAAGCAAAGGCAAGCTTGGGAAGAACACAAAGTGCTCCAAAGAGACAAAGGGATGCAGACTCAAGTATATGCAAGCTACAATGGACTATAGTTTCGTTGCTCTTCAATTCCTCTCCTTCAATGTATCCAAGGGGTTCCTTATATAGCACTCCAAAGGGGTAATGGAGGGTCAAATACGAGCGATCTCGAGGCATATGGAAGGCCAAGAGTCAAGTGGTTTGGACACACATGAAGGAAAACTCCAAACATATTTGGATTTATGCACACATCTTGATGTACACGGGTTTGAGGTCAAAAGTCGCGTGTACACGCGAGTATCGGATTAAAAGTCGCGTACAACAATAAACAAGTGTTTTTAGGGATGAACTTGGAAACTTCGAAGTATAATATTGGTCCATGGGGTCCAAAGAGTCTGTAGAGGGACAGGGAAGGCCATGAATATGTGATCAACCATGTGTGGTAAAATCAGCTGTAACAACGTTCTTGTTCTTTATTGGCTTACGGAAGTAAGGCACCCAATTGAAACTTGGCATAATATCTTGTTACATTCTTTTGCAACCCTAATCTTTGGTAGCTAACTTTGGAGAGTGACTAGCATGAGGAATATCTGATATGGGTCGAAACTAAAGCTTTGGCTCAAGTTTGATATTTGTAGCTATCAAGTTGATATTGGTAATGCAATCCCCTAACTTGCTTCTGAATATGTTGATATTATAGTTCCACGTCTTAGGATGATGCTTTGAACTCAAAGGGAGCATATACTTGGAGAAGTTGATTCGAAGATTGAACAAATTGCTTGCTTTACTTATTAAAAATGTTTCTTCCTTTGGGATTGGATGCAGCCTCAAGGTAATCTCCACATCTTTTGTTTTAGCATCATTCAGTTGAATCCAAAGATGAGATATGTGCCAGTATTTCTTACCATTTTAGTGAAAAACTCAACAAAGAGACTTGCAAGGCAAGAATTGAAGGCCATTTAATTTTTTATTTGCTTGTTCAAAATCATTTGGAAGTTGGAGAAAAAAGAAATATTTCAACTATCGGCTCATTGTATACCTTTTCAAACAACTATGAGAAAGAGAATGTTCATATTTTAATTTGTCCCTTAAATGTAGCTAGTTTGTTGAATCTATGTCCCTTTAATGAAACTAGTTTACTTGAGTATCGATTCCTCAAATAAACAATGCTTCACTCTCATTTCTAGAGGAGAATAAGTTGGTAATTAGATTTGGGACTTGGGGTGTATGCATGGGCAAGTTATTGCTTCTATTTACCTTCCTACTAACTTAGATAACATATTCCTTGTCCTCAAGAGCTCATATGGAATTCCGTTCAAAGTAGCATACTATTTTTAGGAGCCATCTGTATCAGCAACCTTGTCAGCTCATGCGATTTATTGAAGTGCCATAACCTCTATTTCTACGTTATTAGTTTTCATGGGCAACAACCTTACTAACTTGAAGGAATTGTGTGGCATCAAGATTAAAAGACTAGCATTTTGCGTAGAGAACCATTGCATTTTTAAAAGGGATGGTGATTTTGCTTGATCATTTTGAATTGTATAAAGTTAACCTACTTCTTTCCTAGTATTATTAATAAAGCTTCAAAATAATTCTTCAAGAGTTTGCAATCATAGTTCTCTCTACAAGGATATCAAAACTTTGCAACTAAATCTACTCATAATAACTTCTTGTGCAAGCCTCAACACTTAAGGGCATAAGACTAATTGTACCATATGCTTGCACAACCATAAATGGTAGAAAAGTAAGAGGGACCACTTGCATTTTTAATTATTATTTTATATTCTTTCTATTATCATGTGTGAGAGATTGCATAAAAAAACTTGTTTTCCTTTATGTTGTCATATATATTTATTCTTGATAAGAACATTTTATATACCATTCAATGAATTGATAAACTGACGACTTTCATTCTATAAGCCAAACCCACACTAAAGTTGAATACTATATTAACATCTTGACTTAAGTATACACATGATATGATAATTGAGATTCTTGCGCAAGGCTTGTTCTTTTTCTACAGTATCCTGAGTTTAGTGAAGGCTTAGGGAGTGCCCTCTATACAAACTAAGTTCAAACTCCTTTGTTTGTTAAGAATGTTAGTGCCCTTGTCAAGTTGAGACATATCCATATGTGTTGGCTCTCATTCATCAAGCTACCTAGGTGGCTTCTAGTGATGTTTGCTAGCTTTTTAGAAGAACAACCAAGGTGTACATGATGCGTCTTTAGTGACAACAACTTTTTCTCCAAAACCTATCATTAATGTTCCATCTGCTTGTCATTGCCCTCATGCAAAAGGTAGAATACTACTATTCTTGTTTTTTGGACAATCACGATTTTGGCGGATTGCCATCGCCCTCATGTTGAAGTTAGAAGTTGCTCTTGTTGTTCATCGTTGTCTAAGAGACTTACTCTCTAAATCCCTTTACAGGTCTTCCTCTGCTGTAGTAAAAAAAGTTATTTTGCTCCAAGAAGTGGGCCCAAACTTTCATTGCTTCTTGAATTTGTTGGGGTATTAGAGGTCAAGCTTGGCCATGAGTCCATTCTAAGTGATTTTTTCTCCCTAGGATAGAATGGAAGGCATTATACCCTCTTTATCATCCTGAGTTTCAACCATATTGAAGTCCCCATAAACCAACCAATGAGATTATAGCAACTTGTTGGGCTTCTAGTTTTAAAACATATCCCATTTCTTAGCATTATCGAGCACATAAATGTTATCAAGGTCAAGCATTTGGTGATCTAAGTTCAATATAACCCATACAAGCCTCTATGATGGGTTTGTGCTCCATCCCACAATAATAGAAGCAAGGCTAGGAGAAATGAAAGTAGAACCCCCCCCTGCCATACATATCACTAGAAAAAATGACAAATGCATTCAACAATACAACATTTAGGGTTGTTCTAACTTCTAAGTCAAAGCCCAAAATATTAACTTCTTGTAAGCAAAAATTATCTGCAATAGGGATCAATACTATAATCTTTTGAACTATGGATTTTCTATAGGGGTTTGTAAGTCCCTTGACATTCTATGAAGCTACCTTAATTATAGATTGGTTTCAACATAGTCTAGATCCTCCTTAACATCATCATCACCAACCCCAGTGCGTGCCCCATAGGGATTTGGTGATACCATGCTTTTGAGCCTAGAAGCTTGTTTCTAATCTTTCAAGGTATGTACTTGGGGATGCTTCAAAGATTCCTCGACAACTTGACTATTTAGCAAAAGGGCGTTTAGAGCACATCTTTTGACTCCCATGTTGAGAGGAATAGGAGTGAGCAAATCATATAATCTCTTTCCTAGTGGTGGATGCCGTGGGATTTTTAGGAGTTGACAATGTCGTAATGGTTGACTTGGCTGGATAGTCCTTATGGGCCATCACTACTTTATTGTTTTGAGAGGTTTTTCAGACCACATCATCCAAACCATCTTCATGGTTGGCTTCAAAAGCATTTTGAGCTTGGCGCTAAGGAGTAGAATTAATTGTAGTAGTTGGAGTATTGGTCTAACTATAAGGGGGCAATCTTGAACTATATGGTCTATAATCTTGCACCTACAAGTATTTGAGAGGTTAATGTATCTCATGAGTTGTTTGATCACTTTGTCCCCAACTTGATTAAAGACAAATTCCTCAAGGTCTTTTGGTGGATCGACTTTCAAACAACCTTTCTCATGGGGCCTAGGGTTCAAGCACCGAGGAGGTTCATGACAAAATAAACCCCCTAAATAGGGGCAAAGATGTGATCCAAACATTCCCAAAATTACATAGCTAGGCTTGAGAATTATATCCACATAGGGAAACACAATCGAGTAGTGTTTTTAAGAATTTCTCAAACCAAATGGACAACACTATTGAGGTGTTTTGATAGAGCTAAGGGCCACATACACAATAGCAATGGACTGCAATTATTCTTGAAATAGAAATAGAAAAAGCCTTTTGTTAGGCTTGAAATACTTAGACTGTGCCACCCTTGTGGCTCCTAGTCTTCCTTAAGCTAGGGCTTGATAATGGCCTCAATTGGACACAATTTTTTATTAATGTAACGCCTGAGAAGAGTGGGATTTCCAAGTTTGTCATAGACACTGAGATGCTTATCAATGGAAATATCCAGAGGAATCATCATGGATAGTTTATTACTTCATGGAATGTCTTTAGTAAAAAATTTCATGGGGCCTTTAGTGGATTCATGTGAAGAATCAATAAACACAATGCCGTTATGAATGACAACAACATTTAACAAAACAAATGATCCCTCCTTGGGCCCAAGGAATTCCGTTAAGAGGCGCGACGACCTTGTGACAAGAGCGTCGTTGTAGGAAAATTAAGCTGTTAGGATTGTGAATAATCATAATAGTGACATGTAAAGGATGCATATAGACCTAAACCACAAAAGTCCTTAAAATCAAGCATTCATGATCTATTGTTAGTATTTTTTAATGGATTTTTAGATTGCTTATTTCATAAATTACTTTGTAGGTCAATATACTCTTTTTAGTGGAGTTGGTAAAACATTATACTAATGGGTTGAAGGTTGTGCAATTTGAAATCCTTGAAGTGTCGGGATAAGTTATGGGTACAAAACCCGTGAGTGTTTAAATTTGGCTAGTACTTTTACATATCTACCCTTTATTGACTTGGCACATGGTCACAAGTCATATCTATGTGAGAGGGCCAAAATGCACTAGTGAACTAAATGAAGATTTTGATCTAAATTTTTAGTTGAAGCCAATTTTTTTCAATTTTTTGATAGTTTAGTTTGTTAAGACCAAAATGATGAGTATAATTAGTCTAATTGCCATATTTATAATGTACTTTATGATACATAGTTTAGTACTTTTGAGTTTATGGTCATAATGGTCAATTAAAGTGAGTAATTAATGTACACGTGCTTTTTAGTGACACGTTGTTACATTTGACTAACTTTGACATCTTTCTTGAGAAATTGTTTTGGTACCTCACTTTACATACATTGAATAGATATCAAGTATCTCCTCTTTGTAGCTCTTCTGCATAATATTTTGTGTGTGCTTGGTATAAGAGTTGAATTTATTGGCATTTGGGAGAGATAGAGCTTGACGCTAGGGCTTTTGGGTCATGGTGAATGATTAAAAATAATTGTGGGCATATTAACACAAGCATGGTTGGGAATTGTGGCACACAAGATGGATGGGTGTGATTGACACATTGCAAGTCATGGGTAGTGGAGCAACAAGTCACATAATCAAAGGAAATGGATCCATTGAAACTATCTTTGAGAGACATGTACAATATCTTTATTTATTTGTCACTAATTTTTTTTGTTGATGTATTTAATAGTTTGAAAGTTAGAAGTTCAAAAGATTTAAAAGATATCATCTAGTGACAACCCAACAGGAGATTGTCACATGGTCATATAGATTAGGAAACATTGAACATGCTTCAAAGGTCAACAAAGAATTGATGACGATTGTAATGGAGTCCTCCTGTAGACTAAACAAGGGAAAAGAAAAGAAGCCTTTTATCATGACAAGTGGTGGTTAGTGCAAATAGAGAACAAGCAGAAATATTAAGTACACATTTGACTATTGACAACAATGACAGAGTTTACCTTTAGGCAAAGATTCGACTCACAAGAGGAAATTTAGTGGTGGAAAATTATTCTTAGGTGGCGCACAAATTTAGTAGTAGTGGTTGTGACTTTTTCTAGTGGACAATGTGACAATCTGTTTCTTTTCCTTACATCATGGATATTTGCATACAATGTGAGGGTCATTGATTTGATCTTTTTTTGATGTTCGATAGTTAGTACGAAATTTGTAGTGGTTAAGGAAATAATAGTGACCATGAGCAGATTTGATGACAAGTCGTCATCATCTTCAGGGAGCATTGGTTAGGTTCAAGGGAAATAGAGTGAACAACAACAATAGATACATTTATTATTTTTATAGATTGTCTAAAATTGTTGAATTTTTCAATAATTTCTTACAAAAGCATTTTTGTTTGTAGAGATTGACCATGTCACATTGAAAGAGGAATAGTAGAAATTTCTTGGGTTGAACATTGGAGAGTCAGTAAAATATTGACAATAGTGTGGTGAATTAGTTTGAAAAGAGAGGTTCAATGCGAGCCTTGAACTTCAAAATAATAATTTTTGGTTGTTCAAGGATAAAAAAATTGTTTTGATGTTTGGTGGGTGAGATCAAAATGGTGAGCTTGCATCTGGTTTGGATGCTCATAAATTTAATGGGCACATCTATAATTTATGGATGTAGTGAATTATAAGCATCTTTGAGTAAAAGCAATTGTTGTATGTGGTGACAAGCAAAACGGTAAACGATCTAAAGGATGAGGAGCAACAAGAGGTATATGACTCTAAAAATAGGGAAGATATAATGTTAATAAAGCTTCCTGTAACTAATGAGATGCTTTTGAAGGTGCACGATGTAGTGGTGTGTATACTATGTGGAGAAGGATGATGAGACTGCATGAAGCCTCTAATAAAGGTTGGGCTTTTTGTGTGAAAATTTTACATAATTCCATGAAAAGCCAAATGTAGGGGATTTGATTTTAGCATTTATTGAAATTGAAGGAAGTTTGTGACTAGTTGGTTGCAATTGGTAGAGATTTGGATGACGATATGGTAGTTATTTCTCTTAAGAGTTTACCTTAGTCATTTGTTATTTTGTTGAGACACTTGTGAATTTACTTGATAGATTGACAAGCCAATTGTTATTGAGGGAGAGGTGGAAGAAGGCATTTGGAAGTGGTGGAGGAGCATTTGAAAGTGCTTTTGCTACCAAGTTCCAAGGCAAAGTCAAGCAATGGCAGGAAGGAAGAGAGAATAATGGGGGTGAAACTAGTACAAGGAAAATTGGTTTTAATTTTTTTAGATATGGGTGTGGTAAAGTAGGATATTTGAAGTGGGAATGCATGAAGAGGTGGTGGGATATTGAATGCAACAAATTTTAGCCTATGAAAAAGGAAGCAAATGTTGCAAAACATGAAAAGGAGGATATATATGCATTTTATTGCTCCTTCGGTATGGGGTAAGTCTTTGATTGATTGGTTTTCTGATTTTGGAGCTTCAAAACATGTGACTAGTAGGAGTATTTTGTTTGTGTTGTTGTCAAGGACTACTCATAGTTGGAGATGATGATCTTGGGTGGTGGTAGACAACACTATGTTGTAGGACATGGAAATGTGTAAATCATTTGTCTAGCAGTAAGACATTTATTTTTAAATTTTTTCTTACAAATTAGAATCTTCTTCGAATTAATGAGATAACCATGTAGAGTCTACATTCAGATGTGATCTTTAGAGGTGATAAACGCTGTTGGAAAGACGAGGAACAACAAGGTTATTACATCATGAGCGAAAGAACATGGATATAGATTTATGGAGGAGGTGGCAGAGTCATGTGTGTTCACCTACATTGATAACAATGTTGATTCATTGTGGCATTAGAGGTACAAACACATCAATTTTTGGTTTTTATTTGTTGAATAAGCACAAAATGGTGCATGGGTTGCCAGTTGTACATAGGAGGATATATGTATGACTTGCTTTGCAAGAAAACACCACAAATTAGCATTTGAAGAAGGAAGGCTTGGAGAGCTAGGGCTATGTTGGATCTTGTCCATTGTGATGTATGCATACCAATGAAGTGAACTTCATTTTTTGATGTAAGGTATTGATTTGACCTCATGACCTCTTTGCTTGAACTTTATCAATTTTTTTAACTAAGTGGTAATTTTCTCGAGTTTCATTGTTGTTGAATTTGAACACAAACATGAACGAGCTGACTTGGATTCCATCTAGGGTAGTACAAGTTGGCTTGTGGATTTGCAGGTTAGATGTAAAGAGTGGTATTGGTGATTAAAAAAAACAAGAGTTGTAGTTTGTAGGTAAGAGGGATTTTGCGGGTATGACTCTTTAAGGTTGCAAGGAAAGATCTAAAGCCTCGAGTTTTGAAATAGATATACTTTGCTTTCTAGGTGTAGGAAAGAGTTATTTAGTGGAGTTCAAATCAACTTTTGCTTGTGGTAAGTATGCTGAAATCATCAACCAACATTGACTCTAATCTAGCTAGCCAATCAATGTATGGATAGGGGGTGGGTGATTATTGGCATACTCTGGATCAACCTGCTGGATATTTGCCATGTAGTCAGCTTGATCCACACTTTATTGTAGCATGAAAAGGTGTTTTTTGGAGTACAACTGAGAGGGGCATATGGTGCATGGAGAAGACCTCAAGACCTGAGGTTGTGGACAGCTGAATGGAGGATTTCCAGTAGGTTGACTGACAACATCATTAAACATCATCATATTCAATTGTTGATCGGAAGTGTGAATCTTGAGCTGCACCATTACACAATTTGTGGTAGATATCTTTTACGATATGCTTGGTCCAAATATGTTTGTAAATATTTTTGAGACAAATTTGTTTTTGGTATGGCTATGAAGAAAGAGTGATAGAATATAATCAATCTAATGGTCATATTTATGATGTACTTTATTATCTATAATCTAATGCTTTTGAGTTGATGGTCACATTGGTAAATAAAGTGGATTAGTTAATTTAGTCACATGTTTTTTAGTGACATCATGTTGGTTGCCACTAACTTCCATCTCATCTATGGACATCATTTTTGTAACCCACGTTACACTTTGAACAATATTGTATCTTTAGAATATTATTGCATTTATATGCACAATTTTATACAGGAAAGGACAAAAATTGTAGTAGGAAATGTATAATGCCTACTGAACTTTGCTACAATATTGTCATGTTTGTTATTGCACAAGAAGCATTTTTAAAGATCTTTAGTCAAATCTTTGTTGATATCCTAGAAAATAAAATGGTATTTTACAAGTCTACTCCTTTTCAGTTTTAGAGTAAACCATGCTAGATTCCTTTGATGTCCAAATATTGCACGTTCAATGTTGCAGTAAGGTATATAACTGTTCTAGTGTGCATGCATAAACTTACAATGTTATCCTGACTGTGTTTATGTGTAAAGTTCTTGCAAAAAGTTAGTAAGTACTTTGCATCTACAGAACATATGTCTCATGCTAAGTTGTAGGAAACGTCACTGCCATGTTTCTTGCAGCGTCCCCATCGATCATTCTCATTTTAAGAAGGGCTAATTATGAATTTCATGTTTCTACATTTTGCCCCATGCAGCCATAATTCACATTCAGAATTATTTTAAGCCTCCCATGGGAAACATAAAATAAAGAATGCATGTGTAGGTGCATGAATATAAAACACAATGGTATTAAGTTATTAACAACTATATTTTACACACATCATGCATAAACCATCATATTCATAACATGAATCAATCATAACATCACATAATCATAGGCACCAAAGAAATTTACCTTTAAAGAGAAGAAGATTCAAACAATTAGTTGTGTAAGAGTAATTTTCCACCCAACCATAGGTATCAGTTGCAGATGCCACCCTGAAGCTAGGCTATGAGGCCACTTGGGCGGAGGAAACACTTATAGGTCTTTCTCTCTCTCAAACCAACCCATTTTCTCTCATGCTTAGCCAATTTGCTCACCATTTAGCACTGTAGGCATCTCACTTGGCCATCCTAGCCATGGAACTCTTTTCTACTGCCCCACACAACACAAGGAAGGCTTACTTTTTCTTTGCTCAACAGTCTCTCAGAGTACCCAATCCTTATAGTGCACTTCGGTGTGTGCAGAAAGAGTCCATCCTGCTGTATGCTTTTAGAGAACCTCTTGTAACGTCAATTCATGGCTTCTCAAGCATCCTATAACAACAAATAAACAATGGGTAAGGTTTCCTATTTTGTGCAGCCTTTATGCTCACTTACAACCATCCTCTTCACTCTAATGTTTGCAATTTTCTCTTCCAAAGGTTAATTTTTGGTAAAATTCATAGTATGGTATTTCGCTATGGAGTAAACAACATGAAATCTATGTAGGGTAAATTATGCATGGTAAATGAGTGATAAAATCCAATGGGGATGAGAGGATTGGTGAAAAGACAACTAACATTACTTCTGACCATAGAAGGAAGGACTCTTACAATTGTCATAGAAGTATATTCATCCCATGCTTCCATAACTATATGGGAAGACTTTTCCCACCAACCTCACACATGCATTAAATGATTGGATTTATTAAGGCAAAGGAATTAATTGGCTCATTTAAGGTACATGGAAGCAAATGGATGACTTCTAAGGCTGACACTTGGCAAAAGAGGATTTAATTTCCTAAAGGCCCCCTTTCCTTTTCTCCTCTAGTGGAATCATAGCCACTCTATTGCTCTTTACATAGCCATCTTGGACCATTTTATTATTTCAACATAATATTTACATAGCTTTTGAGTAATCATGTTTAACCAACCTCATGGCCTATATAGAAATATTTACATTATACATGTCTAGCCATTCACTAGTCGAGCCTTGACCTTGAGTTCCGCACTAGGAATCCATAGTAGCATATTTACATCATTTTGCATAATCATATTTGATACTTTCTAAGGGTTGAAATTGGGGGTATTATAGTCCCCTCCTCCTTGGAATAACATTGTCTTTCGTGTTTCCTCAACATCAAAACCAAAATGGATATGCCTCTCTCATGGCATTCCCCAACTCCCATGTAGCCTCATCGGGACCAAAGTGCTTCAATTGCACCTTTACTTGTTCGGTGGCTCGGTTTTAGATCAATGTTACCTTCTTGTTGAGGATGCATAGCGACTTTGTTTGGAATTCTCTCATGGGTTCCACTTGAATCGCATCTCAATCAATCACATGGTTAGGATCATGTACACATTTTTTAAGCAAAGAAACATGAAATACATTATAAACTCTAGTGTTAGCAGACAATGCAATTCTATATGCAAGTGACCCTATCTTCTCAAGCATTTTTAAATGGCATGCAATATCTTGGTGACACTGACACAACTTCAAAGCTAAGTTACCAGAAACTTCTAGGAAGGGGAGGGGAAACTTCGTTCCCCGTTTCAGAAACTTAAACGGAGGGGATACAGCTTGGAAACGCCATTGAAATGTTTCCAAGCCGTATCCAAAAATTAGAAACGTTTCCATTCCGTTTCCAGCTGTTTCCTGAAACGTTTCCAGAGTCTCCAGCCGTTTCCAGCAATTTCCTGGTTTTCTGAAACGTTTCAGCTGCTACAGGGTAAGTCTTTTACTAGAAATATTGATTTTTTGACATGAAAATAAATAAATAAATAACCCCAAAGGCAAACTATAAAACCATAACCCTAAATTGAACCTCAAAACATAGATATAAAGCCTCAAAGCTTATAAATCAAGAGCAAAACCTTAATCCTAAATTGGTGAATGGTAATTTGACATCTTATGTCTCACTGATTGTGTTTCATTGTAATTTTCCAAAATTGATAGAGGCCTACCGTTGGTTCAAAAAATCATTAATCTGTGGACATTTTATTGTATTAAATGCTTGTCTACTATAGTGATAGTTTCACAACCTAGTGTAGAAGTATAATGACTTTTTTTTTCTTTTCAGTTTTGCTGCCAATTCCTCACAACTTCATTTTAAATAAACCCCAATGACTTGCATATGTGGTAAATCAACTTGCATATCAAAATTGATACAATGGCAGCGTTAGCCATACAAAATAGCGTACTATATTTATGAAGGGTTACATAAACCCTATGTCACAGGGTTCGGCGAATTTTATCCTTGGAGTTCGAAATTTGCCGAACTTTTAAAAAAAATCGAAATTCGTTTAGGTTCGGCGAATTCCAACGCCGAACCTCAAGGCGAACCGTATCGAATCGAATCGAACCTCAACGAACTCGAATCGAACCTCAACGAACTCGAATCGAATCGAACCCTAAACGAACTCAAACGAATTTCAAGCGAATTTAATGCGAATTTCAGGCGAATTTCAAGCAAATTTTAACGAATTTCCTTCACGCGTTCCACTGTCCCGTCCTTTTCATCCGCTCTGGAGTCCACACTGAGCTCATTATTCCACAACCCCGACCCTATTCTGGACTGTGCATTCACCATTCACCATTCAGTATGTAGTTGATTTTGTAATTTACAACTGCAATTACAAATATATGCTGAAAATAGCATCATGTTTAATAGTTTGCTTATTATTGAATCATTATGATTCATCATATTTATCATGTTTTGTATATTTAGGAATCAGGATGT
>LPNX010714621.1:129728-161959 GCA_001517045.1 Pseudotsuga menziesii
GATGTGGCTCTTTAAAACTTGGAATTATGTTCATGTTGTAAATTTTAATATTTTTATTGCTGATTAGTGCTACTGCAGCACTGCTTACTCATACTAATTAGTGATTATAATGCTCAGATCCGCTAAATTTACTTACTTATTTTCTGCTTTCAAATTATTTCATTCTTTAAATTTTATAGTGTAAATGTACATGGAGGTTGCAACTTGCAAGTTGCAGCATTGAACATAAATTATAATGATAAAATTTGATATATTTTCTTTATTTGTTTTATTGTATATTTTATTATATATACTATTATATATATGAAATTTTTTATATTGGTGAACCTAATGCCGAACCTCATCCCGAACTTCATAAAAAAAATCGAATTCGAATCGAATTTCAAGGTCGTCAAACTCGAATTCGAACTCGAACCATGTGACATAGCATAAACCAACACATATTTCCAATAATCTTCCAACAAACTTCAATTTTCTTCTTTTCCTTTTTGAATCAGTATGAACCCTTGACCTATGGCCTTATTTACTCCATTGCTAGTACACTCATATCCCTATCCTTATGTTGTGGAAAGAATTATGATGGTGCGTCGTTTAGCCCGTTCTCCATAAGATGTGCATGTGATATTTTAATCTTATTTCAAGCATTTTTATTAGTATAAACCATAAAACATAAACAACATATCCAAGGAAACTCATTGGTGTCTAGAGATAGTATTATTGCATAGAGTGCAATATTGCATTTCATGACACTCACACTTAAGTTGCACTAAAACATGAGCTCGCTTATTTATACTTGTGTGCTTAATTAATCCTCTTAAAACATGGTTGATTATGTCAAATTTGAATATCCAAGTCGTTTGCAAATCATAGACATTCCTATGAATTTAGGCCCTTTAAGAGCCAGTCAGTTAGTCACTTTTAGAACCAGTCGGTTGGTCAATTGACTCTGACTTTGCCTAGTTGGTTGTCTCGTCAGTGAGTGGACCAACCTAAATACAACATAGTTGAGTTTGTCTTACATAAAAATTGTGTTTAATCACAAATTTTAACACTTTTCTAGATGTGTAAACAATGTAATATTTGTTAGATGGTAACATTTGGATACATCCATCAAGTAATTTTAGGGTTTGAAATCGATGTTTAGAAGTAGTTGACATGTTCCTATTTAAATGCTTGCTAGCGGGTGACTTATGTATGGCACTTGAGATAGAAGAATATTGTTTAAGACAATATTTGAGTTTGCTGATTTTAATTGTTATAAATGAAACAACTACCTTTAAATCTAATTGATGNAAATTTTCCTTGGCCTCACTTGGAGGTAAACATGATCCCTAACATTGAATTCCCTATGCACTCTATTTGTATCTGCATAGATTTTTGGTCTATCTTGGGCTGCCTTTAAATTTTTCCCAATCGTTGCAAGCTTTGCTCCATTTCCTTATTTTTGGCCCAAGAACAATTCTATTCATTAGATTATACCAACTTACTGGTGTCCTACACCTTTTGCCATACAAAGCTTCAAATGGACTCATTCTCAATGACGTTTGATGCCTATTGTTATATGCAAACTCTACCAAGTGTAGATAATTCTCTCACTTTGATGGTGTGTTTATCACATACATGCAAAGCATGTCCTCAGTTACTTGATAGGCAACACTAAAATTCAGCTATGTACCCAAATTTGTTTGTGGACGATAGGCAACACTAAAATTCAGCTATGTACCCAAATTTGTTTGTGGACGATAGGCAACACCAAAATTCAGCTATGTACCCAAATTTGTAAAAAAACTTTTCCAAAAGTTAGATGTAAAATTTGTATCTCTATTGGATATAATTGCTTTGGGTAAATCATGCAATTTGAATATTTTTTTAATGAATATTCTAGTTATCTCATCATTCTTGTTAGTAAATCAAACTCAAATAAAATGTGCTGCCTTGAATAATTTGTCCACCTCAACCATGATGGAATCATACTTTTTCAAAGTATTTGGTAACCCTGTGATAAAATCCATTGTTACCACTCCCCATTTCCATTGTGGAATTGACAAAGGCTACAATAAACTTGCTAGGTGTTGATGTTAGCCTTTGTTTGTTGGCATTTCATACATTTGGAAATATGCCCCGTAATATATTTCTTCATTCCCGACCAAATATATTGCTTCCTTGCTGCAACAATCATTTTTTGATGTCCTCGATGACAAAAATTTGACATTTTATGGATTTCATCTATAATAATTCTTCTCAAACCTGTAGCATTGGGAATCTACATTCTATTTGAATAGATAAGAAGTCCATCATCCTCTAAATGATAACCTTCATACCTCTTTTCCATATTTTGTTGCTGTAATTTATCCTTTACTTGCACATAGTGATCATCTTTAGTGATGGATTTAACAATCCTTTGCCTTAATTTTGTTTGGCAAACACTAATGGTTGCCACATGCATGTAATGCATTTTCTACTGAGTTATCAAAACGTTAGTTTCCTTCCCTTATATGTGTTTGATTTCAAAATCAGATTTATAAAAAAATTCCAGCAATCTAGCTGCCTTGCATTTAATGTTGGCTACTCAAACAAGTATTTTAGACCACAGTGGTCAGTTCTAAGTTCAAATTTGCTACCTATCAAATAGTGCCTCTACATTTTCAAAGCATGCACTATGGCAGCATGCTCTAAATCATGGATAACACAATTCTTTTCATGTTCTATCAACTTTTTTCTCATAACATACCACATGATTGTCTTGCATAAGAATTCCTTCAATTCCTTGTCTACATGCATTAGTACACCACAAAAACTTTTATAGATTTGCAATTTTCAAAATTGGAGCATTATTGAGAAGCTTCTTCAATAGTTGGAAGTTTTGTTTTACACCCTTGTGTCCGCTCAAGTTTTATTCCCTTCTTTTGCAAAGAAGTAATGGGGTGTGCAACCTTGGATAATCCTTCCTTCAATGGACCTCCTATAATAACCAACAAGACCCATAAAAGATCTCACATCTATCACATTCTTTGGGTTTGACCAATTCACAATGGCCTCCATTTTTTTTGGGTCCATGCATATTCTGTCCTTTGAAATAACGTGATCCGAGTAATGAATTTTCTTTCGATAGAAATCACTTTTGATTAGTTTTGCATACAAGTTATGTTCTCTCAGCACATGCAAATCCATTTCAAATGTTCTTCATGCTTCTCTTTCATTCTTAAATAAATAAGAATGCCGTCCAAAAAAACTAACACAACTTACCTACAAACTCATAGAATCCATACCTTGTTCTAAAGGCTGTCTTGTGGATGCCTTCTTCCTTGATTCTGACTTGTTGGTAATTGGACCTCAAATCAATCTTTAAAAATGCCATTGCATCTCTCATTTGATCAAAGAGGTCATCAATTTGAGGTAAAGGGCGCTTGTTCTTTAGTGTAACCTTATTAAGCTGCCTCAAATTAATCCACAACTTGAGAGTTACATCCTTATTTCCAAATATCATTGATGTTCCCCATGGAGACACACTTAGTCGAATGTATTTCTTTTCCAACAATTTCGACAATTGCAATTTTTAGTTCTAGTAATTCTGGAGTACTTATTCCATAAGGCGTCTTGGAAATTGGTGTAGCTTCTGGCACAAGATCAATTTTGAAATCAATATCACTCTTTTGGAGGAAGTCCATGCACTTCATCAGGGAAGACGTCATTGAATTGTTGCAAGACTCAATAGTCCTCCAACTTGGGAACTTTATTTTCTACCTTGTCTAATAAATGGGCAGTATACATTTGACAACCTTTTATAAAGCATTTCTTCAGTTGCAAGACTGAAATGTACCTAATAGAAACCATCTTTGGAATGCCTTTTACTATCCTTGGGTTTTCTTCTTCGTCAATGCATTCAAAAGTCTTATTGTATTAATCATGTTTAACTCGATGTGCTTCAAACCAATCCATTCCAATGAGAATATCATAGGAATGAAGTGGCAAAACATTCATATTTTCCCATGTGAAGAGTTCATCCATCTCTATTGGACATTTCTCCACCACTTCACTAACTTTTCTCATCGTTCCAGTGGCTAGTTGGACAAACCATTATTTATTATGCTTTTTTTTTCTCAAAAACACAAATCTCAACAATTCTAGGAGTAATATAACTGTGAGTAGATCCAGATCCAATTAAAATTGAAATAGATTGCTTAGCAATAATTTCTTCAATCTAAACCACAGTTGATTGATGATTTGCTTGACGATCCTCTAGTGCAGCATAGATTCTAGGGACGGTCCTTGCTACATTACACATAGTTTCAGCTTCTCAGATGTTGTGAACATGTTTGGCACTCCCATTTCGACATGGACAGTTTTTGAGCAAGTGGTCTTCTCCACGTCACCAACATTGAAGGGGTGCCCTTGGCTTACCCCCCACAATTTCATTGGCTTAGCCTCACCATGTGATGGCTATCTTTGTTGATTTTTGAAATGAGAAGGCTTGAATCCCTTCCTGATTTGGTCAAACCTCTCCTTCTTGTCTTTGTATGTCTTATGGAATTTTTGCTTGCTTTTGTGTTGATCATAACAATACTTGGCCTTCCTTATTGTCTCATCTAGAGTTTGAGGTTCTTCAAACTCAATTCATTCCTTGTGTGACTAAGGTAGTCCATTAAGAAAATGCTAAATTATCACCTTATCATCTCTAAGATATTTCACGTACCTCAATAGCTCCAAGAATTTCTTTGCATATTCATTCGTGGTTAGTTGTCCTAATTTCAACTTGTGGATTCTTTGATTTTATCATCATAGTACCTATTGGAGAGATACTGTTGTTGGAAGTACCTTTTGAATTGCTTTGAAACAATCTTTCTTTCATTGATCTTCTTGACTTGCCAAAGGTGATCCCACCATATTGATGCTCTGCCATTCAAATTAAATATGGCCACCCTTGCCTTCATGTTTCCAAAGTAGTCATGGACTTGGAAATACTTCCTCATGCCAAGAAGCCAAGCCTCAACTTCTTGCCTAGGTTTCACTTCGCCATCAAAGGTAGGGGTTTTGGCCTTTCGAAATTGTCCATGAGAGTTGTCCTTGAAATACCTCTTCCTTTTATTCTTATGAGATGAAGAACTTGGATTGTTGGTGGAGTCCTTAGAGGCAGACGACTCATTAGCAAAAAACACTGGAGTATATGTCTTATCTCTAGAAGTCATTTTTGAGTTATGGGACCTCTTGTGAGAATGTATCCTAGAGCTACTACCACTCTTATCATTGTTGCTTGAGTTCTTCTCGTGGTGCTTCTTCCTTTGAATGTCTGTTAAGTTTTAAAGCATGGATGCATTCAATTGGTTCTATTCTTCTTGAGTTATGGTCAACCTTTCATTATCTGCTCTACAACTTTGTAACTCCACTCTTAGAATTCTCATGGTATTTGTAATATCTGGAGGAGTTACTTGATTTCTACAGCCATTCTGTTTCTGTATTCTCAGCATGTATATATTCTCCCATGGAAGTTGTTGCAACTTCATAAGGATCATTTGTATCATTCATGGTGATAGTTTTCTTTGCCCAACCAAGACTAAAGACTTTCTAATTGCAATATCTTTAATGTTGATCCCTATATGCCCTTTTTATGATACCTATTTGAAAAAGTGTTCATATAAGCACACTTGTTTGCTTCCTTACATCCTAATTTTTTTTTCATGCATTTTGGAAACTAACCATATGGACATTTTTTGTCAAATCAAGGCTACGTGCTTTTTCCTATTCAATTTTTAGGAATTTCAGAAGCACTTCTTCATAATTTGATAATGCACATTAGTTTCCCTATGGATCAGTTTTCCATTTGCTATAATTATACTCAGTTTTGATCTCAAAGCTAAAAGTTACATCACCCTTCAAAATGACCAAGTTTGCCCAATTTTGCACTTTTCCGCATTTAGTCTCAGAGGCCAACTTAAGTCACCTGTAGAAGAAATACTAGAGAGAACGAGGAAACTTTTTGTATCAAGCATTGATAATGTTCATGATAGGGATTACTCAACAACTTTTAGATCATCGATTTGATGCCCAGGTCAAGTTTTATAATTTTATAGAATTGATTACTTATTATTTTTGTATTTCTTCCAGATTTAGAATATTTTTTAAAAACCGCTATCTTCCAAACTGAGCATTTTTGCTTAATATTCCTTTAAGCAAAGTTGTCTAGATTGATGAGGAGGTAGAATGTTGAAATCATAAAAAATTTCAGTTAGGAGCTCTTGGGTCACTTTTCCCTCTTGTAAGATTTCAAAATCCTCTAAAAGTGCTTTGGAATAGTGGATTTTGGATTGTTTTTGAGTCCCCATTCCACATGCTTAAGAATTTTGTCAAAGGCTCCTATTTGTGTTGATGATCAAGGTCTTCATAAAGCACTAATTCTTAATTTTTGAAACTTTTGAGCTAAATGGGGAATCTACACTCACTGATTTTTTTGTAGTCCTCAGTATTGCGGATCCAACCCCATAGATTTCGTCAAAAGCAGATAAAAATTGCTCTTGTTATGCCTAGACTAATAAAATGGCTTGGTACTTGTTTTACTTTTTATTTTTATTTTTTTTGTAATGATGACACAACATGTAACATGGAATGGGTGACGTGGTTGCGTGACTGACCTAGACCATTCAATGCATTCCATGGATCGACCATGTTATGTTTCATTTGACCCTCTGTCCTTGTGTAATGTCCTCGTCTACTTAAGCATCTAAACACCCGCTAACTTATTTAATTCCCATAGGTTCCAGTGGGTACTCCAGGAAAAGGGAATTGACTGAGGACATATGATACCAGGATCAGAGCAGATTATTTATTCAGTATTAAGTCATCAGTATGGTAAAGAAAGCCTTATTTCTTCAGGCTTAAAGTCAACGAGAAATTAGAATTGCATGCATGCAAAAAGTAAATTGCAAACCCTAAAAGTGACATGCAAACCCTAAAGTACATGCTAAACCTATATAAGAAGGGTCATTGAACCAAAAGAATCATCTATGATTATTATTATTAAGTTTGGTTTCTAGAGCAGCAGCAGCAGGTGCCGCGACAACAAGTTGGGGTTGGAGACGAAGGTCTTCACCTAGCAAGGCGTTTCGGCAGTGAAATCTGTCTGCCCTAATCACTTCGGGATAGATCATCCAGATCTATCATCGACTATTCATCATCTTCTTTAATCTTGGTTCGATTATCCAGTAGCCAAGAGAGAGTTTATTGTAGGTGCACGTTTGGTTGGTGGGGAACAACTGGAAATCCCAGGGCCATTCGCTACCACTTAGAAATCTGGTGAAACTTCTGCATGCTTCCACCTTTCTTCTCAGCGGGGGTACACCACCGTATTGGGTGATTTTCATTCCATTTTGGGCACATTTCGAGCATTCCCCAGCAAAAACATGGGGAAGTAGGGCGTCACCCATCCAAGAGAAGATCAATTTGCTAGGGCACTAAAGGGGTCAAAACTTCTGCATGTAGCTTCCTATCTCTTCGGAATACCTATACTATCATCCCTAGCAAGTCTCAGCTTCATCGACCACTTATTGAATCCAAGACGTGAAGGATAACATTGGGGGGGGCGTTTTCGTCAGCTAGGCGTCAACTGATGGAAAGCAACACTACATCTTCTTCATCCTACATGCATGGCTTGCATGAATCCCATATATTGACGGACTATCAACACTATTATTAGTGGTATGTGTACCTTCTCTCATTGAAGGTCTCTTTCCTATTATTTCTTCAAATTAGCTATATTTTAGGGCCTTTTGGGATGACACTGTTTTGTATGCAAATTTTATTTATCTTTCTAGCATAACTGAAGCATCAAACCTACAAACATACTATCATATACAATAGAATATCAGTTGGGATATTACACCTTGTCATTGTGATTCTCTAAGATTTCGTCGCTGCAATTTTTAATCCTTATAGAGGGAATCCTATGAGCTGTCTGGATTTGCTGATGTTAGATCCCAAAATGATCTGGTTCGTTTATGGTTGTGCCACACGTTCCAAACCTCGATTTTCCTCCTTTGCACGAACTCTCTAGATCTCAGGATCTTGTGGACTTAACTAAATCACAATCGTTTGTGGTAGGACCCCTTTTGTTAAATGTTGATCCTTTTTGCGTGAATGGTACCTTAGTCACACTTTGGGGCATTGTACTTTCTGATAGCTAGCAAAACTGTGATTATCACCAAATTTGGATCTCCACTTAAATTTTCCATAGAGTAATTTACCATTATAGTTGATAGACCACAAGATTTAATAATTGGGCTCTGTCGAAACACCATTTGATAACTAAGACCATGATTTTCATAGAAGCATTTCGTTAAATACTTGTTGTACAAACTCTAATTTTTTCATTAACCACTGATTCTGGCCCATATAGACCAGGTGCTACAGCCATGAGCTCTAAAACCACTCTGTAGCATACCCATCCATCATTTTGACTATAAAAGGGGTAATTACGAATTTCAGGTTTCCACATTTTGCCCCATGGAGCCAGAATTCGCATTCAAAACTATTTTAAACCTCCCATCGACAAAATAAAATAAGAAATGCATATGCAGGTGCATGGATATAAAACACAATAGAATTAACAATTATATTTCACACACACATGCTATAATGTTCCGTTTTTATAAAAAGGGAATAACTGAGGATTAGTAGCACTAGGAGCAGAAAGGTACAACAGTTCAGTATTATTAAGTCGTCAGTGTAGTAAGAAGGCCATAAGAGTTCATATCATAAATCATGCGGAGCATGCAAGCCTTATTTTAGTGTTAAAGTCAACATGAAATTAGAAATGCATGCATGCAAAAGTGAAGCGTAAACCCTAAAAGTGACATGCAAACCCTAAAAGTACATGCTATTCTATTTAAGAAGGGTTATTGGACCAAAGAGAATATCTATTGTTATTGCTGATTGATTTTGGAGTTTCGAGCAGCAGCACAGCATGCAACCGCGACAGTTGGGGTTGGAGATGGTGTCTTCAGCTAGTGAGGGTTCGACAGTGAGATATTTGTCCTAGTCTCTTATTGGGATAGATCATCCAGGTTTATCCATTGCATCCATCATATACTACATATTCGGAGATCCAGCACATTCCGAAGGGTTATTAGCAGATCCACGTTTTGCAGCCGGAAGTAGAAGGGAAAACATAGAAGGATTCGTTGGGACCACAAAACCCAGTCTTTCCTCCGCATGTCAGCTTCCTCTTTCTCAGTAGGCCTATCCTACGATATGCAGTGATTATCAGCCATCAGTTTGCTCACTTGGAGCAGCTATCAACCAAACAAATCAGCGGGGGGCGTGAGCAACAGAACTGCTAATCAATTCGCTAGGGCACTTAGAGGCAGCCAAACCTCCGCATGTGCCAGGCCATCTCCTCGGCATCAGCAGACGTACAAGCTCAGAAAGTTTCAGCCCGAACGGACCTCTCCTACAAAAACGTTACCTTCAGTCTGGAGGGTTTTTACGGTACTACGGGGTGGTAACATTGGAGGAAAAGAGCATTATTAGGCCACCATTCGGATCCTTATGCATGTAGCTATCTCTGGAGTCATTATCAACCAAAATATTAGTGGTAAGTGTTAATTTCTCTCTGCAAAATCCTAACCCTAATTCAACTATATTTTATGGCATTTTTGCATGGCGAGTTTGCATGCACAATTATTTTGCAAATTTGTATGAGATTGAGTGTGCGAGTCAGCACTATCATAGAACATTAGAGAATATCAGTATTTGGGATATTACAGTGGTATCAAAGCATGATCCTTGCCAGCTGTGGGCACATAGCAATTGAATAAAAGTGCATGTTGATGCATGCATGTACATGCAAATGCATGTCAGTGATGTTGGTGATGTGCATGTCAGAACAAAGGTTTTTCTTAGCCAGCTTGTGAGAACATGAAGACAATGAGAAGGATCTTGACTGGAAATTGGCAGAGGTTAGCAGTACTTCAACACTTGCCTCGATATCAGGAGTATCTAGCCCTGGGTGATGAGGTATGTGCAACATTGTCCTTTCAAGATTATTCCACCATCAAGTTTGGGAGCCAGCCCAAGGATTTGGATGAGGATCTCCTTAAAGGCATAGTTGGGGGAGGGAAGAAAGATGAGCATGATGTACAGGTTGTTGGTGAGCTTCATTTGGAGTTAACAGTACATGATGAGGATGTGCATGAGGAGATCGCATTAGAGCCATCGTGTGAGTCTAGCGACACAAGCACATTCGCTAGTCAGATTGTGGACAAGCCGTGTGATGAGTTGGATTTGGTACACTCTTCATCACCTACAACAGGAGTCCAGATAGTTATGACAGGCGAAATACACGAGGTGCAAGGCAATGAGCACAGCAGTCGAGACAGTGAGCAGTCACACATGGAGGTTAGGGAGAGTTTATACATGCATGAGATAGAGCTTCCAGATGATAGTCACCGAAAGAAGATTGAACGTGTTAAAGAAAGCATTCTAGCGATGAAAGAGAGGACCAATATACTCCAAGACACCATAGTACAATGAGATGTTGAACTTACAGTTCTTCGAGTTGTATGTACCGAGTCAGTGGTCATGATTTCTAGTATTGAACAATAGTTAGATTCCTTAATGGGGCAGTAGGAGAAACATACTATTGCATTTCAAAGTAGTCCTCTTAAGGAGTACATAGACAGGACTTGCAGTAGCTCGAGTCCACATTTGCATAATGGCAGATGGTTTTTACAGGTTGGCCAGGATCGAGAAATGGACCAGTAGTATATGAGCATTCTAGTTGAAATCAGAAGGGAAAAATGTCAGCTTGGTAGGATTATTCTTTGTGATGGTGCTTATGGACAAGGTACTTTTCAGCGGTTGGATTGGAGAGAGATTAAGAGTTGGTGTCCTATTGAGTGGGCGATTCTTGGGAAGACATTCCTAGCTAGAGGTATAGTCCCACAAGAACCTTGGGATATTTGGGATGAAAGATGCACAAGTTTACATTGGGATCCAGTTGGAAGACCTTATGAGGGATGGATACAATGTTTACTGATGGCGTTACTTGGGAGTCTACATGGTGCTCCTTGTGTCGATACTACGCAGGGTAGCGATGGATGCATTTTGACCTTTGCAATTCTCAGATTGATTTGGGACCCTGGGATTACAGTGACTGACAGTTTAGTGATTGCTAGAGGATGCTTTCAGGAGGTCTCTGGTGATGGTACTGTACAATGCAGTGTTTTGAGCAGAGGGTGCTACAGATCTCCTAGGATAATTTGGGACCCTGGAATCATCCCCTGATTTAGTTGGTTCAGTTGATTGATTGTGGATTTGCGTTGGCATTGCTTGAGGACAAGCAATCTTTGGCGAGGGAGGACTGTAATGTTCCGTTTTCATAAAAAGGGAATAACTGAGGACTAATAGCACTAGGAGCAGAAAGGTACATCAGTGCAATATTATTAAGTCATCAGTGTAGTAAGAAGGCCATAAGAGTTCATATCATAAAGCATGCGGAGCATGCAAGCCTTATTTTAGTGTTAAAGTCAACATGAAATTAGAAATGCATGCATGCAAAAGTGAAGCGTAAACCCTAAAAGTGACATGCAAACCCTAAAAGTACATGCTATTCTATTTAAGAAGGGTTATTGGACCAAAGAGAATATCTATTGTTATTGCTGATTTGATTTTGGAGTTTCGAACAGCAGCACAGCATGCAACTGCGGCAGTTGTGGTTGGAGACGGTGTCTTCAGCTAGCGAGTGTTCGGCAGTGAGATATCTTCCCTAGTCTCTTATTGGGATAGATCATCCAGGTTTATCCATTGCATCCATCATATACTACATATTCAGAGATCCAACACATTCCGAAGGGTTATTAGTAGATCCATGTTTTGCAGCCAGAAGTAGTAGGGAAAACATAGAAGGATTCGTTGGGACCACAAAACCCAGTCTTTCCTCCGCATGTCAGCTTCCTCTTTCTCAGTAGGCCTATCCTACGGTATGCAGTGATAATCAGCCATCAGTTTGCTCACCTGGAGCAGATATCAGCCAAACAGATTAGTTGGGGATGTGAACAACAAAACTACTAATCAATTCGCTAAGGCACTTAGAGGCAGCCAAACCTCCGCATGTGCCAGGCCATCTCCCCGGCATTAGCAGACGGACAAGCTCAGAAATTTTCAGCCCGAATAGACCTCTCCTACAAAAACGTCACCTTCAGTCTGGAGGGTTTTTACAGTACTACAGGGCGGTAAAACCGGAGGAAAAGAGCATTATTAGACCACCCATCCGGATCCTTATGCATGTTGCTATCTCTGGAGTCATTATCAGCCAAAATATCAGTGGTAAGTGTTAATTTCTCTCTGCAAAACCCTAACCCTAATTTAGCTATATTTTATGGCATTTTTGCATGGCGAGTTTGCATGCACAGTTATTTTGCAAATTTGTATGAGATTGAGTGTGCGAGTCAGCACTATCATGGAACATTAGAGAATATCAGTATTTGGGATATTACACATGCATAAACCATCATATTGATAACTGGAAGCAAATATAACATCACATAATCACATGCAACAAAGAATACTTATCTTTAAAGAGAAGAAGATCCAAGCAATTGGCTGTGTAAGAGCAATTTTCCACCCAACCAAAGGTATCAATTGTAGATACCATCTCCAAGCTGGACTATGAGGCCATTGGGTCGAAGGAAACACCTATAGGCTTCTCTCTTTCTCGGCCCAACCCATTTTCTCTTATGCTTAGCCAGTTTGCTCACTACTGAGCACTACATGCATCTCACTTAGCCATCCCAACCATGGAATTCTCTTCCATTGCCCCACACAACAGAAGGAAGGCCTACTCTTTCTCTGCTCAACAATCTCACAGAATACCCAACCCCAACACTACTCTTCAGTGTGTGTAGAAAGAGTCCAACTTGTTGTATGCTTTTAGAGAACCTCTTGTAACATCAATTCATGGTTGTTCAAGCATCCTGGAGCAACAAATAAATAGTAGGTAAGGGTTCTTATCTTGCGCAACCTCTATGCTCTCCTACAACCATCCTCTTCACCTTAATGTTTGTAATTTCCTCTTCCAAAGGTTAATTTCCGGATAATTGTAAAAATCTACATAGTGTAAAAATCTGCATGGTAAATGAGTGATAGACCCCAATTAAAATGAGAATTGGTGAAAAGACAACTGACATTACTTCTGACCATAGAAGGAAGGACTCTTACAATTGTCATAGAAGTATATTCACCCCATGCTTCTATAACTATATGAGAAGAATTTTCCCATCAACCTCACACATGTATTCAATGATTGGATTTGATAAATCAAAAGAAAGTAATTGGTTCATTTTAAGCACATGGCAGGAAATGGATGAGTTTTAAGGTTGACACTTGGCAAATGAGGATTTAATATCATGTAGGCCTCTTTTCGTCTTTCCCTCTAGTGGAATCATAGCCCCTCTAGTGCTGTTTACACAACCATCCTAAACCATTTTATTATTTTCCAACATAATATTTACATAGCTTTTGACTCATCCTGACAAGCCAAACTCATGGCCCATATAGAAATATTTACATTATATGTGCCTAGCCGTTCTCTAGTCGGGCCTTGGCCTTGAGTTCCGCACTAGGAATCTGTACCAGTACATTTACATCATTTTACATAATCTGATTTAATACATTCCAAGGGTCAAAACTGGGGGTATTGCATTTCTGGGCTGGAAATGAATTTCTAAACATTCAGGGAAGTTTCCAGATTTGAAAACGCACCCCAAAGTGCCATACTGAGTTTCCAAATTGTTTCAGCGCAAACAAAGCATGTTTTATCTCAAAAAGGGCACACCCTGGACCTAGAACTATTGCTTCAAAGGTCCATGGGACCCTGAACAAGCACACAAATGCTCAGAAACTCCTACATGTCTCCATGTTCACACAACTTAGGTTTCATGTACTCAAAATTAAAAGCAATATTGCACACAACTTACCTAGTGATTTAGTATCAGCTTTCTAGGAAGGTGCAACAAGTATGAACAAACAGTTAGCATCAATTAATCTATTAGACAAAGGATTCTGATAATGACATTAATCTTGACATAGATGTTGAGTATCCTAACAATTTGGAAATTTTTAAGCCATAGATATGGACGACGACTTTTTCAAGAATCTTTTTGATGAGATCCCTTTGAGAGTAGTTGATCAAAGTCGAGATGTAATATCTCCTCTTCGACTCCCAAGTATTAACAAGATTTTTTCCACTGATTATGGTTTTACTTCTCAGATGACTGCTCTTTTCAGTTATACTGTGGAGATGCCTGATTTTTGCTATACTGTATTTTGGATCCAAGCAATATCCTGTAGTGCTTGGAGCTGCAGCTAGTTCCATATTTAATTTGACAATTCAGTTTGTCACTCCATTGTCTAGTGCACTCACATGAAAAAAGGCTTTTTAATTTAAGTGAATGTAAACAATGACCTTTTCTGAAACACCACTGTTCTAGACACTCCCACTGTTTAGTGGCCAATGTTTGTAATCTAATCTGATTAGCATATCACTTGGTCTTTTGTGGGCATGAATTAATATATCTATCTAATGGAGTATTAAAATCAAGTCTTCACCAGCTCAAAATCAAAAGCAAATGGGGACCACTGCTTCTTATTTTGGAAGCCACTGATGGAAATAGGTTAATCTATTTCTATTTCCTTAATATAAACTTTAAAGTCAAATACCTTTGTAGGAGGTAACTCATACCTAATCATATATTAATTGTGAGTGGTCATTAGTTGTTGTGACTATTAGATATAGTTATAAAGGGTGATTATGAAACACAGGATAAAATACTTCAGTTTTCGAAATAAGTTAGAAAATTTTTAAGACCATCTTGATGCCTGATTCTCTCCTCTATTTTCATTCTACAGATGATTGCCATGGTTTTTCCCTTATCACACTCTTTAACATTTGCTATTCTGTTTAAGCATACCTTTCTGATCCTAAAAATGGAATGTTTCAAGTAAGAAAGGGTTGTCCTAGGTGCAACAGGTCACAAAACCCTTAAGACCCTTGAAAATGGATCTGAACTACTACAATACTGACTGGCAGAAGACCAAACTGTAATAGGTTGGGCTGAAATGAAAAGTATTGTTGCGTAACTGCCCCCTTTGAACACTTACGAAAACTGGAAATGACTACAAGATAGAAACATGAGTATGATTTCAGCCCAGTGTATCATCATAAATGCATTCAGTTTAATTTGACAAAGGGGGGAAGCATCAAGTAAAACAAGCTTAAAAAGTATTGACTACAAGATAGAAACATGAGTATGATTTCAGCCCAGTGTGTCATCATAAATGCATTCAGTTTAATTTGACAAAGGGGGGAAGCATTAAGTAAAACAAGCTTAAAAAGTATTGATCCTTTAGAGCACTAAGAGCAACATTCTCAAATGTGATCCCTAAAAGGGCTACCCTTCAGTGAGTATTTACATCCATTGACCAAGCCGGAGTTGCTTTAGTGAACCTAGAATGCAATTAATCATTTTTCTGTCTTATGGTCTCTCCTTAGTGCAGTCAATGGCTAGTGATCCTAGGTTAATTACAGCTGAATTTGTGGTTTTTTTAATCTGACACAATATTTCCCCCCTTTCTCTTGGAGTGGTTGCTTTGTTTATCTAGTATGTGATACTATATAATGGTGCTCTGTGTTTTGGAGTTTGGGTTTCGAGGCTGAAATTCTTCTATGCTTTTTTGCTTTTCTTTGGATTCATGCTTGCATAAATTTCTTATTTTGTATTTTCCATCTTTTCCTAAGTGAAGATGTACAAACTAGCAGCTGTGTATTGAAGCAATGGTAGTTTGCAAAGGTTGATTCATTTTGTGAATGTAAACAAGATGTGTACTTACTAGAGAGTTATTGTATTTTGGTTGTGAAGATAAAGGTCACCGAG
This sequence comes from Pseudotsuga menziesii, assembly GCA_001517045.1. Taxonomy (NCBI): domain Eukaryota; kingdom Viridiplantae; phylum Streptophyta; class Pinopsida; order Pinales; family Pinaceae; genus Pseudotsuga; species Pseudotsuga menziesii. The sequence goes on from LPNX010714621.1 coordinate 145,649, forward strand.
TCAATTCTGGGGTTGATATGGATCGTAGGAGCTGGCCATGGAGGAAGAAGTCATCAGAAAGGATAATATCTACAGTGGAACATGGAGATGCATTATCAGTGCAAAAAGCATGTGAAGAACAGGTGCATTTTTTAAAGAATTGAATACCATTTCAAAGTACCTTGCTTTCACTAATAAATAAAGATGATATTAATTTTATGCTAGTGATGCTTGTGGAGTTCCACCTTATGCTTTGCAACACGGTCTTTTCCATTTCTTGAAAAGAAACTCAACTCTATAAAGTTGTTGATAGTTGATTACAAGAGTTTGCACAAGTAAAATAGTTGCAATGAATACAATGTGGTAGACCTCAATTTTTACACTCGTAGTTAACCATTCTGGTTGTATTTTGCCTACATTTTTATAGAGTACCAATAATTTGTTCTAACTTCATAACAACATAATAAAGCGGATTTTTCTCAGAGTCTAATTTGCTTTTAGAGTTAAGAGGCAAGGAATGGTGCATAGAGCTTGTCTTGGTTGGATTCAAGACATATTTTTTTGCTTGTGATGGCATCTAGCTTATAGTGGACCCTTTTTTGACACGATCACAGCTACTTTACTTTTCCAATTTTATCTGCTCTGAGTGAGCCAATGATGATTGGATTTGAGATGTAAAAGTCTTTCTTTGCTTATTTAGGATGGCATTTGGCTTAGAGTCTGCCCTATTCTTTTTGTTATGTCAAGCTCCATTTGGAACTCTATCTACAACTTGGGAGGCAATCTTTGTAATATTCTGACCATGGCTATGTAAAATATGTGTAAATATTAAGGCCTATATAATGCAAATGCACTCTAGTGGGAGATTAAGGCAAAGACCCCACCTTAAGGATGTGATGAAATAATTTGAATATCTACTTTGGGAAAGACACAATATTTTGAGGTGAAAGAAAGTGAAGAAAAAGGATAAGCGAATCTAATTGCTTTAGGACTAAGAGAGTGTTTACTGACATTACAAGTCTTGAAAAGTCTTGACATATGCTCAAGATGAAGTACAAGTACATACCATAGCTTTCTCTCTAGGCTAGCACAAAACTCCAACTCTCCAAAAAGCCATATTAGGTGTAAATCATCAAAATTTAGCTCAACCAAGAAGATGCAAGTGCAAGAATTTCTCCAACACAACCTCCAAGGAAAAATGTCCTCTTCTCTTCTTGTTCACCAATTCACCCATTGTTTTCTCTCAATATCCTAATCTTCAATCTCCAAGAGATAAACCCTAACCCTAGAGCTCCAAGATGCTCCAAGAAACTCCAAGAAGACCAAGAAACCCCAGCAACGAGAGAGAGAGAGAGATAATACAAGTGATGAGACTAAGAGAGAGCGAGGCTAGTGTTCACTCCTTCTAGTCACATCTCTAGAAAAGAGTGAATAAGAATGAATGTGCAAGTGATATGAATGGAAGGACTCTCTCATTCCTCTATTTATATGAGAGGCAAGGGAGGTCAATATTACTATGCAGGAACAAGCCCTTACAAGCAACCTACATCAGCCTTGTAGGCCAACACAAGTGAGATGTATACCCTAAAGTACATGTGTCAAGATCCAAGTTGATGCACATACAAAAGGGCTCCAAGATGATGTAGCTACACAAGGTAAGTCCACATGCCTCCCTCCATCGATCCTCCTAAGCAATGTACTCCATTGGGTTAACTACCCCCTGCAAGAACATTGTCGAAGCCCTAGGTGTCTCGAGCCATATTCAATCCTCAAACAAGAATCCAAGATACCACATGCCATCATGAGGTCAAGCTATCTTAACTATGCATATCCATCATAGACTATATCTCATGCTACAATCCATCTTGGAACATCTAGGGGTTGAAGTTTTGAACATACACCATGTACTCCAAATCTCATGAATTACCCCCAATCATGGTGTAAATACTTTCAGAGTAACCCAAAAATCTTACACCATGGATGCAAGTTAGAATAGGAAGGAGATATGCAGGCATACCTTATGAAAATAGATACATAGTCATACATACATTATGAAACAACCTCCAAGGAAAAATTTCCTCTTCTCTTCTTGTTCACCAATTTATCCATGATTTTCTCTCAATATCCTAATCTCCAATCTCCAAGAGATAAACCCTAACCCTAGAACTCCAAGATGCTTCAAGAAAGTCCAAGAAGACCAATAAACCTTAGCACCTCAAGAGAGAGAGAGTTAATACAAGTGAAGAGACCGAGGGAGAGAGAGGTTCACTCATAGTCACATTTCTACACAAGAGTGAATAAGAATGAACACACAAGTGACATGAATGGAAAGGATCTCTCCTTCCTCTATTTATATGAGAGGTAAGGGATGCCAATATTACTATGTAGGAAAATGCCCTTACAAGCAACCTACATGAGCCTTGTGGGCCAACACAAGCGAGATGTCTACTCTAAATTACATGTGCTAAGATCCAAGGTGATGTCACATACAAACATGCTCCAAGATGATGTAGCTACAAAATGTTAGATTTTTATCAATTAGACAGTATTATCTTTTAGGATCTTATCTAAGAGAATAACATGCACATCAATCAATCCCAAGAGTCAATAGACACAAAGATTTTCCTCGGGGAAACCATAAAGGAGAAAACCCCGCAACTTCCTCAGAGATAGAATGAGCACCAATGGCAGCAGTAAAACCCAAAGACAGAAAGATGATCTCCAACATCTGTTCTCTCTCTCACTTGTGTGAGCTTCTCTTCTCTCACCTATGAGCTATAGCTGGGTTAGTGTGTGGTTCAAATAGAGAGGCTCACTCTTTATTTATACTATAGTTTTCGACTTGACAATCACTTACCAGGGCCGACTTCTCTAGGAGAGTCTAATAACCCTAGTGCCCCACAACTCTGGGGACTTTACCCCTCGATCAACAAGGAGGGTTAACTTCTATGACTTTACATGAATTGATTACATTAATGATTCTCCTGATAGGAACATCGGGGACCAATGAAATACAATATATGAAATATACAAGTGAATACATTTCGAAGTTACAAATACATCAACACTCCCTCTTAACTAGGAAGGTATTCTCTTGACACAATTCATCAGCACAAGTCTTTGTCACTGGATCATCATTGGATCATCATCAAAGCTGGATCATCACTGGATCATCATCAAAGCTGGATCATCATTGGGTCATCATCATCATCACTGCTCTCGCTATCTCGATCAAATGGTGCTATCTCTCAATTCTTCTCGTCATAGGAAGTTCTACAGAGCCAGCCCTTTTTCATGCTGGTTGTAGGCCTAGCCTCCATATAGGTCTTCATCAACAACGCTTATATCATCGGCATGGTAGGACACACCTACTACCATATGGGAAAGGCTCCAACACTTACATTCAACAACATGGTAGGACACACCTACTACCATTTGTGAAAGGCTCCAACACTTACATTCACCAGCATGGTAGGACACACCTACTACCATCTGTGAAAGGCTCCAACACTTACATCCACTAGCATGGTAGGACACACCTACTACCATCCAGGGAAAGGCCCTACACTTACATCCACTGGCATGGTAGGACACACCTACTACCATCTAGGGAAAGGCCCTGCATTTACATCCACCAACATGGTAGGACACACCTACTACCATATGTGGAAAGGCTCCGCACTTACATCCACCAGCATGGTAGGACACACCTACTACCATCTATGGAAAGGCTCTGCACTTACACCGGTCGGCATGGTAGGACACACTTACTACCATCTGGGGAAGGGCTCTGCACTTACATCCGCTGGCATGGTAGGACACACCTACTACCATCCGGGGAAAGGCTCAGCACTTACATCTGACCATGGGAGGAACCAATCCTGCCACCATGTCAGAAAGGCACAACACTTATATCTGACCATGGGAGGAACCAATCCTACCACCATGTCAGAAGGGCACACAGACTCATCACTTCCTCTTGGAAGGAACCTCAATCTGGAGAACACCAAGCTTCTCCCTGAAGTACTCAAACTTCACTCTGGCTAATGGCTTGGTCAACACATCAGCTATCTGTTCCTCCGTTGCAACATACTGGATCTTCATTGCTCCTCTCTGCACCATATCCTTGATATAGTGATATTTGATCACGATATGCTTCGACTTGTGATGGAACACCGGGTTCTCCGACAACTTCACACAACTTTGGTTGTCGCAATATATACAAGTAGCATCCAACTGGAGATCAAACAAATCAGACAGTAGCTTCCTCAGCCATACTGCCTCACAACTAGCCGAACAAGCTGCGACATACTCTGCTTCGACTGTACTCAGTGCCACGCAGGACTGCTTCCTGCTAAACCAAGAGATCACACCTGGTCCCATACTGAAGCAACACCTCGAAGTGCTCTTCCTATCAATGGCACTGCTTGCCTAATCCGAATCCACATAACCTTCCAGGGTAATCTTTTGATTCGCCTCATACTTGAGCCCATAATCAACTGTACTTTTCAGGTACCTCAGAATATGCTTTGCAGCAATCAGGTGAACATGTCTCGTATCTGTCAAGAAGTGGCTCAATGTGTTCACAACAAAGCAAATATCTGGTCTCATGTTCGTCAGGTACATCGAGGACCCAATCATCTGACGATACATCGTAGCATCAACCGACTCTGATGAAGCATCACTCAATAGCTTCAGGTCCGATGCCATAGGTGTGGCCATGGCCTTGTAGTCCATCATCCCGAACCTCTTTAGGATCTCTACTGCATACTTCCCTTGTCCCAGGGAGATTCCATCCGCATTCTGCCACACTTCCATGCCTAGAAAATAATGCATCATGCCCAAGTCTTTCGTCTCAAATTCGACAGCAAGCTTCTTCTTCGTGTCGACAATCAACCCATCCTCACCTATTACAAACAGGTCATCTACATACAGGAGGAGTATCACTGGGTTCTCTTCCTCAACCTTGTAGTAAAGGTTAGAATCTGCTTTACTCTTGGTAAAGCCCAAACTAGTTAGGAAGTTGTCAATTCTGCTGTACCATGTCATGGGTGCCTGTTTCAAACCGTACAGGGCTTTCCTCAATTTGCACACGAGTCTCTTTGACATGTGTCTCAAAACCAAGTGGCTGCTCCACATACACTTCCTCTTCTACTACACCATTCAAGAAAGCAGTCTTGACATCCATCTGGTGTATCTTCCATTTCATCACTGAAGCCAGAGCAAGTATTGATCTGATGGAAGTGTATCTGGCTACAGGTGCAAAAGTCTCTTCATAATCTATCCCTTCTTTCTGGGAGAAGCCACGAGCCCCAAATCTTGCTTTATATTTCTCTATGCTGCCATCTACAGCATGCTTGATCTTGTAGATCCACTTGGAAGTCACAACAAACTTCTCCTTTGGTCTTGGGACAACATCCTAGACATCATTCTTCATGATCGACTGGTATTCCTCGATCATAGCATCCTTCCATTCTTTCTTTTCTGCTGCTTCTTCATAGCTGGAAGGTTCTTTATCAATGATAATAGGGCTACATAACCGGAGTAGGACCTAGTTCTTTTCCTCTCTCTGTGCATTTCTTCTGGAGCCCCATATCTGTCTATGCCTTGGATAGCCTCTCATACCCATGCAGGTTTCCTCTTGTGAGGATTCTTTTCCTGGGGTGGATCTACAGGTTCCTGGGGTTCTTCTATTTCTCGATCTTCTTCTTGAGTTGCATGGTTCATAGTTGTATCTTGAATCCTGGGTACTTCTGTTTCTTTAGGGTCTTCAACTGGTCTCTTTCTAGATTTGTTGTAAGCTAAGTCTTCGTCGAACGTTAAGTCTCTGTTGATGTTGGTCTTCTTGATTCCTGGAAAGTAATATTCTGTAAGCCTTTGAGCTTTCACTATATCCCACAAATGTACCCTTCTTTCTTGAAGGATCTAACTTTGTCCTCTTTTCTTTTGGAATGTGTATGTACACTGGACAACCAAATATTCTGAGATGGTTGACTTCTGGTTTCTTGCCGAAAAAGACTTCTTCAGGTGTCTTGTTCTCGAGTACTCTGTGTGGAGTACGGTTCTGTACATACACAGTTGTCTTGGCAGCTTCCATGATTGTTTTATTCTTCCTTTATGCAACCCCATTCTGTTGTGGATTATATGGAGTGGTCAACTCCCAATTAATCCCTGAATCTCTGCATAATTCTTTGAATTCATTTGATGTGAATTCTCTGCCATTGTCTGATCGAAAAGTCTTGATTTTCTTTTCTGTGTGGTTTTCGATCAAGGTTTTGAATTCCTTGAACTTACTGAATACTTCATCCTTGTTCTTCAAGAAATATATCCATGTCTTCCTAGAAAAATCATCAATGAAAGAAACATAGTATACATACCCACTCAATGAACTGGATGACATCGGACGGCATACATTGGAGTGGATTATTTCCAAGATTCCTTTTGCCTTGCTCTCGCTACTTGGAAATGTCTTCTTTGTGTTCTTTCCTTCCGCACATCCTTTGCAAACACCTTCATGTTTTGCTTGTATTTCTGGAAGACCTTCAACAGCTTTGCTGGCAAGTGGTAGTGCCCTATAGTGCACATGTGCAAGCCTTCTATGCCAAAGTTCATTTGGCTCTACTGAGTCATGGATCAAAGCTTGTTCTAGTTGGCCCTTCAATTTTGTATGGTCCTCCCTCTTGCTCCCCAATCACTACTGCATCATCTATAGTTTTTCCTTTTGGCCACATAAGGACTTGGCCATCTACAAATGCGACCCTCATGCCTTTTGCATCTAATGCAGAGATGGAGAGAAGGTTCTTCTTTAGTCCTGGTACAAACAAGACATCCTTCATCTTCATAGACTTTCTAGAGTCTACCTTATAGGAGGATTCACTACTTCCTTTTATGGGATACTGGTAGTCATCACCAAGTTTCACTTTGTGAGGTGACTCATGTTTAGATAGTTTCATAAAGGATTCTTGGAATCCCGTCATATGTTTGGAAGCCCCACTATCTATGAGCCAATCATTGCTTCTATGTGTGACAGTTCCTGTGAGGGTAGAAATCAGAACATATTCTTCATCACTAGAAGAATCTTCACTTTCTTCTTTGACTCTCTTTCTGGGAGGTTCATCATCCTCTGCAGTGTGAGCATGATGTCTTCTCTTGTTTTCCTTCTTCTTGTGAGAGCCACTTTTGTTTCTAGGACATTCTCTAGCAAAGTGTCCTCTCTCGTCACATGTATAGCATCTGATTTTAGACAGATATCTGCTATATCTTTTAGGGTTATCTTTTTGGTGAGAATGCTTACCATTTGAGTGATGGTAGTCCCATCTGCTTTTCTTGGTTTGTACTTTGAGAGCTTGATCTTCATTTCCCATTTTTTCTTCTGGAGCTACTATTCGAGCTTCTTCTTGTGAGCATTCCTCCCACAGCCTATTGAAGGTGATTAGCTTTCTTCAAGCACAAATCCTCTGAATGAAGGAGTCCCATGACCTAGGGAGACCATTCAAGGTGGTCATCACAATTTCTGCATTCTCTACTTCTTCATCTATTGCTTCAAGTTGTTCTTTAATCTGAGAGACCCTTGTAAAGTATGATTGTATGGTCTCCGCATTTTGGATCTTCACATTCTTCAACTGGTTCCTCAAAGTCATCTTCCGATTTATGTTGGTCAAGGCTACAAACATCTCTTTAGGTGTCTTTAGGGAGGACACCCGTGGTATGAGGTGATCCTTGATTGAATCAACAATAATCCTCTTGGCCTTGATCAAGTTCTTCTTGTGCAAAGCCTTAGCCTTATCTCCCTTTGGAATTGGAACCTCTTCACTAATGTAGGAGTCCAATTCATTTTCTTCAAGAACTAGTGAGATCCTATACTTCCATGCTCGGAAGTTATTAGCTCCCTTAAGCTTTTCATCAAGCTTAGTGTGATGATACATCTTAACTGAGAACCTCAAATGGAAATACAAAAGATTTAGATCTTACCAATTTGAGAAGCTGAAATTGGATTTGGAGCTGATCTTCTGCAGTGCTGGTTTTCTGGTTCTAGGGCAAATTAGGGTTTGACTTTCTCGGAGTTCTGCCCAACCAAAAACCTCGATTTTTGTCTCTAAACTTCCATTTTGATGAGGAGATCAATCCTATCCTAGGCTCACTCAAAAATTCCTCTTTTATGAGAAGCCCTAATTTCCCGATGTAGTGGTAGGTAAAAAACTGAAAATGCTCAGAATCAGGTTCTACTTCGACAGAAAGATGCGCCCTTCAATGGAGAGTCAACCTAGCCTCCTTTTGTTGATGGATTGTGGAGAGACCCAAAAAGCAAGAAGCCCTAGCTTCTGTAGCTGCATAGTGTCTTTTTCTTAGGTTAGCTCTGATACCATGTTAGATTTTTATCAATTAGACAGTATTATCTTAGGATCTCATTTGAGAGAATAACATGCACAACAATCAATCACAAGAGACAATAGACACAAAGATTTTCCTTGGGGAAACCATAAAGGAGAAAACCCCGCAACTTCCTCAGAGATAGAATGAGCACCAATGGCAACAGTAAAACCCAAAGACAGAAAGATGATCTCCAACAACTGTTCTCTCTCTCACTTGTGTGAGCTCCTCTTCTCTCACCCATGCGCTATAGCTGGGTGAGTGTGTGTTTCAAATAGAGAGGCTCACTCTCTATTTATACTAGTTTTCGACTTGACAATCACTTACCAGGGTCGATTTCTCTAGGAGAGTCTAATAACCCTAGCGCCCCACAACTGTGGAGACTTTACCCCATGATCAACAAGGAGGGTTAACCTCTATGACTTTACATGACTTGATTACATTAATGATTCTCTCGATAGGAACATCGGGGACCAATGAAATACAATATATGAAATATACAAGTGAATACATTCCAAAGTTACAAATACATCAACACACAAGGTAATTCCACATGGCTCCTTTTATTGATCCTCCTAAGAAATGTACTCCACTGGGTCAACCACCCCTTGCAAGAACATTGTTGAATCCCCAGGTGTCTTGAGCCATCTTCAATCCTCAAACAAGAATCCAAGCTGCCACATGCCATCTATGGCTTGAATCCCTCCTCCATGATGCACAATGGTGGATCTCATGTAGGGCGTTCTCCTAGCAAGTGCCTCTTCCATGGGGCCCAGTGAACAACATCCACCAAATCGCCAAGAGATCTCCAACGTCTATGGGGAGAACGCCAAGCCAACACCATCATGAGGTTAAGCATCCGCTGAACAAGTTATCTCAACTATGGATTGTTGATTTTTCCTAAGCAGCATTGAGAGCCATTCTCTGGGAGAATGGAGGCAACTTGGTCAGTTAGCGGGAATTCAGCCCAGTCTGGGATTGGGGCCTCAGCTTGGGGTTGAGGGTCATTCTCTAGGAGAATGGAGGCACCTGGTCAGTTACCAAGAATTTAACCCAGTCTGGGACTAGGGCCTCAGCCTGGGGCTGAGGGCCATTCTCAGGGAGAATGGAGGCACCTAGTCAATCACTAGGAAATTAACCCAGTTCGGGACTGAGGCCTTAGCTTGGGGCTGAGGGCCATTCACTGAATGGAGGCACCTGGTCAGTTACCAGGAATTTAACCTAGTCTGGGACTAGGACCTTAGCCTAGGGCTGAGGGCCATTCTCTAGGAGAATGGAGGCACTTGGTTAGTTACCAAGTACTTGACATTGACTCATCTGATGCAACCTGGCGCTGAGGCACCTGGTCATTTACCAGGTCATCACCATAAGCCCTAGATCGGATTTGGGCAAGTGATGCACTCCTCTCCTTGATCTATGGGCCATGAGACCTTCTCTAGGGAATAGCTACCCCTAGTTGAGAGACCTAGCACCTGATCTTGTTGGCCACGAAGAGATCAAGATAAAGCATTTAATAATTCTCCTTATTTACGAAGATGTACTTTGAGTGGGCATGAATGAACCACGAGGACCCTGTATAACTCTTGAGACAGCTTGTTGTGGTCACAAAAACACTTGAAGGACCAAGAAACCCTAGTCTTGGTCCATGTGACCATCAAGTGAAAGACCAAGTGGCACAAGACAAACACCAAGAAGACCTTTGAACCACAAAACATTAAAAGTCAAGGGTCAAAGATGAAAAAGAAAGGAAGCCCTAATGTCAACTTCCTAATTATGTGGAACTAACTTAAATGTTTGAGCAATACTTACAAATCATTTCCTCAATATCATCAGTTGACTGCTCCAACAATTCGTGACTGAGATCTTCAGCCTCATCTCAGCTGTGGTTGACAAAGGAATTTTCGGTGGCTGTTATCTTTCTTCTCTTCTCCAACGTGGCAGTTCTTAAGCTTGCTTGGGTCTCTTCCTTCACGGCACTTTACAGTTCACAGTTGAGGGTGGTTTCGGTGGTAAGGAGCAGTAGTAACCCTCGTTGGTGGTGCCCACTAGCCCTGCTAGGATCCAAGCCCTACTAGGGCTGTCTTCCATTGCCCTTCAGCCCTATACACCACAGAAGCAGCATCCGAGAGGTAGCTATGGGATTCGCTGAGGTGGCAGCAGGCTGCCTCAGGATTTGCTGAGGTGGCAGAAGGCATCCGAGAGTCAACAGCAGCCTCAGTTGACGTGGCAGCACTAAAACAGTCCATGTGGCAGCAGCAGAAGGATAGCAGCAGTAAGCCTGCTAGGGCTTTCTTGATTTTGGAATTTTTTATGTACATTCATCTCAGAGTTCTGTGAACAAAATTTCTCTGCTCATGTACAAACTCAGTCATCTCATTTAGAGGATGAATTATTAATGCTTTGGGGTTTTTGTCCTTAAAAGGTTTCCCCATGGAAAATCGTGTGTTCAATTGTGTGATGCTTGTTTTAGTACTGCATTTCTTTTACTGCTGTTAATATCTCAAGTGCTATCTCTATTACAGTCTGCAATTTTTGAAAATATCATACACATGTCGAAATTCATCATGCATATCTATCACAAACCATCTCTCATGCTTCAATCCATCTCAGATCATCCAGGGGCTGAACATACACCATGTACTCTAGAGTCCAAATCTCATTAAGCATCTCCAATCATAGTGTAAATACTTTCAGAGTAACCTGAAAATCTAACACCATGGTTTCAAGTCAGAATAGGATAGAGATATGCTGGCATACTTTATAAAAATAGATACGTAGTCATACTTGCTTTATGAAACATCCACCTTACTGTCTGTTAGTCGTACATAAATGACCATGGTCAGAGACCAGAGAATAGAATATCTCACTTGCAGAAAGAAATTCTCAATGCCTTCTTCCTAATCAGAAGTGAACCATTCTCGCAGAAAGAAATTCTCAATGCCTTCTTCCTAATCAGAAGTGAACCATTCTCACCGTTGTTTGTTTTAGACAAATCAGCCGGTAAGAATAAGAAGGAAGCTTTCTCAGAATACTTTCTTTGTAACTCTTTCATTATATCTATTAAACCTGTTATATTCTTGTTAATTTCGATGTTTTAATCACTATCAAAATCCAGATCCGGCCCAGATCCTCTGTAGGAAATTGTCCTCAAATGGATTGGAAGCTTCAGATTTGGTTTTTCATGCCATTACCTGCAAAAGTGGTGATATTTAAAAGAAAAAAAATAAAATATGAAATACTTAAAATGGATAAAACAAAAAGCTTAACTAAAAAATGCATGAACTTGAAGCTATAGAATAGTTTCTCTCCTCCCATTCTATTCTGTTTCCTATCCATATCATATCAAACATTCTGGCTGATCCTTGTGTATTCAGATATATAGTTCTAGCTATCTGCAATTGAGCTGGAGTACTTGCAGAAGCAACTGCAGGATCTGAGAGAATCTGCCAACAAGACAGAGATCATGTTGGAACAGAGTCCGGCCTTGAGAGAAAGGAGAAAAATTTGATATCCCCGGTCATGTAGAGGCACTTATAAATTTTGTTTACTTATGTTCTTTACATATTAAGACTTTATGTTTAAGCGTATCTATATCATGAATGTGAAGCATTCTTGCCTTGAGAGAAAAGAGAAAAATTTGATATCCCCGGTCATGTAGAGGCACTTACAAATTTTGTTTACTTAAGTTCTTTACATATGTTTACTTAAGTTCTTTACATATTAAGACTTTATGTTTAAGTGTATCTATATCATGAATGTGAAGCATTCTTGGCTCTTCTATTCTTTTTCTTGCACTTATATTGTTTTAGTACTAATCTAAACGAGGGATTTCCTAAGCATATATGCTCTGTAAAATTAACACAAGTTCATAAACTTATGAGAGTCATCTCCTCCCTTTGTACCACCTCTGCTCTTACTTATCACTTCTCTGACTTAGTTCTTGGCTGTAATCTATCCGCCAAGTGTTTTAACTAGATTCTGCTCAAATTTGTTGGACTGTTTTTTGGCTGATCTGAGTTTGTTAATGAGGTATGTAATGTCACCCTTCTGATTTTCTTTTTTTAATTGTTAATCAGTCTTCCCATGCAAGTGTTTCAGGGTACTTCATGATCCATTTTTCATAAATGTGGAGTTGTGAAGATGACTGTCCTAAAAGATGCTTCCCATTACAGCCTTCCTCCCCTGGTTGTCGGTTTCCAGCAAATGAAAGTACATTTATTTGGGCCAAATGTGTTGATTAAGGAATGCACCGTATGTTGGTATCGTGGAGATGAATTGGTTCAAAAACTCATCAAGTTCATGATATTTGATATTCCAGTTGTTTTTTAGGTGGTTAGAGGAAAGTTATCAAGTGAATATTTACATCTGCATTCATGCATCATCTTTGGGATTCCACATCCATAGGGCTGCATTTACAGCGCCTAATACTTCTGGTAACAATGTAGAGGTCTATGTGTTTTCTTCAAGGAATTTCCCTATACTTTAGTCTGCAACAATTTTCCATAGTTGATTGGGATCCCTCGATTAATTTTCTCGCCAATCGTCCAATCTCTAGGCTGATCCTTCAATACTTTTGAACTATCAAATTCTCTCAATTGCACTTGACCTCTGCATTGTCTGTAGTCTGCTTTTAAGTGGACTTTCTATCAAGAATCAGTGACAATCAGTTTGAATGGTTCAGGCTTTTGCAGTTAAGCAATGATTCACTTTCCTTGGGGAACTGATGCCAATTGTCTAAATTGCTTTCCATAGGGAACTGATGCCAATTATCTAAATGACAGATATAGTTCGATGGTTGCTATTATTGATGTGGGATACACATGGTGTACATGTGATGCTTCAGATATAGCTTTCACCGACCCCATTGGTCATTCTTTTGAGGTTCAAATACACATCTTCAAGAAACCATTATGATCAGTCATGCTTTGTTGGTGACTATCATCCAATTGGTAGTTGAGTCATCCAACTACTTGTCAACAATACTTCGTCAATAATTGCTCATCAAACATTAATGGAACTTTCCAAGTCTTTGTTGACATACTCCATTAACCTGCACCCATTGTTGCCATTCTCTAATCTTAATCAATTATCCGACTTTTTAGACAATGCCTTAACCTCCATACACTGTTCACATTCTTGATCCAACTTCCTTCAGTGTTTATATCCACTTAAAGATTAGACCTCCTTTTTGAGGCGATTTTTAGTCCCACAAAAACTTAGACAATTTCTAGACCCAAGTTCTTTAACAATATTCATTTGAATCAAACTATTGAGAATCTTCTCTCACCCTCGTCAAGTTACATTAGGTGATTGAAGTTTTTAAAAAATTGAAGAAGCCATTGGTTTCACTTATGAAGCTTGCACCTCATGAGCTTGTGTTCTATACGAGTCTTTTCAATAGCTCCCTGCTATTTCTAGTTTGCATCTAACGTTTGCCTTTGTTGGTAAGTTTTACTTCTTTACAAGTTTGTCCATTGTTGATCTACGTTTGGGCCAAGTTCGCCTTCTTTATAAGTTTTCCTATTGTTGGTCTACCCTTGAAGTCGAGTTTGCTCATTGTTGGTCTAGCTCTAAAGTCAAGTTTTCCCTTTTTATGATCTTTTGCATTGTTGTTCTGCCTTTGAAGTCGAGTTTTCCATTGTTGGTTTGCCTCTAAAGTCAAGTTTTCCTTCTTTATGAGTTTTCCCATTGTTGGTTTGCCTCTAAAGTCAAGTTTTCCTTCTTTATGAGTTTGCCCATTGTTGGTCTTCCTTCTTTACGAGTTTGCATATGACTGGGTTTATTGGCTCCTTGTATACCTCATCCTTCAACAAAGCTTATTCCCTATGTAGCCAGGGTACCTGTACCCGGGGGTAGGGTACACATACCCGTACTGGGTACTCGTAAGGTACATCTCCTGTCGTACCCCATACTGGCTCCATGTACCCAAGATGCTGTTATAAAAAAAGGGGTACTTATAGGAGAAAGTGTTTGGGTACTTCGTACCCCATGTTTGGGTACTCTGGGGGTACGACTGACTCAATAAAATGCAATCCGTTGGGGAAAATGTAATGACCCCCAACCAAATCTGAACTAATTTTTTGCTAACTGCATATGGAGTCTGGTTCAGGACTTATCTCAAACACTTTGCAACAATGTTCAAAGTCCACTGAACATTGTTCAAATCTGGTAGATTGATTTTGCATTGATTTACAATGAATGTTTTTATGGTTTTGTCTTCAACACTCATGGAACATAATTTGACTTCCAAATGTGCACATAAAAAATATATGTATGTAATTAACACTGAGAAATACATTCACATCAACCCAAAAATATATTTAGCAATTTGCATTTTTTGATTGCCTGTAGCAACTGTACAAATAGGCGTTTAAATTAAGATTTCAAGTGTACCTTCAGGTCTGAGTTTGATTGTTTGTTACAATTGCTTGGTACAATGACTTATCAAATTTTATGTAACTTTAGTCTTCCAGTTGATATCTACTGAGTGTATGATTTATCAAATTTTATGTTTTTAATATTCATTGTGAATGTTCATTGTTCAAATAATCATTAAATTTATATATACGAATCATGATTCATAGTTTATTAAGAAATCTAAAATATGCGTGTATGATGTGTCTGTGACACGTTTCTTTTATAATATATATATATAGTACCCTCGACGTACCCAAGTACCTTGTTTCAAAAAGTGGCGTCCCTGTACCCAAGTTTCTTGGCAACTTAGCTTATTCCTCAGGGTCATGAGGTGAATCTTGAAGCCACCAATCAAAGAAAAGGCCATAACAACAATACAATAATCTCTCCAAGATTTGTTTGTTGTTACAACTTAACACTAGTGGCTACATCGCCCCTCTGGTAGTTGGTGGATTTGATGCTTCACTCCTCTTGATCTTGGGTTTCCATTCTTTCTGTCGTTGGGCCTTTTGGTTCTTGAGGTGAAGCTTCCAACACTACTTGTCCCATTTCCCAATCATCTTATAGTGATAGCGTATATTCTTATTATTGCTTTCTTGGATAATGTTGGCTTACTTTTGACTCTTTTTCTCTACTCTTTTATTTGCTGGTTTGGAGAGTGTTTTTGACATCCTCTCAAATTGAAAGAGCCATAACGTGCTTGGCCCTTCGTTATCCTTGCTTGAATGCCCCTCATCGGTAAAGCTCGTCGCGCAACACCTCCTGTGGGGTTCTCTTTGCCCGTCAACCTTCCTTGTCACCCTTTGTAGCATCGCTTGCGGGTTTCTTCCCTTGTAGGAACTGATAAACCCTAATTTGTTGTCCTCCATTGGTCGTGCTTGTTACACAGCACCTCCCGTGGGTTTCTCTCCACCCGTTGGCCTTGCTCATCGCTCTTCACAACAATGCTTGTGGGTTTCTTCACCCGTCGGCCTTGCTCGACCCTACTCGTTGGCCCTTTCTTCTGCGCGAATAATGCCCTGTCGTGGCATGCTCGAGCATCCTGTGTCCCACCCCACGAGTTTCTTCCATCTATCGGTCCTCTTTAGCTCATCGCAACCTCTCAGCTTGTGACTCTTAGCCTGCCATCAACACCACCCTGCAAATTTTCTTTTGCCTGTTGGCCCACTTCCTTAACCTGCGACAATGCACAAAAGCCATTGTGGGTCTAAGAGGAACATCAACAAACATTGTGGCTCTAAAACATAGTAGCATATGTAGTGGGAATAGGGAAAACGGTCCATGGAGGATTCCAATATCACTGTGACCAACAATTTCGACAACAAGGGAGAGTTTTAGTAACTAAACCCAAGGTTACTTGGAAGCGGAAGCGGAAGCGGGAAGCGGGTGCGGAAGCGGAAGCGGGAAGCGCCTTTTTCAAAAGAATCCGGTTAGGAAGCGTTTTAGGAAGCGTTTTTAAAAAATATATATATTTTTATATATTTTGATAACAAAAGCACCTAGAACATTGAATTAGTTATGAAAAGCATAAAAACATGATATAAA
>LPNX010714621.1:167298-184785 GCA_001517045.1 Pseudotsuga menziesii
TTTTGGATTTGATGCCTATAAATTAATCTCACTTGCTGTCTATTAACATAATAATCATTCTCACAGTTTTGAGAGTAAGAGGGCAGCGTAGTAAAACTTTTCTATTGCTGAATTTACACAGCAAAGAGAAGGCAGCGGTTTGTCTTGCTGGGTTTGTTTTACACAGTTTACGGGGCAGCGAAGTATTTTATTGACTTGCTGATTTATAACAGCAGTAAGAGGGCAGCGAAGTATCTTGGTGTCTGGTTGGTCTTACAGTCACTCTCTCAAGCATATTTCATGGTGGAAAGTTTGTATTTCGATCTTACATATTATTTGCAATAAAGGAAGATTGTTTGCTGGAGTTTTTATCCCATATTGGGTTTCTCCAGGGTAAATTTTTGTGCATGTGTGAGATCTTATTTATGTACTTCTTCTACTGCTGGTTATCATTTCAAGTGTTCATCTATCTGTTGGTTTAAAGATCTAAGTTTTGTTTAAAGAGGAAGAAAAGTAAAAGAACAGTAAACACTTTGCTCGAATATATATATGCTTGAAAAACTAACACGGACAAGGAGGGTTTCAAAGCAGATTTCTTTAAGCATGGTCTCCTCCCTCCATAGAGAATTACTTGGCCGATCTCTTCAACCATGTGGTTTGTACAAGTTTTTCATCGACTTGGTCACATCACACCATTCACTTGATACACAAATTAGGTTCTAGCTGAGATCCCAACAACTATTGGACAATCATGGTGGGCTACACATTCTCGAAGCTCTATGCTACAATACTTCATATGAAGCTTTCTGGAGAGCTTGAGAGGAGACGCCTTAGAGTTAGAGGGCATGCATGTTTCTGACTTGCTCATTATATCATTGATCATATCTTTACCCTTCGGGTCATCATCGCTCTTTGAAGATTTTTGAAAAGCTTTTGATTATGCCCCTTGAGAGGCTCTATTCCAGAGAACTGTGGTGACATTGGGTTTACCTCTCTCTCAAGCTTACCGACACTATCCATGATCCACACAACCTAGTTATGTGAGGGCTACTAGTTTGAGCGGTAACATGGCCAAAGGCGGGAATAAAAAAACGAGGCTCTGATACCTATGTGATGAACCATTATAGTTCAATTATTAATTATTCAAAATAGATATGCAAGTATAAAAGATTCCCAGTGTTCCACGGGGACACGCTTCCCAGGGTTAGGGGCTTGCCCCCTGCTCTTCCCACGCCTCGGGGGATGGGAGGCTCCATGGGAAACGTTTCCCAACGCCCCCTTTCTAGGAAATTTGGGGAAACGCGGGTCTAGGAGTTTCTTGGATTGGGGGGCTCCCACACGCCCCCTCCTGAAAAATGGGGGGCTCCCACAGGTCCCCAACCCCCTCGATTTTTTAAAATGTTTTACTTAAAAAAATGGTTCATCTTAAATTTTAGGCTTTTACATTAAATGTTCATTATAAATCGAAATAGAAACAAATAAAAAGAACCAAATGTCGATATGATATGCTTGGCTATAACAATTACATTTACATTACACTAAACTCTTCGGGAACATAAGGATGCTAGTATGCAAATGGTGATGGGATGAGGAATTGATATGTTTATATGTTGGGGTTCATATTTTTATAATTTTTCTATTTTTATATAATTTTAGAGACCCCCACCCCCTTATGTTAGGGACCTCGACGCCCCCTCTCCCCATGTCCCCAAAAATACCCCAAAATTTTGGGGCGTTTCTACACGTCCCCAATGTGTGCACCCACGCTCCTGCGTCCCAAAAACTTGGTGGAACACTGAAGATTCCATATATGAATATATTTGAATAATGAATAAAAGATGATATTAGATACAATGATAGTGCTGTATAAATATAAATCCTAAAGTCTCTCATAGCAACTGTTCATTGAAGGGATGTGTCACTTAGTTAACTATTTTGATTATTATTATCCTGTATATATATGGGACAACCATTAAGTTTGATTTGGGTATGAATTTTTTGATGAGGTATGTGATTATGTTCAACTATATACATTTTTCAATATATATATATGTGTGTGTGCGTGTGCTCTTTGAATGAAATATAACGTAAAATAGTTAGAATCAACATCAATAAACATATATGAGTAAGAATCGTGATCTATAAACAAATAGGACTCATGAGTAACTTAATCATGATAAAATGCAATCACGAGTACTCTTATTAAAATCTAAACATACAGTGCAACTGTAAATTCCAAAAAGTGGCAGAATACATTCTTCAAACTACAAAATTTGGAAGGATGTCCATATTGTGAAATACTTATAATACCTAAAAAAAATTCACAAAATTTAAAACATAATCAAATTTTGAACACATAATGCGTGATGCAATTGAAAACTACAAAATGAAGTAGAACATAGTTTTCAAATTTCAAAATTTAAAAGGAAATCCATAATGTCAAATAATTATAATCCTTGAAATTGTTTCACAAAATTTAAAACATGGCCATAATTTCTATTCTTGTGGCTTACTTGTAACATCGTAAATCTCTATATCATCAAAAGTACATGTAGTAGTAAAGGCAATATAATTATGATCATCGTATTCATCAATAAGTGGAACTCTAATCACCAGGATCATCACCAATGTCACTATTAGTGCCAAGATCGTCTTTTTCTGCGCTTGAAATAGGTGCAAACCATGGGCTAGAGTAACTAGATGAATCTTTCACCACACTAATAAAGCCAATTGCAAATTACTGCA
This sequence comes from Pseudotsuga menziesii, assembly GCA_001517045.1. Lineage (NCBI taxonomy): Eukaryota > Viridiplantae > Streptophyta > Pinopsida > Pinales > Pinaceae > Pseudotsuga > Pseudotsuga menziesii. The sequence goes on from LPNX010714621.1 coordinate 170,023, forward strand.
AACATAAACAATGTCTTTAAACTATGCAGATTATAATGTTTCTTTTCATTTCTTGAATGCGATTTTTAACTTGATAGGGTTAGGTTTTTTATTCCATATACTTTTAAATTTTCTAGAAATTGTTAAAATAATTTTTATTTTAAATTAATATATATATATATATATATTTGAAATTCGCCCTTCAGGTTTGCTTGGGGTTTGAATTCGCTTCAAGTTTTCCTATAAAGTTCGACGAACCTCATCGAATTTCATTTTTTTTCCAGGTTTGCCGAACTTCAAACCCCAAGGTTGAAGTTTGGAAAACCTTGTGACTTAGGCGTGGGGTACCATTATATGACTTGGTTTAGAGTGTTGAATTTTTAGCATTAGCATGAATACTTTAAAATTTGCAGACTAACATATAACAATTGACAAGTGTAGTAAATAGCATCAACACATCAACACACTGAACACAAGAGTTTTTCACTGGGGAAACCTTTAAAGGACAAAAACCCCAAAAGCATTATAATTCATCTCGTAAATGAGATGATTGAGTTCTTCAATGAATTCTCAAACCCTAATGGGTTTGTACCACAGATTCACAAATTACATAAGATATATTTTCACAGAAAAAACCAAAATAGGGCTTTCTACCCTAATTTTCTCTCTCCTCAGAAAGGTTAGACTACCAAAAAATCTTGTTAGGTTGCTCGGAGATGTTATCAATATGCCTAGACTAGTTTACTGCCTGCTCGAACCTCTGCTCGAAATTCTATTGAGCTACCCGAGCCGTGCCCGAGATCTCTATAATCTGCCCAAGCCTTTGTTTTCTGCCCGAGACCCTACTCGAGTTGCCCGGAGGTCTATGAGCCCTTCTCGAGCCACCTGCTGTGCTTCCGGCTGTTTTTGATTTCCCGAATGCCCTTATGGGCTGTCTATTAGCAGCTCGAGGGTTTGCTACAAACCTGGATGCCCTTACGGGTAGCCTGCTAGCAGCTTGAGGGTTTGTTATAGCAGCCCGAGGGTCTGTTATAGCTACCCGAGGGTCTGTTATAGCTGCCCGAGGGTCTGCTACAGACCCAAAACCCTTCACGGGTTCTATGCTAGCAGCTCGAGGGCTTGTATGGCTTGCCCTATAGAAGAAGAGGGCAACCCAGAGAGGAGGAGGGCTGCCCGTGGACTGTAAGAGCTGCCCAGTGAAGAATAAACCTCTACCCGTGAACAGTAGGAGCTGTTCGTGTTGAATTGAAGTTGCTCGGTGAAGGATGAAAGTTGTCATGAAGAAGGAAAGACTTAGGGTTAAACCCTAGCTATTGCAAAAAGATGAAACCCTAGTTTAGCGCTGATCAAAACAAGTGTGGATGCCCTAGCTAGACTCATCCATGCTAGGGCATACACACAAAATTTCCTTCTCTTCAATAAGCAACGAATTCTTTTGTTGGAGTAGCTGCTTGTGCAAGAGCAAGTGTGTGTGTAATAATGAAATGGATTGATCTTCTTTTATAGCCTTTGAGTCACCTATAAGTGGAGCAAAACTCAAAAGAACAAAGTAATATTATTTTATTCTTTATCACTTTGACTTTTTCCTTTAGTGGTACTAAAGGTCTTTTTGCACTTTCACTTTGGCACCTTAGTGGTACTAAGGGTCCTTATGTATTTTAGACTTTTACTTTAGCCTTCTTCAAGTGCTCTGTGGTCAAAACAAGTGGTCAAGTTGGTCCTTCATCCCCATGCAAAGTACATCATCATAAACAGAGAGAATTACTAATGCTTTTATTTCACACTCTGAGTGACACCAAGATCAGATACTAAGATGTCTTAACCAAGGGTAGCTAAGCCTTGGAGAAGATCACAAAGCCCACTGATTGAGGGTTAGAGTGTCACACATGCCCAGACCCGATCTAGGGCTTATAGTGTAATCCTGGTAACAAACCAGGTGCCTCAACCATAGGGTGCATAATTTGACACAAGGTCAAATACTTGGTAACAAACCAAGTGCCTCCATTCTCTCGGAGAATGGCCCTCAGCCTCAGGCTAAGTCTCTACTCCTTGGCTAGGTTAAATTCCTAGTAACTGACTAGGTGCTTCCATTCAAAGAATGGCCACTCAGCTCTAGGCTGAGTCCCTCAGTGCTTGACTGGTTCCACATCCTGGTCTCGGACCAGATGTCACCATTCAACATAATGGTCACTTAACTCAAGGTTGAGTCTCCCAGTGCTGGACTGGTTCCATATCTTGGTTCAGGACCAGATATCCCCATTCAACAGAATGGTCACTCAACTCAACGTTGAGTCCCCCTGTATTGAACTGGTTCTGCATCCCGGTCTCAGACCAGATGTCTCCATTCTCCTAAGAGAATGGCTCTCGATGCTGCTCTGAAAAATCAACTCTCCCTCTCAGTGAGAGAGGCATTCTCTGCCATGCCAAGCTTGTCACGAAAGTACATGAACTTTGATGCTGTCATAGGCTTGGTCATGATATCTGCGATCTGTTCATCCGTACGAATGTACTGCAACTTTAGAGCACCTCTTCGCACTAGGTCTCTAAAGAAATGATAGTTCATTTCAATGTGTTTCGATCTGTCATGAAACACCGGGTTCTTTGAAAGCTTATGCAACTTTGATTATCACAATGGATGATCGTTGAGTCATGCTTTCCACCGAACAGATCAGATAGAAGTTTTCTGAGCCAAACTGCTTCCATGCAGGCATCACTTGCAGCAATAGAATCTGACTCGGGTGTACTCTGAGCTATAGAACCTTGTTTCCTGCTGGACCAAGAGATAATTGCAGATCTGGTATTGAAGCAATAACCAGAGGTGCTTTTTCGGTCTACTACACTGCCAGCCCAATCTGAATCAGCATATCCTGCTAATAATACTCCACTGCTGGAAGTATACCTGAGCCCATAAGTGATAGTACCTCGCACATATCTGAGTACGTGTTTAGAAGCTACCCAGTGTATGTGCTTTGGATCGGACATGAGCTGACTCAGAGGATTCACCGTATAACAGATATCTGGTCTCATATGCACGAGATACATCAAGGATCGAATAAGTTGTCTGTATAGAGTAAAGTCCACACTTTGTGAACTGGTGACTGAGTCACGCAACTTTGTCAAGTTGGTAGTCATGGGTATGTTCATGGACTTGTAGTTTGCATCTCAAATCTCTGCAAGATGTCCATTGCATACTTTCCTTGTGTCAGGAATGTCTCTCCTAGCTTTTGCGAGACCTCTAAGCCAAGGAAATAGTGCATCAAACCGAGATCCTTCATCTCAAATTCAGAGGTAAGCTCCCTCTTACATTGTTTTATCAGTTGTTCCTCACCTATAAGAAACAAGTCATCCACATATAGAACAAGGATCAAGATATGATTATGAACAACCTTAAAGTACAAGTTGGAGTCAACTGACTTTTGGAAAACCCCAAGCTGTGGAGAAATCCATCCATCCTCGCATACCAGACTCTTGGCACCTGGTTTAGTCCATACAAGGCTTTCTTCAGTTTACACACATGGGTCTTATTCCCATGAGTCACAAAGCCTTCAGGTTGTTCAATATAGACTTCCTCATTAATCTTGCCATTGAGGAAGGCTGTCTTGACATCCATCTTATGTAACTTCCATCCGAATACTGTAGCAAGAGAAATGATGGTTCTGACGATAGTATACCTGGAAACCAGAGCAAATGTCTCATCATAGTCATTGCCTTCTTTCTGAGTGAAGCTAGGAGCTACGAATTTGGCTTTATACTTCTCCACACTGCCATCAACAACATGCTTGATTTTGTAAAGCCATCTGGATATCACCACTGACTTTCCTGATGGTCTGGGAACAATTTCTCATACATCATTTTTCATGATTGAACTGTACTCTTTAATCATGGCATCAACCCAATACTTGTTGACTTGCTGCTTCTTCGTATGAGGAAGGTTTTGCACTAATGAGTTGGTCATAAGACCAGAGTACTTTTGTGGTCTTATGCTTTCTTTGAAAGTCTCGAAAGGAGCTTTATGCTTCTCGGCTTCTTGTACCGTTTCTCGATACCAAGTAGGTCTCCTTTTGGAAGGAGGAACTTCAAACAGTTCTTCTGGTGGACTTTCAGTATCCTCAGGTGCATCTGGAATTTGATCCTCAAATTCCTCTTCCTCCCACTGAACTTCTGAATTTGGAACCTCAGGAGGAGGTACTTCGTCTTTCTTTGAAAGCTCTTGTGTTTGACGAAACTTAACTTCCTCATGGAAGATCACATCTCTGCTGACTTCAATGTTCCTCTGTCCAGGTACATAGATGCGGTACGCCTTCGAGTTGTCACTGTAATCGATAAATATTCCTTTCTTACCGGAAGGCTCCATCTTGGCCCTCTTTTCCTTTGGCACATGAATGTAAACTGGAGTGCCAAATATCCTCATGTAGTCAACTGCATGTTTCTTCTTGGTGAAGACCTCTCTGGAGTCTTCTCCCCCAAGATAGCATGATGGCTTCTGCTTTGTATGTACACAGCAGTACATGCAACTTCAGCCCACAAGGATAAAGGAAGATCTAAATTAGTAAGCATGGCTTTAATAGCTGCACAAATTGTTTTGTTCTTCCTTTCTGCAACCCCATTCTGCTGAGGGTTGTACGATACTGTTAGCTCTTTCTTGATTCCTGCTTCTCGACAAAAATCATCAAACTCATTAGATTTATGCTCACCTCCATTATCTGATCTCAAGATACAAATGTGTCTTCCAGTCTGATTTTCAATCAGAGCCTTGAACTCTTTGAACTGTTAAAAGTTTCACTTTTGGCCTTGAGGAAGTATATCCATGACTTCTGAGAACGGTCATCTAGAGCACATCTTTTCCAAATTCCGTCATGTTTTGGAGATACCTCTGGCGTACCTGTGACCATCTTTTGTAAGCATGTAGGAGTTGTGTAGTGAAGGTGTCCAAACCTTCTATGCCGCAACTCACATGGATCAACTGTATGATGTACCAAAGCATGAGTGGAATCTTCAGAATCCTTATAAAGGCCTCCCTCTCGAACCCCAATTTGTACAGCTGAGCTTAGCTTTTCATTCTTTGCCCATAGTAGGACCTTCTTGTCCATGAAGAGGACTTTGTGGCCCTTGTCCTCTAAACCAACAACATAGAGTAGGTTCTTCTTTAAACCAGGAACATATAAGACATCGTCAATATGCAAAACCGTACCTGAATCAAGTTGAAGTGTAGTTGAGCCAACTCCTTCAATCTTGTAAGTGGAGTCATCTCCAAGTTCCACCTGTGTAGTGACCTTCTTCTTTCTATAACTAGTGAGAGCTCCACGGTTACCTGTCATATGCCCAGGCCTTGGAGGCACCACTATCCACTAACCAAGGGGTAGCATTGTCTGTGATGGATCTGGAAAGAGCGGAGATTAGGTAGTACACTCTTCTAGGTTCGTCTTCTTTGTTAGCCTTGGTGTTCTTCCTCTTCTTCTTCTGCAGCAGATGCTTGAAATTTTCTTTTGAATTTCTTCTTTGTTTGTCTGCAATCCCTGGCAAAGTGTCCAAACTTGTGGCAATTATAACATTCCACTTCTGAAACATCAGAGTACTTACTTTGAGGTTTCTTTCCCTTCTTTTGTTGAGGAGAGGGCTTCTTGAACTTATTTGTCTTTGCTGCTAGTGCAAGGTTACCTTCCTTAGTTGCCTTGCTTGAAGTCCTTCCCTCTTCTTCCAAGCAATCATGCCAAAATCTTTCAAAGTTTGGCAGATTCTCACGTCCTCTGACAGATGCTAGGAATGTTTCCCAAGTGTTTGGGAGACCATCAATTACATTCTGCACATGGTCATTGTCATCAACGACAATGCCAATAGTAGTAAGTTGATCTCTTACCTGTGCAATCTTTGTGAAGAAGGGTCCAACCTCTTCATCCTTGTTCATCTTCAATGTTCAGAGTCAAGACTCTCTTCTGATTGGGAGCCTTCTTTTCATACAAGTTGGTCAATGTGTCAAAGCATTCTTTGGCATTCTTCAATGATGTGATGTTGGGAGTCAAAGCTTCTTTGATAGAATCATAGATGATCCTCCTAGCCTTAGCCTGCTTCTTCTTGAAAGTAGTCCTGCCAACATTAGATGTTGGCTCTTCAATGGTGTTGAACACAACATCATCAAGGTCATTTTCTTCTAGAATAGCTGTAATCCTAGCTTTACAGGAGTTGTAGCTGGTTGAACCTTGAAGCTTCTCATCCGGTCTGAAGATGTTGGTGGCCGTCTCTGCCACTTAGTCAAATGTTAAGTCTGCAAAATATCCGAAGGTCTAGGAAGACAACAACAATCTCCTTTTACTGTGTCTTCACATGCTAAGCTCTGATACCATGTTGAATTTTTAGCATTAGCATGAATACTTTAAAATTTGCAGACTAACATATAACAATTGACAAGTGCAGTAAATAACATCAACACATCAACACACTAAACACAAGTTTTTCACTGGGGAAACCTTTAAAGGAAAAAACCCCCAAAAGCATTAGTAATTCATCTCGTAAATGAGACAACTAAGTTCTTCAATGAATTCTCAAACCCTAATGGGTTTGTACCACAGATTCACAAATTACAGAAGATAATTTGACACAGAAAAAATGAAACTAGGGCTTTTACCAAATTAGGGATTTTTGCCCTAATTTTCTTGCTCCTTATCAGAAAGGTCAAAGTCTAGAATGCCCGAAAATCTTGTTAGGCTGCCCGAAGATGTTATCAGTATGCCCGGACTAGTTTACTGCCTGCCCGAACCTCTACTCAGAATTCTGTTGTGCTGCCCGAGCCCTTCCCGAGATCTATGTAATCTGCCCGATACCTTGCTTGAGCTGCTCGGAGGCCTGTCAGCCCTTCTCAAGCCGCCTCTTGTGCTTCCGGTTGCTGCTGTTGACTACCGGGAATCACTTACGGGCTGTCTGTTAGTAGCCCAAGGGTCTGCTACAGACCTAAATGCCCTTACGGGCAGTTTGCTAGCAGCCTAAGGGTCTGCTACAGACCCAGAACCCTTCACGGGTTATGTGCTAGTAGCCTGAGGGCCTGTATGGCCTTCCCGAGAGAAGAAGAGGGCAAACCGGTGAGGAGGAGGGTTGCCAGTGGACTGTAATAGCTGCCCGGTGAATAATAGACCTCTGTCCGTGAATAGTAGGAGCTTCCTGTGTTGAATTGAAGCTGCCCAGTGAAGGATGAAGCTGCCGTGAAGAAGGAAAGACTTAGTGTTAAACCCTAGCTACTGCAAAAAGATGAAACCCTAGTTTAGGGTTGATCAAAACGAGTGTGGATGCCCTAGCTAGATTCATTCATGCTAGGGCATACACACAAAGCTTCCTTCTCTACAATAATCAGAGAATTCTTTTGTTGGAGCAGTTGCTTGTGCAAGAGCAAGTGTTTGTGTAATAATGAAATGGATTAATCTTCTTTTATAGCCTTTGAGTCACTTGTAAGTGGACCAAAACTCAAAAGAAAAAAGTAATATTATGTTATTCTTTTATCACTTTGACTTTTGCCTTTGACTTTTGCCTTTAGTGGTACTAAAGGTCTTTTTGCACTTTCACTTTGACACCTTAGTGGTACTAAGGTCCTTATGTATTTTAGACTTTTACTTTAGCCTTCTTCAAGTGCTCTATGGTCAAAACAAGTGGTCAAGGTGGTCCTTCATCTCCACTCAAAGTACATCATCATAAATAGAGATAAATACTAATGCTTTTATCTTACACTCTGTGTGACACCAAGATCGGATACTAAGGTGTCTTAACCAAGGGTAGCTAAGCCTTGGAGAAGATCACAAAGTCCCACTGATCGAGGTTAGAATGGCACACATGCTCAGACCCGGTCTAGGGCTTATAGTGTAATCTTGGTAACAGACCAGGTGCCTCAGCCATAGGCTACATAATTTGACACAAGGTCAAATACTTTGTAATAGACCAAGCGCCTCCATTCTCCCGTAGAATGGTCCTCAGCCCTGGGCTGAGCCCCTATTCCCAGAATAGGTTAAATTCCTGGTAACTGACCAGGTGCTTCCATTCAAAGAATGGCCACTCAGCTCTAGGCCGAGTCCCCCAGTGCTAGACTGGTTCCACATCCTGGTCCCAAACCATATGTCACCATTCAACAGAATGGTCACTCAACTCAAGGTTGAGTTCCCCAGTATTGGACTGTTTCCATATCTTGGTGGTCTTGGACCAAATGTCTCCATTCTCCTAAGAGAATGGCTCTTGATGCTGCTAAGAAAAATCAACATAGAGTTTGTAAAATGGGAAGGGGGATTACATTTTTTTGGTGGGACCAGTTTGGGTCAGACCTAGCTTATTTGGTCAAAGCGTTGGACAATTTTTTGTAGATTGGTCTAGATCAACTCGTTTCAATTTGGATCTGCTGGTCTTGATAACATTGGGAATCCGACACTGAAATACTTGACCCACTTCAGTTGATTAAGGTCATCAATTTGGAGCAAAGGCTAAACGATTCTTAACTGTGACCTTGTTAAGGGCCTTGTATCTGTGCAATGATTCCATTAGTCTTGGTCCTTCTTGGGGACTACCAAGGACAGAGAGATTGACAAGCGGATGTGCTAGGCTTGATCTTTCCATCTTCCAAGGGTTGTGTGATTTGCTTGTACATTCTCTTTAGGGAGGTGCGATATGCAAGTAAATTGGGCAAGAAAGGACCAAGAACCAACCTAAAAGAATGCTGTATGTTTCGAAGGGGAGGTATACCCTTGGTTTTTTAAAACACATTTATGTAAAAGTCAATGATCAATTATATATCAAAGGGAGGTAGCTTCAATTTGTAATCTTCTTTGACTTAGCAGATAATGCATACCAACATGAATTTGTTAAGAGTCACATGTTTAACAGTGGGTTTCCAGAAAATATAGTTGGGATAGTAGTAGTGGAGGTAAATTTGTATGATTCCTTATTGTCCTTGTACGGCATGTAGGTGTTGAAGTAGCCATCATATTGTGTCCATTTAGCACAATGGTATGTCTTGCTCAGGATCAAGTCAAAATCTCTGACAGGAGTGACAACACATTCCATTGTGCCAGGAAAAAGTCCAATTGGAAAAGGTGATGGAGTACTCATGACATGTCAAGGTAGGATGCTTGGGTTCGATCCATCAAGATAATACGACCTAGGTGAGTTGTCAATGGCAGCTTTGGGATCTGCAACCAACTGCTGGTATACTAGATTCGTTTGGTTGCCATTGTCCATATGGAAAAGCCAATTGGTTCTTAATCGAACAGTTTTTAGTGAACACAGAATTTTCATCATCATCAAAGTTGTTGCGTTCAACACTAAACACAGAGTTGCAGAGGTAGGAATGGCGACCACTACATTTGTTTGTTTGGAGAGTTTTCATTGTTCAGCAAGGAGCTTGAGATTTTGTAGTGATCTTGTGTTTGAGAACCTTGCACTTGTCATCAAGATGCCCATACCTTTTGTGGTAGGAACATTGTTTCCTCTTCTTTTGTGTCCTAGCAGCAAGGGTTGTGCTGGGAGATCACACTTTTTGTCCATTGCAGGGTTTTGAAATAAGGAAATCACTTTCTTTTGCTGGACAAGATTGGTGTTGGGTAGCTTAACCTCTATATTGGAAGAAAGTTGGAAGATGTGCTCTAGGAAAGTAACAAAGAATAGTCTCCAGTTACTTTCTTGAATGTTGCAATAACCAAAAAATGAACTTAACAAGAGATTTTCTTTGGAATCTCTTACCTCAAGCTTGATGGACATAATGTTAAAGATGCCAAGAAATTGTTGGATGAATTGTCTCAAGCTTTTTCAAAATTGTAGCCACTTTTCCATTGAAGTATCCTTTTATGCTAATAGGTAGAACCTCTTTCAAACATTTTAAAAGTATCCCCAAGTGTTGATTGGGGGTTATTGTTGGTTGCCAAATGCTAGGTGTGGGTCTACCACCATGTAAGGTTTTTATCCTCCTTGTGAACTTCATCAACTAGAATCTTGTTGGTTGCCTCTATCAAGGTCAACAAACTTTCGAAATAAGCTTTCATGTTGTGTATCCAAGAATTAAGCTTGTTGCAATTGAGAGCTCCGTCAAATTCAGGCACCCACAATTTAGTCCCACTGTTCACTAGGCAGTCCCCATTGTTCAACCCTATTCATTAGTGGGTTGAATAATGAGCAATGATGGTTGATCATTTTGAATAAGTCACCTGCAAGGGAGAGATAGAATCAAGAGAAAGATAGAATATAAAATGTACTTAAGTACAAATATTTTTGGTTGCTTAACCTTTATTTTGGAATCAATCAGGGAAGTAACAAAGAATAGTTCTAGTTCCTTTTTTAAATGTTGCAATAACCAAAAATGAACTTAACATAGAGTGTCTTTGGAATCTCTTACATCAAGCTTGATGGACATTATCTTAAGGACATCAAGGATTTGTTGGATGAATTGTCTTGGGATTTTTCAAAGCTGTAGCCACTTTTTGAGTCTTGATCAAAGCATACATGTACGCTAATGAACCTCTTACAGACATCCTTGAAGTCTCCCCAAGTGTTGATTGGGGGTTGTTGGTTGTCAAATGCCAATTGTGGGTCTACCATTATGTAAGGTCTTGGTCTTCCATGTGAACCAATGTTATTAGAGTGGAACCAGAACTGGTTGAACTGGCCGGTCCGACTAGTTCCAAGGGATTTCTGATTGGAATTGGCCATTCAAGCAGAAATGACTGTTTCTGTACAGAAATAGCCGGTTCCATTACTGAACCAATGGGTTCTGCAAGGGTCTGGCTGATTACATACTGAACCAACCAGTTCCATATAGCACCATATGGGGGTGCTCATGGGTCAATTAAGTTCACATAAAAATCGAAAAAACCCTAAACCTAATCTAGAACCTTAAACTTTGGCATTTGTATATTTGTGTCCACAGGTCAACAAGGGACAACGAAGAGGGTTAGCTTTCTTCAATAATTAGATTCACATGTATGTACAAGAATATTTTTTTAATAAAAAATTGAGTATTTTATATATTTTTTTGTTGACTTTTTTTTATTGGTTCTAGTCTTGTTTCGGTCTAATTCCAGTTTTTGGGGTCAATCAGTTCGGTATTTGGTCTGGTTCTGATAACAATGAGAGCCCCATCAAATTTGGGCACTAAAAATTTAGTCCCACTATTCACTAGGCAGTCCCCATTGTTCAACTCACTATTTACTAGGGGGTTGAATAGTGGGCACTGGGCAGCGGTGGCCGATCAATTTAGACCAACTCACCCATAAGAGAGAAATAAAGTACAAAGTGTACTAATGTACAAAATAGTAAAGTAAAAGTATAATATGTGTTCACTAGAGAAAGTCTCATCATTTCCCTTAGTGAATGGCTTCAACAACCACCGCCATTTGATATTTTAAATCAGTTGGCACCATTACCAATGAGCAGCCTATTTCCTTGTAGATTTCAATTTTTGAATCCTAGAATTCCTAGCTCAAGATATGCCAGAAAGAATGGGTACAGAATCCTGTTTTGCATATATGTGTTGAATGCTGAAAAACACCCCAATTTCCATCTTCTTTGAGCGAGGTCGAATGGGTTAATTAATTACATAGTTCCATACCAAGCATCTTGAAATAGGGGCTCGTTTTAACTTTTAATGTCAACATTTAGGTTAATGAAAGTAAAATTTAAGAATTAATGCTAGAAGTCAAATAATAAATACAATTCCAGAAAGGAATTCCACTGGTCAACAAGGGACAATGAAGAGGGTTAGCTTTCTTCAATCATTGAATGATGAATAATTTCTTTTTGTCATTTTATATCCGGTCGCTGAACCAGATGGTTTAGGTATGAATCGGTCCAAAAATGGTTCAGACAATCAATTGGGTCCAAAAATGGTTCAGGCAACCAATTTTGACCAGTTTAGTGAAAAGCTGGTCAAAACCAACCAGCTACTAGTCATTAGCTAGTCAAAGTCAACTACTAGTCATTAGCTAATTACCATTTTGAACCTAAATAAAAATTTAATACTCACCGATAAATGTGAGAATGTCTAATTGTATCAGCAGATATATATTGGGTTAATATTAATTGTTGGAGTTCATAGTTTTATTTTGAGTCGAGATCATATCTCAGTCATGTAGGGTTAGTTTATGCAAGATGATGTGTCACCACTGTACACAAGTAACAGATCACATCTTGATTCTTAATATTAAAGCAAGCAGTAGTCCAATGACTTTAAGGTGCATGAGCGTATAAATACTTATGCTGTTTTTTGCAGCTAGCTTGGATTAGGTCCACCGTCCTACCCATGAGTACCGTTGAAGAAGCTTGTGGGTAGCGACACTGATGCTTGCATCTACTCTTGAATCTGCTCTGGTTTCATTTTTCATTATAATTTTTTTCTATCATCAAGCTGTTGCAATGTTGTTTGTTTCTATTTGTGAACCTGCCCTGGCTTCCTTACCCGTTATAATTTTATTCCATTATTAGGCTGTTACAATCTTTATTTTTCAATCATCACAATCTCCTTTTATTAATTTTCATGGTACATGCTCCATGTAACAATGTCTATTGCAAGTATTCTCTAGAATGTCTGGCACCCTTGGGGTGACAACTTTCCTCTAGCATTTTCCCTATTCCGCAAGATAGTAAACAACCAACATTATTGATTTTGTAAGTTATATACTAAACCACTATATTCCTTCTGTTGCCGCCTAATTTGCACCTTGGTAACGTGGCAGAAATCTTCAAGCCACTGGGTGTGATCTTGGGGGCAAGCTCGAGCCAAGTGCTGTCATATGATACTCAGCTCCTCTGTCTAGGCCAACTCCTAGCGAAGCCAAGGGGGGTGGACCCTATGAAAAATAAATCTAAGGTTGTTTTTAACAATGAAAGTACGAAGCAACAGATTTTCTAGGAGTTTTAAAATGGAATGAATTTAAATTTTACACACCAACTACTGCAAGTAAATTTACTTTTAGCAACCCTTAGTAAAATAGACACACATCATTCAAGACACGTTGTGAAATTAACTTATGCAAAAATAACATAATAGACCAGTGCCAAAATGAAGAAAGTGCTTTGCTAATATGGTTTGCTAGAGTAGTCTCGGTGAAAGTATTGCAGTGTCTCGGTTGGTAAATTTTAGATTATTAGATGAGTGATTAAGGGAGTGGGTAAATTCTTGGTTGGTTTTATTAATGTGGTAATTATCTGGATTATTTAGAAAGGAGGGGGATTCCGAATATACCGCAAAGGTACAGGGAATATGTACAGACTCACCAAGTGTGGTAGCACACGAGGAAATGTGGGTTGAATGGAGTCACGGGGGGATGTCCAACACTACACCAACAAGGATGTAGCTTGGCGGGGTCCTGCGGTCGCTTTTCAGTTGTTCCTGCCTGCTTCGCACAATTTCCCCACACGAAGCAAAACACAACGCTGTATTTTCGTTGTTTGGGATATTTATTAAAAGATGACACTAATTACTAGTCACCCAGATCCTTTTCTGATACAACCAGCTGATCAGACGAAGCTACAGTGGAAGTAGAGCATACGAGGATGAGGGCCTTGTTAATTTTAAGGATTTTTGAACGTAGTTTGTTTGATTAGAAAATGTAATCCCAAGAATCTCTTTCCGGGTTTTGTACTCGGGCAAACCCTTATCCATTAACCTTACTCGAGAGAGCAAGGGGGTTTATTTTACATATTGCAGAAACAAAAGAAAAGATTTTCTAATTAAATCCTACCACGAATCTCTTTCCTCTTTTCAGGATACTTAGGAAAGCATGGGGTAAGTATTTCTTTTACTTCAACACCAAATAAAGCATAAACAGAAAAACTAAATGAACTAGCTAAAAATCACAAATCACAAAAATTGTGCACCGACGTGGATCCCCCCGGGGGGGGGGATGAGGAGTGGGCTTTGGTGAACCTACTATAAACCTTATTTCCTTTTTTTACAATGATCAAAGAATGCACTTTGGTCCACAAATCTGGATTCAAAGGCTTACAACAACTTGAAAAAATGAAACTTTTTCGAAAGGGGACCTCTGTTAGTCTTCTTTTACTTTATTTGTGTCCTAAGTCTTTCTTAAGGAGCAGTTATCGAGGAGCTAATTCTATGTGGATTGTGTTGACAGATGATAGCTTCATGTATGATTTAATAGATGTTCACAGTAGTGTCAATAAAGTCATGTAAGGTGTCTTATACAGACTTTATTGATACTGGAGTACATATTATGGATTTTACTTGGGTGATAATCAAAACTGATATGAATGCTGCAGGATGTAAAAGGACATGTACCAGAAAATTCAGATGAAACAGAGAGGACATTGATGCTTGTGAACAAAGTGAAAGATCTAAATGAAAAACTATCTGCTTCCTTGGCTGAAAGTGATGCTAAAGATGGTCTGGTGAGGAATCATACAAAAGATGCAGAGGAAGCAGTTTCAGGTAAAGTTGCTTCTGCATTCTCACTTTTACCTAATTCCTGTTATCCAGATTATCCCATTTCTCTTGATTTAGCCAAACAGAAATCCCAGGGTTGGAGGAAACTTTAGTTTCCACATCTTGCTGTAAGGCTTGTTCAATTTTACGTCCTATGTTTCTAAATTTGATTTTAAGAAAGCTTGTTAGAAGCTATCATTTAAATTGAAAAGTATATAAGCAGAATTTTGTTTGCCAACTATTCAGTTGCAATTCCATGAATGATTGAAACATTTTTGTGCTTCAGGCTGGGAAAAGGCCAAGGCAGAGGCAATTTCTCTTAAACAAGAACTAGATGCTGCACACCAACAGAGGTATGCAGCTGAAGATCGTGTTTCTCATTT
>LPNX010714621.1:185058-425270 GCA_001517045.1 Pseudotsuga menziesii
TTGAGAAGGAACTAGAAATACGCAATGAGGAGAGAGAGTACAACAGAAAATCAGCTGATGCAGCCAACAAACAACATTTGGAGAGTATGAAAAAGATTGCCAAGTTAGAGACAGAATGCCAAAGATTGCGTATCCTGGTCAGAAAAAAATTGCCAGGACCTGCTGCTGTGGCTCAGATGAAAACAGAAGTTGAAATATTGGCTAAGGACACAGCCGAGTGGAAAAGAAAAAAATTCCATGCAAACAAAGGTGGATTTTCTGTGGGTTCAGCACTTGGAGAGCCTGTCCATGTTAATGCTCAGGAAACCAGCATAAAACAGATAAATATTCTATCAGAGCGCTTGTTGTCTATGGAAGAAGAAAATGACATCCTTAAAAGAACTCTGGTAAAAAGGAATAACGAACTTCAAGTTTCAAGGGTCACGTGTGCACGGACAGCTAATAAATTATCGCAAGTTGAGTCGCAACTGGATGCTTTGTACAGAGGCCATGGTATTGGTAAAATAAATGGCATGGTTATTGATGGTCATGTAGAATTTTCTAAAGGTATGAGTATGAGTTATGAACCAAGTCTTGCTTCAATTTCTGAAGATGGTGGCAATGATGATGAAGCTAGTTGTGCTGAATCTTGGGCATCTGCATTGATTTCTGAACTGGCGCATTTTAAGAAAGAAAAGCCTGGCATGCTTTCTAATAAAGTTATTGGGTCACCAGATTTTAACTTAATGGATGATTTTATTGAGATGGAACAGTTAGCAACAGTTTCTTCCAACCAGATTGTGGAGTCCGCAATAGTTTCTGGAAAACCAGAAGTGCAACCTCAAGGATCTATTGAAGTGAATAC
Source organism: Pseudotsuga menziesii (assembly GCA_001517045.1). Classification (NCBI taxonomy): domain Eukaryota; kingdom Viridiplantae; phylum Streptophyta; class Pinopsida; order Pinales; family Pinaceae; genus Pseudotsuga; species Pseudotsuga menziesii. Next base: position 185,903 of record LPNX010714621.1, read on the forward strand.
AGACCAAAATAGCAATGCCTCACCTATGATGGAGAAGAAAGGTGCTTTAGAAGTAGCCACTGCAGAGAGGGAAACAGAACTTCTAGTCACCGATAAACACACAACGTGTGACCAGCAATTTTCTACATTACAATCTGGTAATTTGGTCAATGAGGTATCCCTTTCCAGTCCTGAAGAGATTTTGTGCATGATTTTGGATGCTCATGCAAAAGGGCAAAGCTTGGATGGAGTCTTAGAGAAGGTGAAAGCTGCTATTCCAAAATCACAGCATTATGGTGCTGACCAAATGAACAAAATAAAAGAAAGGTTAACTTGTCTGAAAGTTTTAAACACTGATGGTTTGAACAATAGTTCTCTGAAAGGAGTCATGTCAGATCAGTTATCACCAAGATCTCTCTCTGAAGGCAATTCTTCTGAAGATGAAATAGGTCCATTTAGTTCTTCCAAACGGAACAAAAGATCCTCTCGTTGTTCAAGACTAAATGCATCTATTCATAAAATAATGGGGCTTGTTGAAGGATTTTTCCACTCAGGTTCTGTAGATAATGTTCATTCTGAGAGCATGCCATTCACTCCTGGTTCTCTACTCTCTGAAAACTCTACATCTGTTCCAGGCTATACCATGCGTGTCCTCCAGTGGCAGAATTCAGAATTGGATTCTGTCATTCAAAAGCTTGTCAAGGTTTGCAGTAATCTCCTTCAAGGAAAGGCTCAAATAGTAGAGTTTGTGGAAGAAGTGGGTTCTGCATTGGACTGGCTTGTAAATCACTTTTTTTCACTTCAAGATGTATCAACCATGAGGGCCACAATCAAGAAACAACTCGAATGGGATGATGAATCACACAGTGGCAGTGAATCAGAAGCTCCAGCTGCAAATGGTCCAACATTTGGGCAGGAGAATTCTAGTAAGATTGAAAAAGAGAAATATGAAAATGAATCTTTGATTTCTACTCTTGCTATTGGATCTGTTGAGTCGAACTCTGTTGCAAACGTCTTTAACAAGTGTGGGGAGGGTCAAAATATCTCATTACGAAAAGAAACTCTTGAATGCCAGTTGAATGAAGAAATCAGCAAACTAAAAAAGCAGCTTAATATCATACAATCTGAAAAGGAAGAGCTAGAAGGGATGTTTCAAATGGCAAACAACGACATAGAGGCTCTCAAGGCTCAACTCCTACAATCAGAGAAAAAAGTTGCAGATTTACAGACAGAACTTGCCGCAACCAAGGAATTGAAGCAATCGAAGGATGATCAAATAGAAAATCAAGTGTCATTGAATGAAGAGCTTGACTTCCAAGTCAAGGCTGCTCGAGCTGAACTAAATCAGTTTAAAGAAAAGTATACATCATTACAAGCAGAATTTGAAGAGAAAGGCAGCTGTTTCCAGGAATTAGAAACCACATGTCTTGACCTGCAACTACAGTTAGAAAGGTGATGCTTGACTTTATTGTAATGCTCTAGTGATAGTCAGAATGCGCAAATTTTTATTACATATGTATGTTTACATCTGATATGAATGTCTGTTATATTATAATTTAATATGCTTACTATTCACCTGCAGTAAACACAAACCTCACACCTCCAGAGATGGAAAGATGACAGCTTTACACTACTCCACTGAGGAGGATGAGATGCGAGCAAGAAAGGTAGTCTCTGAAGCAAGGCTAAGTGAACTATATAGCATACATTATAATTCCATATTATCCTATTGAAGTGGCTAGATTAAAAAATCAGAAAAAGCTATTATAAGAATCCGTGGTTTGACTACCATGAGTGAAATAGAACTGTGAGATTTGTAATGGAAGGCATTCCTCAGAACTTCCACAATCAGTTCGGCATTGTTCTGGTGCTAATAATGTCATATGGGAATGCTTAATTAAACTATTCAATGCCACTAATCAAACATACCAAATGTCACTAATCAAACATACGTCTATAATTTATATGTTGAAAAAATAGATACTTGGCTAATGTATTTCATATCCTAGTCAATGTTATTAGAACCGGACCAGTCACCAAACCGGTGGACACTAGGAACTGGAAATTGGTTAGAACCGGACTGGAACCAAAAAAAAAAACTGGAGGACCAAAATTTACAAAAAATAATAAATATTCAAATTTTGATCCCCCTCCCCCCCTCAAAATTCATTTACATCCATGTGAATCCAAACCATTGGACACAAACTCACAAAGTTTACTCATGTATACTCATTTATATAGCAACTTGCAAGTAAAAATGCATATAACCAAAATAGCATTGAGTGCAATCCATATCTCAACCAAAATACATAAACAAATAGGCTCTAAATGGCCTTTAGAGTCCAAAAAACATTATGCTACAACTTGTAACTACATACCATCAAAATTATTGCTTATATTCGGATCCTCATCATTAGTAGCACTCTCTGCCCCCTCCTTAAGGCTCTAAGCTTTGCCTCTACCTTGATCGTCTAGGGACATCAGTGAACACCCTCCAATTTTGATGAACCCCCTAATCCAAGCATTAAAATAAAGGTAGAAAACTCTTAACATGCCTAATCAATGATTTTGTTTGAGTGAAGGGTACATTTTTACTAACGTCATGATAGAGGAGTTCAACATTCTGCACCACCAACATTGAGGTACATAGAGGGCTTGGTGCTTTTGATTCAATGCCAATCCCATACCCTCATACATGATAGAATCGAGTGGAAACACTGCAATCCTCAAATCCCAAAAACTATTAAGTTTGTTGAATTTTGAATGGGATACAAAATTCTACTTTTTCGATATGAAGTCCGATGAGGTTGGAACCACACAAATATCCTGAAACAGTTAATGTAAATGTTAAAAATTTAATTAAAAGGATAGAAAAGGAAAGATAAAGGAGAATACCAACTTTTACTTTAATAATTTAGTATTATCAATAATTACCTGTGTAGCAGGGGTACTTGTACCCGGGCATAGGGTACACGTGCTTGTACTAGGTACTTGGGTACTTGTAAGGTACATACCTTGCCATACCCAGCCGCATCCTGTACTGGATCCATGTACCCAATATGTACATATTGAGTTTATCATTTTGAACAAATAATTTTGAACTGACCCCAATTTATCTGCAACAGTTTCAAACTTAGTTCATTCTCATTAGTTAAATGATCGGCTTCTTACATGCTAAATGGTAAGGCGTACCCCGTGTTTGGGTACTTTGGGGGTACAATCGATTCAGCAAAAGTAAAATCCGTTGGTAAAAAAGTTAAAACGCTACCTCCAGTTACTATTGATGAGCAAGAGCCTCAACTTGAGAGTGATGCTTATCTAGAGAGCTTGCTGACAGAGGACCTTAGTGATGCTGATGACATTGATCCTAAGGATGCAGATGACATGGCTTGTGGAAGCCAAATTAACTATCTTGTTCATTGTTTACTGTTTTGAACTTTCTATTTCATGTTTGGAAATGCCATCAGGAAAATTTTGAATGTAGTATGACAATGGAGTCATGGACATATAATATTATTAATTATATAACATTCAATCGTCCACTTTATATCTACTTGATTTAACAAATTTTATGTTTCAAATTTTTAATGTGAATGTTCATTGTTCAAAGAATAATTGAAATTTGAATTATGAATCATGATTCATAATTTATGAAGAAATCTGCAATATGCATTTGACTGACTATATATAGTACCCCCGACGTACTCAAGTACCTTGTTTCAAAAAGTGGCATCCCATCCATGTACCCGTACCTATACCAAAGTTTCCTGGCAATTACCTAGGTGACAAACTCAAAGTCTGGGATTCATTTTAGGGTTTTGGTTTTTGTTTTGTTTTTAATTTTTTAATTTCAGGGGTCAATTTTGTGGTCCCTCAAGCCGATGTATGGATCGTATGGAATTGGTTGGTTCAGATATTTTAATTTAAGGCCAATTTCATACAAAACTGACCATTTTTGGTGTGGACCCTTGATTTGAACTAGAAACCCTTGTAAACCTGTTGAACAAATTGGTTTTGGCAAAATTGGTCTGGTTTGGATAACACTGGACATAGGGAACAAGCCCCTTATAGTTTCCACTGGGTTCTCCTTTCCCTTCATTTTCTTTGACTTGAATAGTACCTAAATCAATGAAATCAGCATCTTGAAGAATAAAGCTTTGAGTTGATTTTTTATGATGCATAGTCGATAATAGGAGCAACACTGTAATACCCTAGTTTTGATGCTTGGAATGTATTAAATCAGTTTATGTATAAATTGTAAATACATGATTATAATGATGGGAGTTGAGTGACGTGAGCTTGTATGAATGACCTTGTGTGTAAATGATGTAAATATGTTTGTATAGATTCCTAGTGTGGAGCTCAAGGCCGATGCACAACTAGTGAATGGTTAGGCATTTAGACACTTAAAATATATTTCTATGGACCATGCAGTAGGCTCTCCATAGAATTCAAGCTATGTAAATATTAACTCTGGAATATATATATATATATATATATATATATATATATATATAGTGGTCCAATATCACTGTGGAGAGTATGAGAGGGGCAATGATTCCACTAGAGGGGATGAGGGAAGGGGGTCTATATGGAAAAGTAATCATTTATTGCCAAGTGTTTGAAATGCGTAACAAATAACAAGAATATCAAAACGTGGCAGAAAATTCAAAAAACCCCAACGCGAAATCTCATTAATGATGATTAATTCCATTATTCACATGATAAAATACAGTAATCAATAACCACCTTGCAAGAACCATCATATAATGACCAACCTTAACATGTAACCAAGTGCATAATACTTAGGGTAAAGACTATATCCAAAGATACACATGAAGGTGGTCTACGACTTGGATTGGGAGCCAAAAGGCTAACCAATTTTAGCGTAAGATCTCATCTTTTGTCTATCATGTGCTTTAAAAATCCACTTCCATTTTCTTAAAAATCCTATCATTGAATATATGTAGAGGTTGGTGAAGATGTCTACTTCGACTTTCAAGTAGTTATGGAAGTATGGTGAGGTACACTCATGGGGAAATGTACTTCATTACTCCACCTCATGGGAATTTCATTCCATTCATTTCATCATTCTCATTCTGATTTTGAAGCTTCCACTTTTCATGCTGCATTCTCCTCTATTGTAATGTGTTACCCATTAACAAAAATTTGGAAATTGACCAAATTAGCAATTATGAAAGAGGATTTTGTAGATCTCTTTGGGAAGAGACAAAGAGGTTGTAGATTATCCAAGACAGTGGGCAATTTAGGATGTTCTCATCCGTTGTTTATTGTTGTTCATTAGAAGCTTAAGAGCCAGTTTTTTATTTTCCAAGTTATTCCCATAAAGCATTTAGCGTATTTGGACTCTTTTTTCCTATTTAAGGGGCACTAAGAGGAAAGAATATCCCTGAGGCATTTTGAATAGAGAAGGAGAAGTTTTCTGTGGTGTTTTGTAGGGCATAGGAAGAGAGTGCCATTGTTGTTTGATCATTGGATGACATGCATGGAGTGCTTTATAGTGAGCAATTTGTTTGAGCAATGAGAGTAATGGGTTCAGTTGAGTTAGCTATGAGTCTATAGCTTCGATTCCTTCTCTCGGGTGGCCTCATAGGCTGGTTTGTGGGTGGCATTTGCACCAGATGCCTATGATTTGGTGAAAAATTGCTCAAACATACGAGTTTCCGAGACTATCTTTTGTTAAAAGGGAAGTGTTTTCATAGAGATTATCTGAAGTATTCCACATTGGGCATTTTTGCTGTCAACATTTCGAATCCAGAACATGATTCATTATCAGGACAATATGTGTTCTATCTGTGCTTACTAATATGCAATTGTATGTGATTTCCTACAATGAGGTTACAGGATATTTTTATTACTGTGTATGTGTTTAAATTTTCAACATATGTATTTGGTTGCCATGAACCTTGTTATGAAACGCTTGTTTAATTTTCCTGCATTCTATTCTTTTGCACTGTGCATATCCTTGAACCATTTGAGGTCTCCATGGAAGTCCATCTCTGCCTTGATATGGTGAAATGGTCTTGTGTCTTGGAACTTTATTGGGTCATGAATCATTACTCATTAGTGGTTCCTTGCCCCATGGCTGGGAGGCTGGGAGTGTGTGGGATGGGATGCTACACATACTGTGGATGTTTCTCATTGATTTAGTCATTATTTGGCTGTGATTGTGTGGTGATGCTTATGAAGAGTTTGATAACCTGTGTAGGAAAACTAATACTTACATAATTTAAAACATAAGAATAACAATGGCAAATTCCCAGTGTATACAAGATTTTTCTTTGGAAACCCTAAATAGGGAAAACCAACCTAACTTAGATATGCACCTCTATTTATCTCATTGCATTAACTTTACAGCTCACAATACAATATTTAGGTGCTCTGCAACATCCAAAACTTTAATCCATTAACCCAGAGTTAGATTACAGTCATAATTCCTTACCAGAATTAGTTTACAATGCACTGAAACCATTCACTGAAATAATACACAAGTGATCATTTTTTTCTTTATTGGGGGCAGTTGGTCATCCATGACCCCTAGTGGGTCCCATGGACCCCTTCATTTGGGTCAATGTCTGAACCCTACGCAAGATGGGACTAAGTCTTCCTGCCAAGGATACAACACATATACAATTGGAGTGCCCGTGGTCTGTAAAAAAGATGCCACCATTATGTATTACAAGTTATGTTAACCTAAGCCAAATTTTGGATTACACTTTTACCCACAGGGTTATGTTTGTCAAGCCACGCTTATCTATTGTGTACAATCCCTTAAAACTGCATAGGCACAGCTGGTTTTGTGCAGACATTCACCAGAATCTCTATAATTTAAAAATAGATGTGCATGAGCCAGTGATATGACACAGGGCTTGGGTCCCACGTGGTGATGTTCATTGGAGTGTAGCACCCTTGTTAATACAGAATCCAGATCCCTCTATTATGAGTTGTGTTGACCTAACTCATCTGCTGTATTAAACTTGGGTGCACACTATATGTGTAGGAGTATGTTTATAGGACAACAGTTACCTATCGTGTATGACCTCCTAAAGGCTAAAACTTCATATGCACAGCCTGGTTTTTCACGGGCATTTACCGGAATCTCTCTATTTTCAAAATAGATGTGAACGACCTGGTGACAAGACACAGGGCTTGAGCCCCACATGTTTTGGGGTTGAAATGCAGGGGATGGGGTAGGTGTTGTGGCAAAATATACTTTTGATTCACTGCATATTCAACCGGCTATTGGGGAGTCGATGGGGGTTCATCATTGTGGAATGGTCAGCCTGTTTAGCTTAAATAAATTCTGTAAAAGTCCCTTGAAATACAAATTTTGTAAACTACATCCAATTTACTCTCAAACAATAGGACTTTGGAGGATCATACTGTTAGGTTAAATAAAATCTGTGAAAGTTCATTGAAATATAAATATTGTAAACCACATCCAATTTACTCCCAAACATTTGGACTTTGGAGTCTGGACACGACTTGCAAAATGTTAGCCTATGAATTTTTAAATTTTTTTTGCTAATGTTTAATATCAGCATATTAGACATGATAAAGAAACAGGTTCCAGTGTTCCTAATCTTTTGGTCAATGAATTTTGTATGCAGGAAAGAGATATTTCAGCTGCTACCAAGAAGCTTAGTGAATGCCAACAAACGATACTTGCTTTAGACAAGCAATTAAAGGTTCTTGCTGCTCCAAGTGACGCTAAAGATGTTTCATTTCAGTCATCTTCAGGTTCCACATCACTTGAAAAACTTACTCCAAGCAGAAATCAGCGTTCCTCTCTCTTTGACCACATGCAAGCTGAAAATACAACTGAAGAATCTCAGGATTGTCCACCTGAGTCGCCGAAACCAAAAGATGTGTGGCCAAAAACTGAGAATGATGAAAATTCTCAGCAAGAGTCACGTACTCCAAGGAAGAGTAAAAGTGGATTGCTTTATGGTTGGCAGATACCCACAGATTCCCCAGATATTGATTCTCAAAAACATGTTCAAAACGATACTAGTGGAGGCAACTCTCACACAGATTCAAATATTACCTCAGCCATATCTCCAGCAAAATTCTTTAGTAAGAAGAAAAAAGGTTCAGCAAATGAATCTTCTAGTGCTGGAACAATTGAACCTTTTTCAGCCAAAAAGCGTAGCCATGGGGGAGGTTTTACTAGATTCCTCTTGCGGACAAAGAAAGGGCGTTGACAGGGTCCAGTTATCCAATTGATGAAGTCTGTACAAACCTTCTGTCCCTACCCTTCGCCCCATTATTTTCATTTCAACTTTCTCACTATTTTGATGCATCTTGATAACTTGTTAGAAGGTTATTCCAGCTTTTATTGTACCATATGAATGATATGGATTTGTCATTCCCGCTGTTCATTACCATACCTGGCAATCAAGCATTGGTATATTTTAAAGTGGTAATTGAGTTATTAGGTTGACTGGTTAATACTGCTGCTCCAAACTCGATATCTGGCTCACATCTAGTGATCTATTGAGTGAGGTGTGTGTGAGGGGTTTTATACAGAAAGGAAAAAGGCTGCTTGAAGTGATCATAGCTCTTTTGGACTGTACCGGAATATGATTGTATAAATATGGTGATCTCCTATCTCTTTTATAGAACTCTTTCTTGAGGATGTTAGTAATCTGAGGGAAAATTTGCAGCATATAAATTTCAGTTTTACCATCTTGCTATCGCAGCCTTGTCTTATGCAAGAATGTAATCTCTCAATCAGTCGATATTAGCTTGTCTGTGCAGAAAGAGATGGGCTCTCCTGCCCTATTTTCCTGGTTCAAGGACTGCCATGTTGCTTATCATGGAAGAGATGCATCAGGGAGAGATTGCTGATTCTAACACTTTGGGGTTTGATCTTGCCCCATCTCCATTTCAGTCTCTCTTTGACATAGAATGAGGTTTTGGCAGTTTTTAATAATGAGGTTTCCTTGTTTGATCCCACTGGCGAGTTCCTTGATTGATATTGCTATAGTTTTACAGCATGATATGGTCTTTCAGTAGACCTTGGGATCGCCAGGTTTCCCACCATGCTGATAAGTGGGGGGGGGGGTTTTGTAAAGAAAACTTGAATTTGAGGAGAATGTGACGTCAACAGGTAGAAAATAAAGTTGAAGTTAACAGTCAGGTTGCTTCCCCAAAAAGTATTGCTCAATTATAGATAATAAGAGGCTAAGGGCATATTTTTACAGGTTATGGCATGTTTAGTGCCCTGGAATGACAAAATGTGAGTCTCTGCAACTGCTATTTTCAACAGTACTTAGCCAATGTAGAGTCTAACAGAATTACGTGTATGTGCATTGAACAGATAAATCACTGAACTTTGCCTCAGCATAATTTGCATGGATTTGACACTCTTCTGCAGGCATTATGTATGGTGTGAATAAATGAGGTAGAGGAGAGAGAGTATGAACTCCAATTTTCCAATTGTTTCAAGAGATGTTATATACACGATATGCTTCAATAATCATTCAATAATCACTGAACTTTGCCTAAGCATAATTTGCATGGATTTGACACACTCTTCTGCAGGCATTATGTATGGTGTGAATAAATGAGGTGGAGGAGATGGAGTATGAACTGCAACTTTCCTAATTGTTGCAAGGGAGATGGTGTTATATACACGACATACTTACATTATTTGTCCAAATAAACAAAATCAGCATTTGTTGCTTGCTTAAAATGGTATTGATATATGCAGCGCCTGTTATACTGGTTTGTTTATTATGGTCAATGCTATGTATTTAAGTATTGTTCTTTCTCAGTCTCACCATGGTAAATCATATCGTAGTAATGTCTCCAATACATGGACAACCTGGTGAAGTTGACTGAACCAAGCTGATTGTGATGCAGGTATTAGCTTCTCTTTAATAACAAATGCCATGACATAAGAAACAAAGAAAAATTATAAAACAAAGAAAGATTGTATGGGAGAGAGAGATGTTTACTTGAATTTAATTCATTGAAGGTATCAAACACTTCAGTATCTGACACTGCCGAGGCAGTCATTTGCATGGGTAAATTGACTGGTAAATAATCGAAGCACTAAGCATTCCCTTTATTCTTGTGAAGTAATACTTGAAATTTGTTGCCAACTTGCCAGTATTATCATTTGGAATTTACTTCCTACATCAGCACTTTTACATGTTAAAGTTTTTTAGAGTAGATGGTCTGTACTTTGTAGTCTACACTACTTGTGATGACTAGATTTGATCTCATTGGCATGAATATAGCTTTCGAATTTGTTTTAAATGTTGAATTTTGTTGAACTTTGGTCTTTTATATATTATTGAGTACTTGAAAAAATAATGAAAAATAATACACATAAGCATTCACTCATAACACAATATGTACCCTAGATAAATCCTCTAAAACGAGGGAGAAAACCCCAACAAATCTCCTTACTACAATGATAGACAGCAAAAAATGTCTTTTACAATTGCAGATTACATTCGACGCCCTTGGTGCAAGATAACCGAGAATTCCAAACACCCCAGGTGTATTCACTAAGCAAGACAGAATGATTGATTGATTCAACTGTATGCTCTGCACACAATTTAACTTGCAACTTTTGGTCTCATGCAAGAATTAGTGAATGCCTGCATAGGAGAAAGTGGTCTCATGTAGAAGATAGCGAATGCCTGCATGGAGAATTTGCTCTGCACCTCGATCTCATCAATCCTTCACAATAACTCTGCAATACCTTTTCATTATTGGCATATCTCTTTGCTCTTCTGACTTCCGGATGAACTCGCCTTCCAACTGGATGTTAGACCACTTGATTAGGATGCTAATTCAAGTGTCGTAATGTAAGTGTCACAACTTGAGTGTCGTCTTTTAGTTTAACTAAAGTGTTGTCATGCAAAACACTTTTAGTTAACTATATTCTCTATTTTAACACTTAGTTAATTCTCTTAACTAAATATCTTCTTGATTGCATCACTGAAGTGATCAATTCGAGTTCTCCGTAATTAGTTGAAATATTTTTTGTTATTATCGCCTAGAGATAAACAATTCGAGTTCTCTTTAATTAATTGAAGTCTTTATCATGAGCAATTCAAATTCTTTATTCTCAATGCAACTTATCTTTACCTCTTGTCTTATCTACATGGCTTACATGTGCCAACTTTAATTTATCTATCATATCAAATATACTAAGGGTATTTTACCAATGATGCAATCATCTTGTTCTACTATCGTTTGAAGTGGTCATATTGCTAACGTAATTCACTCAAGAGGTGGCCAGTTTCTAGAGGAGACTTAATAGCTTATACATCTCAGAGACCATGGTTAACAGTACATCACACACCATTCATGCTTTGACATGCAAAGCATTACTTCAACACAAGAGGCAACACCTCAACACATGAGGATCTGTCTTGACACACAAGACCTTAGCCTTGACAAACAATACTGTACAACATCATCACTTTGACATACAAACCACCTACCTCAACACATAGGCTTAACCTTTACACATAAAGCTTATTCATTCGTGAGTCCAACTCAAGAATCTACTCCAAGTTTCTTGAGTTCAATTCAGGCTCCACAAAGCACTACCTCAATACACGAGGCCCAATCCTGATGCACAAGATTGGCTTGGAGAATGACTCAAGATGCTGTAACTTTAACATTAAATTGTATGGTAGGCAGTCATTCAATTAGGAACGTCTAAGGAAGAAAAATTTAAAAAAATGATTTTAGTAATCTTGAGGTTTAGTCAGTAATTATAAGAGTAACTGTGATGCACAAGACAAAGTCTGCATAGATAAACTCTTCCATTAATCACAACTAAAAGAACAGTCCAGTAGGACCGTTTCGGTGCACAATATTCTGTAAATAATTAATAGGTAATCCAAGTAAAGTAATGAGTGATTAATCACAACTAAAAGAACAGTGTTCAGTAGGACCGTTCAGGAGCACAATATTCTGTAAATAATTAATAGGTAATCCAAGTAAAGTAATGAGTGATGATGCATTTTAGTTGCTACATGTATGCCTAGAGTTCATAGCATTGTGTGACCATTTAGCATTAGTATGTTTAAATATTTTGCTAATTTCATTGACTGCATCACTCACGGCCAGCCTTATAATGCTAAACTCTTATTTATCTTGGAAAAACTACGATTATTCTCTACCTAATTTTAACTGTAGTGTATGATATCTGAAGATTTCTTACCTTGCCTGAATGTTATATAATGCCATATAATGAGATGTCTTAACATGGTTTTGAGAAACCCCCGTGGAAGGAAATAGTGTATATTTAAAAATTAAGACGAGTGAAAACATGACAAGTGCGAGTAACACGAACTTCATCTTATGTAATCAGAACTATTTCTGTAGTTCCATACTTGATGACATTGTACTTACGCAAAAACATATGGGATATGCTAAAGTGGAAAGGCATTGTGTAACATTGATGTACTTGTCAAGATAAAGTGCAGGGGAACAATAAACAATATTTTCAGAGGTCAGATACAAACAACGATTGCTGTTCACAAAATCAGTTAAAACTAAAAGAATGATGCATGGTTCCATTATCTAAACTATAAGGCTGTGGCTGCCATGTGTAGAACAATGAATAAGATTGGCATACAAAGTGGCATAGTAAATGACGACGTATGTTGAGATTGTTGAAAATTTCTATTTTCTTGTTAGAAGCATAATATTTCAACATTGTAATGCCTAATTTTTGCCCCTCTGTTCTGTACATGGGCCAATACCCAAATGTCGCACCTCGATATTTTATCTAGGTGCGAAGCTGTGTCTTTATCTCTATTGTACATTTTGCCCGATATGCAGCAAGGTGTGACCCTGTGAAGTTCCTAGTGTTAGCGCGAGGTCAAGGCGAAGGCCCGACCAAGATATAATTAGCTCAATTGGCCATAATTTTGCTCTCTCCAATGGCCATCGTGTCATCACAAAACAGAATGGTTACCATTCAAGTGAGTGAGGGCTATGATATGACTGAAGTGGGAAGGGAAAAAGGATGAGAGAAGACAGATGCTAGGGCACACGGTGTTGACAATTTTTTTTTCTTTTTCACTTGCCTATATATATAGGCCCCCGCTATTCTGTGTCATAATGAAGGTGGCCACTAAGCTCCCAGGACTGGAAACCCTGACATATAGGCACCCCCAATGGTGTTGACAACTTGTCTCTCATGATTATGCAATGTTGCATGTGCATACAAGGAAGGTGGAATGCTTGGACACGTCATTCCATGCATGTAAATGCCCTCCTACCATATATACCAGATTAATGCCCATCTACCATATATACCAATGTTGGATTCCATTTCGTCGTCCAACTTATCTCTCATGATTATACAATGTTGGACAATGGAACTATTTTTTTTGATATTATATTTCATAAATTTGATATTGGAAAAATTCAATCCAAAAAGAAAAGTCTCCAAACCTCACAAATATTAAAAAAAATTTTGAACACATTTTTTCTCTGATTTATTAGGAGTTTTTAAAGCTCTTTTATGATGTATTGGCTTCCATAAAACCTCATGTCTTAAATTTGTGTGTGTGTGTGTATGTGTATATACTTTATTATGTAATGTCTATTTTTAATTTTTTTACCAAAATGCCCAATTTTTCAATTTTTTCACAATGTTGGCTCGTGACTAGTTTTAGTGTCTTGGTCTTCAAAGCAACCCAATTGCTCCAAAATCTTCAGATAAGGTGTATGAATGATATAATAACTTAATTATTATGTTCATGGATGTATTGTGGCCCTCCAATCACTTCTGCAAGTCTGTACTAAATTCTGAACAAGATAGAGGATTTTACTGACAATTTTGTGCTTAAATCCCCCTCAGGGTAAGTGGTAAAAATGGCTTCCCAAATGTGCAGAAACCCACTCGAATTCTTAAATTGAAGTAGGGGATGTGTAGAAGACATTATCAAAGAATCATATGCATAACCCATCAACCTCCCATGGCTGTTATCACTTCTTTCAATCAGATATAAAAAACTAGTTTTGGACCATTGGAGAAATGAGATGTAGTTTACTCCAATTGCTATGAAATTCAACCAAATGGTCACAAATTCTTAGTTACTGAACATGAAACCCATAATATACTTTAATTATATTCCATTCATTCATAAATCATCAATAGTTTATACATCCATTCAAATCCATCAAGATTACAAGAGTTTACAATAAGGTAGTGGGGAAATGGCACTGTTTCTTCATTATTGAGCAATAATACATGAGATTTCTTGGCCTTTCGACCTAAGAGCTTTCTGAACTTAAAAAGTAAGGCATTTACATCAGAAAACAAAATACTGGTGCGAGAGAAGCTCCCTTAAAGAGATGAATAGCTCACCAAGTGCGCCTCACTCCATAGCGCTGAAATATGGTGAGAAAACTTCAGATGAAAGGAAGAACACGCTGAACTTGATATGTCCACGGGCTGATGTAGGTTGCACCTGTAACTTATGACTCTATTGAAGCTCCTCGAAAGACCCGAGTGGCCTCTCCAAACACCAACTGGGATGAGAATCTTTCACCCTCGAAATTGGCTAAGGCATGAACTAGTCGTCCACTAGCTCTCTCTCTTCACCATAACAATTTTTACAAATGATCAAAATGGCTTTTTCATGGCTGATCCCTGCATTTTATAAACATTATTGGTCTTCTAAGGTTCCAAATCCATCCATAAACCAAAGCCAAGTTGAATTGGTGTGGTTGCTCATGCTATGCCATGTGGTCTCTCTCTTCATCTTCCCTCTTCTCCCAAATTCGAGTAGGAGCCCCTTGGCCTTCTCCAACTCCCATGAGCGCTCTCTAAGATGCTATATTTAGGCCTGACATGTCAGATATGTCAGATGTCAGCCTTAGATTTGACTTGTGTTATAGAATCTCCATCATTGGTGTCATAAATGTGTTATAGAATCTCCATCATTGGTGTCATAAATGTAAGGGGAATCTAGCCAAGTGTCCATGAAACTCCCATTTGGTTCTTTCTCTCTCCATGTAAGTTACAATTCATTCCAAATTTGACCTATGAAGTATATGGACAAGCATATTAACCTTATAATGCATCCAAAAACATTAAACTTCCCATATATTCGAGATTGCAAGAGGAGGATGCCATTTAACATAGGAATTCTAGCTTGAGTGGGCCCAATAGTCTCCATGTGTCTCCATTATCCATAGCCATTTCATTTTTCACTTGCATTCATTTAATTAACTCCATTAAATAAATATTTATTCATTCTAATGTCTAAACACCATTTATTAGCTCCCTTATTAACTTTCCAATGTTTCCACCCAACCTAGGGAACTAGTAGGATTGATGGAATTTTTCCGCTATGCAATTATTTGAACGGGGACATTATAGTCCTCCCCACCCAATATTGCTTGTCTTCAAGCAATTTCAGATTTGGATGCTGCAAAATATTCTCCTCTTTCCATGTGGAATTTTCACTTGGTAGATTCTTCTATTGCACCAAGTATTCTTTGATTGTTCTGCTCCTCAATCTTCTCTCCCTTGTCTTCAAAACCTATTCTGGAATAAGTGTGAGTTGTCCTTCATCATCCAAAGGAGGGAGTGTATTTGAAATGACAATTTGCTAACCAATATCTTTCTTGAGACAAGAAACACGAAATACATTATGAATTTTACACCCTTCCGGAAGTTCCAACTCATATGCTACTTCTCCAATCTTCTAGATTACCTTGTAGGGCCCATAGTATCTTGGCTTTAGCTTTTTTTCTCCATTCCTTTTGAGAGATGTTTGTTTGTATGGATGCAACCTCAAATGCACTAAATCATCAACTTGAAAAGTCCTTTCCTCTCTATGTTTATCTGTATATTGTTTTTGCTGATTTTGAACAACCTGCAAATTGTCTTTTAAAAGCTTTAAAATTTCTTGACTTTCTTCCACCCAATCTTTAGCTTTTGGAGCTCTACTATCACCAAATATCATATAAAGAAATGTAAGTGCATCATAACCATATAATGCTATGAAATGAGATATCCCTATTGACATGTGAAAGGTGGTGTTGTAGCAAAACTCATCCAAGTGTAGCCATTTTGTCCAAGCTTTTTGCTGTTCTCCCACATAGTTTCAAAGGTACCCTTCCAACCATTTATTCACCCCCTTTGTTTGTCCATCAGTTTGGGGATAGTAGCTTGTACTTGGAGTCAACTGAGTGCCCACCAATCTGAAAAGTTCTTGCCAAAATGCACTCATGAATCTACCATCTCTATCACTCACAATGCTCTCGGGGAGCCCATGCAATCTGAAGATTTCTTTGAAAAAAAGGTTAGCCAGTTGCGCACCACTAAAAGAGGATGTAATAGCAAAGAAATGAGCAAACTTAGTCAATCTATCCACTACCACATATATGCAATCCTTGCCCAAATATTTGGGCAAACTGGTGATGAAATCCATCGATATACTGTTCCATTTTTGCTTTGGAATGGGCAATGGTTGTAATAAACCAGCTGGGTATGTGAGTTCTGATTTGTTTTGCTGACATACCTTACATTCATTCACATACTTCTGAACATCTTCCTTCAACCCCTTCCAATAGAACCTTTGCCTTAGTTGCCTATAGGTTTTGAGGATCCCCAGATGGCCTGCTAGTGGGGAATCATGTGCTTCCTGCAAAACTTTGTACTTAAACTCTGACTCTCGAATCAAATAAATTCTGCCCTTATAGTATATCAGCGCATTCAAAATTCTGTAGTTATCATCTCCCATGAGTCCATCTAATACATCACAAGCAAACTTATCTTTGGCATATTCAACTAGTAGCATGTCTTTCCAATTTTTAGTAATGTCCATGAAAGAAAAAGAAGGTCTTCCAGATAATGTTTTTGCTACAATGTTATTCTTTTCTTTCACATATTCAATATCAAAATCATAAGCTTGGATTTTGCTTGCCCACTTTTGTTGTCTTTCATTTAGATCCTTTTGGGTGAGGAAGTGTCTTAGACTTTTGTGGTCAGTTTTCACCACAAACTTGTTGCCTACTAAGTATTGTTGGAATTTGGCAAAGGCATGCATGATGGCCAACATCTCTTTGTCATATATGGAGTAAATGTTTTCATGAGGTTGCAACTTTCTACTCTCAAAGGCTATAGGGTGTTGGCCTTGCTTTAGGACAATCCTTACTCCTCCACTCGAGGCATCACATTCAACAACACAAGGCTTAGAAAAATCAGGTAATGCAAGTATGGGACAACTACTCATTGCCTTTGTCATTTTTTGGAAGGCCCTTTCAGCCTCTTCATTCCACTTGAAAGCATCCTTCTTAGTCAAATCAATGAGTGGAGAAGTCAACTTGGAGAACCGTTTCACAAACTCTTTATAGTATGTACATATTCCAATGAAGCCTCTTAATTCTGTGATGTTTTTTGGTGATGACCATTCTAAGATAGCCCTGATATTTTCCATGTGCACTTTCACTCCATCTTTCTCAATAATGTACCCAAGATATAATAGTTCTTTCATCCCAAATTCACATTTAGACATCTTAGTATACAAAGACTGTTCTTGCAAAGTTTTCAACACAGTCTCTAGGTGTTGCAAGTGCTCTTCCCAAGTTTTACTATAAATGAGAATATCATCAAAGAAGACTATAACAAACATTTTAAGCTGCTTGAAAAATATTCTATTCATACATGCTTGAAATGTAGCTAGAGCATTAGTCAACCCAAATGGCATAACAAGAAACTCAAAGTGACCATAATGACATCGAAAAACAGTCTTTTGTACATCTTCCTCCTTCATTCAAATTTGGTGATAACCAGATCTAAGGTCAATTTTGGAAAGTAATTAGCTCCAAATAGCTCATCCATGAGCTCATCAATCGTAGGAATAGGATATCTATTCTTGATGGTCTTTTTGTTCAAAGCTCTAAAGTCTATACACATTCTCAAAGTTCCATCTTTTTCCTTTACCAACGCTACTGAAGAAGCATAAGGGCTAGAGCTTGGTTTAATGAGTCCCAACTCTAAGAGTTCTTGAATGGCCTTCTCAATCTCATCTCTGAACTTCTTGGGATGTCTATAAGGTGGTATCTGAATGGGTGAAGTACCCTCCTCCAAAATAATGTTATGCTCAACCCCCCTATCAGGTGGTTTACCATGTGGAAGATCTCTGCAATTTTTTTCAAATTTGTGCAACAGTGTCTCTATCTCCTTTGGATGTTTAAAAACTATGATTTTTGGCTTGGGAGAGGTGATATAACATTTATCAGCCCATTCTATATCACCATGCCTCAATATAGATATCATACTATGGCAATTTACTACCTATTTTGGGTAAGTGTGCCGCCCTCTCACAACCCTTAGTACACCTGTTGAATCTTGAAATTTCATTTCAGGAATTTGATAATTTACTGAATTCTCTTCTATAGAATACAACCATTGCACTCCCAAGACTACATTAGTATTAACAACATCAACCGCATAAAAACTATCAACAAAAATATAATTACCTATGGTGATTTGCAGCTTTGGAACCCATGTGTTGCATTGCATTGTGTTGTGACCTAGAATAACAATTGTGAAGCCATCGAATGGTTCACTTGGTATTTTTATTTTTTCCACCATCTATGCATCAATGAAATTATGTGTAGCTCCTCTATCTACCAAAACTGAATCTCTTTGTCCCAATACCACACCCTTGCATCGAATAGTGTGATAGCGAGGCACTGCTAAAAGCACTGCCATTCTTGCTTTGTCCAGTGAAGGCTGATTTTATACATGTATTTCTTCTTCAGCTGCTGTCTGATATGCCTCCTCTTGATCTAAAATGTGCACTTCTTCATCCATACCCCCTTCATACTCATCATTATCAAAAAATACTTCTTTGTATTGAGCTTTTCCTTTAGCACATTTATGCCCCGGTGTCCATGTTTGGAAGCATGTGAAACACAATTTTTTCCTTCGAAGTTCATCCCTGTTTTGTCCTTCTTTCTTATTCTTTTCAGATGTATCTCTTTGCCAAAAATTCTTATCAGGTGCATCCTTTTGCTAAGGATTTCTTTCAAATTTGAAGCTAGGCTTGGGAGGAAATCTTGTTCTAGGAAGCACATTTTGAAGATCTCTAGTCAAGCTTATTGCATCATTTAAGTTAGTAAGCTTGTGGAATTTGACCAAACCTTTTAAGGTCTCTTCCAAACTTTCAGTGAACAACAATACTAACCTTCCCATAGATACATTAGCCACCTTGACTGATAATCTTTGGAATTCCAACATATACTCAATAGGAGTCCCTACCTGCTTCAATTGTGCTAGTTCTTTGAAAGACAATTCCGGATATTTTTGCTCAAACCTTTCTAATACCTTGTCAACAAATTCCCCATATGTTTTAACCTGATCATGACCCAAGTTTTTTAGGCCATTGAACCACCATTAATTGGCATCTCCATCCAAGTGCAAAATAGCCATTTTTAAAGCATCTTCTTCCACCATTGGATTCAGTTGAAAATACACATCCAATTTTTGCACCCAAGTGTTAGTAGAACTTTGAGATGAACTATCAAAAGTAGGAAGTGGCACTTTACCTATGGCACAATTCAATTCTTTGTTTTGGTGTAGAGACTTATTGTCCTCCTTCTTTTTGAGTTTGTTTTCCATGGTGAAGTACTGCTCAAATGTTATACTTCTCCTATACTCTTCATCCAATTTAGCCCATTCTTTTGTTATTGTATCAATTTCAAATTGAATGTTAGTCTCTTCTTTGGGAATAAGAAATTTAGGTGCAGTAGGCCTTGGTGTGCTCTGAAATTCATGGGGTCTATTATGAGGCCTTGTTCGTGAGAAAATGTGCTCACCCATTGTTTTCTTTTTTGGTGATTGTGAACTACCACTATCTCCCGTTATCCCTTTGCTTTCCATTTGACTGACCATCAATTCGAATCCTTTTTCTATCTGTTGAGTCATGTCTACCATATGTTGGGTCATGTCCTTGAATATTTATTCAAACAGGGGTTTTATAAGTTTGAGATACTCCATTTTCTCCTTAGTGTAGTCTTCTCCCTCGTGAGCCATAGCTTTAGTCAAAGGTACCTTTTTTTCTTCTAGTTCTTCTTCTACAAGTCGAGCACCTTCCAATTCAAATTCTAAGGGTGGTGGTTTATTGCATTGACTCCTTGTTAACACCATCAGGTGTCAATACCATGCTCTGATACCACTTGTAATGTTCATTTTTAAATTTTTTACCAAAATGCTCAATTTTTCAAATTTTTCACAATTTTGGCTCTTGACTAGTTTCAGTGTCTTGGTCTCCAAATTAGCCCAATTTCTCCCAAATATTGAGAGAAGGTGTATGAATGATATAATAACTTCATTATTATGTTCATGGATGTATTATGGCCCTCCAATAACTTCTGCAAGTCTGTACTAAATTCTGAACAAGATAGAGGATTTTACTGGCAATTTTGGGCTCAAATCCCCCTGGGGTAAGTGGTAGAAATGGATTCCCAAATGTGTAGAAACCCACTCGAATTCTTAAATTGAAGCAGAGGATGTGTAGAATACATTATCAGAGACTCATATGCATAACCAATCGACCTCCCATGGCTGTTATCACTTCTTTCAATCAGATATAAAAAATTAGTTTTGGACCCTTGGGGAAATGAGGTGTAGTTTGCTCCAATTGCTATGAAATTCAACCCATTGGCCATAGATTCTCAGTTACTAAACATGAAACCCATAATATACTTTAATTAAAGTCCATTCATTCATTAGAGGATTTTTCAACTCAAAATGGGCCTCCTAAAATGAACTAATAAAATAATATTTATTAATTTTGGAGGAAGAAAAGAAAAAAAACTATTTTTTTGTTTGTATTTTTGACATATCTCTTCGCGTTTTTACTCAAATTTTGATCAGGAGAGCTGTAAAAACACGGGGAGATATGTCAAAAATACAAACAAAACACGGAGAGATATGTCAAAAATACAAACAAAAAAAATAGTTTTTTTATGATACCTATCCCCAAATTTATATTAAAAAAGTGTTTAAGACCTATACGGTATTTCAAATTTAAAGCAATTTCATTGGCTAACAGATAATGACATGGAATTTGAATAAAAATTAAAATGCCCATTTTGAGTTGAAATTTCCTCTAATGCATAAATCATCAATAGTTTATACATCCATTCGAATCCATCAAGATTACAAGAGTTTATAACAAGGTAGTGGGGAAATGGCACTATTTCTTCATTATTGAGCAATAATACATGATATTTCTTGGCCTTTTGACCTGAGAGCTTTCTGAACTTAAATAGAATATAATTTACATCATAATACAAAATACTGGATGAAGAGAAGCTTCTTCAAAGAGATGAATAGCTCTCCAAGTGCGCCTCACTCCATAGAGCTGAAATATGGTGAGAAAACTTGAGATGAAAGGAAGAACAAGCTGAACTTGATATGTCCACGAGATGCTGTAGGTCACCCCTGTAACTTATGACTCCATTGAAGCTCATTGAAAGACCCTAGTGTCTTCTCTAAACACCAACTAGGACGGGAATCTTTCACCCTCGAAATTGGCTAAGTCATGAATTAGTCATCCACTAGCTCTCTCTCTCTTCACCATAACAATTTTCACAAATGATCAAAAGGGCCTTCTCATGGCCGATCCCTACATTTTATAAATATTTTTGGTCTTTTAAGGTTCCAAATCCATCCATAAACCAAATCCAAGTCGAATTTGGTGTGGCTACTCATGCTATGCCATGTGGCCTTTCTCTTCATCTTCCCTCTTCTCTCAAATTCGAGTATGAGCCTCTTGGCATTCTCCAACTCCCATGATCGCCCTCTAAGATGCTCTATTCAGGACTGACATGTCATATATGTTAGATTTCAGCCTTCAAATCTGACTTGTGTCATAACTGTCATAGAATCTCCATCATTGGTGACATAGATGTCATAAATGTAAGGGGAATCTAGCCAAGTGTCCATGAAACTCCCATTTGGCTCTTCCTCTCCCCATGTAAGTTACAATTCATCCCAAATTCGACCTATGAAGTATATGGACACGTATATTAACCTTATAATCCATCCAAAAACATTAGGCTTCCCATATATTCAAGATTGCAAGAGGAGGATGCCATTTAACATAGGAATTCTAGCTTGAGTGGGCCCCATAGTCTCCATGTGTCTCCATTATCCATAGCCATTTCATTTTCCACTTGTATCCATTTAATTAACTCCATTAAATAAATATTTATTCCTTATAATGTCTAAACACCATTTATTAGCTCCCTTATTAACTTTCCAATGTTTCCACCCAACCTAGGGAACTAGTAGGATTGATGGAATTTTCCCGCTATGCAATTATTTGAATGGGGACATTACATATTATAGGAGTCTTACTGATTTTTTCTTCTTCTATAAAATCAATTTTGAATTTGAATCTTGCTACTATGACTCGCTGCACATTGCCTAAAATTGCTGAGTAGAAGTCGAAACCCTTGGCTAGGCTTTTACTTGTGCGGCTAGACTCGTGTTGTTGGGATTTTATATGTTGAGAGATGTTTTGAGGATTTAAAATTACTAGAATGACCAATATTCTTGAGCATAATGATATGAGAGAGGATATATTGAACCCTTAAAGTTAGTGCCTTGGCTAAGTTCTTGTATGACATCTTTGGAAGGGTAATTGGGTGCCAGCTTATAATCATTTCAGGTTGCCTACCTTTGAGATAAATTTGATAAATCCTTTATTAATGATATCCTCAAGGGATTTACTCTGGAACACTTCTTGGTAAACTTTGAGCAGGTGAATGTAATGTCCCTTTTTTGGAATTTTGGAGAAAATTACAACTTGTGCAAATTCAAGCTTAAGTAGTCATGACTCTAGAGGGTTTCAACTTTTACCAAATGGTCCTGAATTTGAAAGGAAATGATATGGTGAGTCTTTAAACATACCAAGGTGGTTTATGGACACTCCTTATCTGACTTTATACCTCTGCAACCTTGTTTTGGGTTGAGGAGAAACAATGCAAATTTACTAGGAAAATGTGGTCAACTAGTCAATCTTGGCTTGGTCCCAAACACCATCGAACCTTTCCAAAATTATTATGGAGGGATCTTATGGGATTTAAAACATACTAACATACCTCAAAAAACCCACAGTCAAATCAGAAATTCATTTTGATATGTTGGTCAAGTTCGGAGTGAGTTTGCACAACTTTGGCCAATATTTAACTTTAGACTCGTGAAACCCAAGTTGGACCAATGCACCCAAATGACTCAATTTCTGTATGGAAGAGCTTGAGGGGTATTACAAAATACTAATGCGTAATATGAATTCTCTCACACTTTTTAATTTCTTCAACAACTTGTTTTTGGCAATAGGGAAAGAAGGGGAAAGACGGATAAAAACACTAGGAAATCAATGTTAAAACTATCAAGGATAGATGACACTTTTGGCTCTCCAAATGCGGTACGACCCTCCCAAATTTGAGAACATAGTATGGGGATGAATATCAGAAATCAGGGACTATAATTAATCATGGGTATTATCTTTGTAAACTGATTTTAAATTGCAACGTTCACATGACCACATCCAGGGAAATTTCTTATGGGGAAATTGCATAACTAGCTCGATTTTGACATATGAAAGGTAGAGTTAAAGGTTCATATCAGGATGTGACATATAGAGACCACATACAACATACACATTTATTCCCCAAAATTATTAAACATAGTAGAAATCCATTCATACAAGTCTTGTATACAACTCATTCAGTATGGGAGTCAAATACATGAAAACTATTAATTTAATAACATGAAATTACAAGCATTTCACATATGGATTTCTTGGATTTTGAGCCGTAGAGGATACAAACATGAAATTACAAAGTAATACATCATATATTGATGCCACAACATAATCAAACTTAGATAATATCTCTCATACGATTCTAATATAAAATTACTTTGGTTGAAGCCAAACCCATGAAAATTAGTTATTCAAGAGCATGGGAATGCAAGCTTTTCATTCATGTATTTCTGATATTTCGACTTACAAAGAATACGTACATTAGATTACAGATCCATATATAACATATCAAATCTTTGGCATCAAATATCCTCATCAAAGCGCTAGCACCACTCCAACAAGTGCGCCCTCAACATGAGAGTGTGTGGGAATGGAGAAGAAGGAATGAGAGAATAGAGAGATAAATGATAATTTGAATTGTATGGACATTCACCCTACAACTAAAACTTATCATATTAAGCTCCAATGAGAGGTCTAAATGGTCTCTCCATCAATCAACTTGGAAAGAAATCCAATTCCCTCGAAATTGGTTCACAAGCAGGGAGAGTGAACACTTACCATGCAATGGACAAGCAAAATCTCTCCAAAATGCGAAAGGCCAATTTAAAAATGATCAAAATATATTCTCCTTCATCATGACATCCTTTTATTAACTTCATGAGACCTCCTAAGGTTGAATTTCCCTCCATGGGCTTCCTCCAACTCATCTTAGTTGTTTGGTAACTCCTATGACACTTGTCTTCCTTTTCATGCTCCAATTCTTTCCCCAATTCGAATGGATGCCTCTAACCCCCAAATTCGACCTCTTGGTGGCTATTTTTAGCCTTGTCATGTCATATTTTTCATATGTCTACAATCGGGTATGAATTTGTCATACTTGTAATAAAATCTTTCATCATTTGTTGTCATAGTGTGCATGCAATCTCCTTCCAAGTGACACACATCATCTTCTAGTCTCTTCCTCTTCAATGAGAGTTACTCTCCTTTACTAATTCAAATTCCGTGGATCATTATATTATATTTGATGCCACATCATCCTCCAATAATGTTACATTACCCATGTATTCGAATTTGGATGAAGATCATGCCAAGTGTGTGGGGAATCTAGTCACCCAAAGGCTCCACAAGCTTCCAAGCGTCTTCATGAACCCATGCCACCTCATTTTCTTATAATTTATCATTTATGTGACCCATTTAAATTTGAATATGGTGAAATAAAGTCCTTTTAGGTCCCATAGCCCCTGATTACAAAATTTATGTCTCCATCTCAACCTAGGGAACTAGTAGGTTGGTGAAACATTATTTGCAAGTAGTCTTATTTGGAAATTATTTAATTGAGGACATTCCATCCCTCCCTATTCAATATTTCTTTTCCTCAATCAATTTCAAACATGGATTTTGAATATCCTTCTTTCCTTCGAAAACTTTGCTTCAAACCTTAGCTGTAATTTGAGTAGTGGCACTCATGTACTACAATTGTGTGTTTCCAAAAGTAAATATATGTGGATCTTTGTATATTGATATATCACGTGACATCACCACTAACACCAAAAGGATTAATCAAATCCATCAAAACAAAATTCTCACAATTAATCTTTGCCTCCATCTTTTGGAAACATTTTTTGAACTTTCAACCCTTTTTGCTTATGTATAATTCTTTGAAGTTGGTACTGAGTTGCCAAACTTGAATTTCCAAGATTCCAAGAAAGTTTCAAAGAGGAACCACCATGCTTGTTGCTGCTCTACTCTGATTACAATCACCTTCTCAAGTGGCGACTCAATATCCCCTACTGCTTGTTTCCCCCAGAAGGGAATCCAAGCAATACCCTGATCCCAGTGCTTGTATTTCACCCTTCCAAACATCATCAGTACAAAAGATAGATAATTAAAGTACATAACTACATCATACAATTGTACATCAAGAAGGTACCTCGTCAAATGATCATGAAAGTGCCTATACATCCAAGTAAGTAGATCATCATGTGGCCCATTCACATAAGCATAAAGTATTATATCAAATCTGCTCCAATGACATAGGTGAGGACCCCATGTCCTATAATGTTGCTAAAAATTAATGTAAGATGCATCAAAATAATAATCAACCATGTGTTCTTTCATCCAATAAGTGAATGAAGAACCTCCACCAAAAATTGAACCAAATAAGGAACAAAGAAAACATGAAGACTTCAAGTGGCTCAAAGAAGTCTCATCAATACACCCATGAATACGTGTATCATCATAATGTAACAAAGGATGATGCTGCAAATGTAAAGAAGATGGGACTCTATTCATGTCATCATCAAAGCAGATATTGGAAGTCCATACTCTTCATGTGGCACCATAGAAAATAAACCTTTCATCCATACTTCATTAGGATGAATGTTGCAAAATATGGAAGTGTAGCATGTAGGAGAAAGAACCAACTCACCCAAATGATCAGAAAGTGCAAATTTTCATGATGTGAAGGATCCATATGGACAATGAGTATGCACCCCCCTCAAATATGCAAAACTTTCCTCATAGGTTGGTTTCAAGGTAGTGGAATCATGCACTTCTTCAAAAAGTGTGAACCATTTTCAAGAGGAAAATCAAGTTCCTCTTCCACCACAACAAGTGATTGGCTCTCTTCAAGCTCATCTTCAAACAAATCAAGAAACTATAATTTTCCATGTTTTTCATGATCCCTATGTCATGAGAATCCTCCAAGCAATCTACCATATGACAATCTGAAACATAGGAGGAAGAGCAAGTATCTTGCAACCTCTTAAGAAGTTGCTCATTTTGGGTTTGAGCTTATGAATATACTCATTATTATTCAAGTAATATTTATTTAACAATTCATTAAGTTCAACCAAATCATTTCTATAAAAAAGAAAAGACATGAAATTACCTTCAATGTTGCACATTGCTCTTTGAATCTTCTGCATGTCTTCAAGGAAGGATGGCTCCTCCAATGAAGAAAATTTCCAACAAGAATTTGATACCAATGCTTTAGTGTCATGGAGTATGTTAAGGGCCTCATGGATATTCATTTCACTCATCTTCAAAGACCGTTCAATGAGTGATGGTTCGTGGGAGTGAACCTTCTCTTCATCTTTCTTCTTGATTTGGTTAACTTTTTGAAGCTCAAGTGGCGATGGGGAAGTTGATCATGGTTCTTCATTATTTGTCACAAGGTATTCATCTTTATTCTTATGAGAACTTTGTATTGCAAAAACATTTTCAAATCTGATCTCTATGTCACCAACATAGAGTTGTGAGAACTCATAACTAGGTACTCCTTCAGAGTTCAATGATCCATCAATAGCTTTCCCTTGATTTGCACAACCCCCATCAATAAGGATTGTGTGCTTGTCTTCACCTTCCACTTCATGTTCTTATTTGCAATCACCTCGAGGTGATTGATGCTCCACTTCATGAATCTCTTCCTCTTTCTTTAATGGTGTATCTAAGCCCTTCTCACATTCTTTATGCCGAAATTTCTTCCACAACCTCCACATTTGCTCCACAAAATTGTATAAAATTTCCTCATCTACAAGGTAGGATAAATATTTTCTCTTTTCACAACTAGGCTGATTTTTCTTTAATGAGTCCACACCTGCACTCTTAGGCTTATATCCAAAAACCCACTCAACAAGGTCTTCAAAATGGTAGGTCTTAGGTCCCTCTCCCATCACATTAAGATATGCTTGATATTGTTGGGGTAAAGTTTTGCATGTTTCTCTCAATATCTCTAATTCATCCATAGGAGTAGATCATGGTGGTTTGGCACATACATCTTCATAATACACACGGTCATAATAATAACCCTCATCCCTTATGAAATTGTAAGAAGTGCTGCAAGATGGCAACTCTTCCTTATACCATTCACATTCTTCTTCATATTGCTCATAATCGTCTTCAGAGGAGTATTCATAATAGTAGGTCACGACTACAAATTTTTATTCAATGGATGGTCTTAATGCACAGGTGCAAGGACCATGCTCTGATACCATTATAATGTCCCTTGTTGGAATTTTGGAGAAAATTACAATTTGAGCAAATTCGAGCTTAACTAGTCATGACTCTAGAGGGTTCCAACTTTGACCAAATGGTCCCGAATTTGAAAGGAAATGGTATGGTGAGTCTTAAAACATCGTAAGGTGGTTTATGGACACTTTGTATATGATTTTAGACCTATGCAACCTTATTTGAGGTTAAGGATAAACAATGCCAATTTACTAGGAAAATGTGGTCAACTAGTCCTTGGTTTGGTCCTGAACACCACCGAACCTTTCCAAAAATATTATGAAGGGATACTATGGGATTTAACACATACTGACAGACCTTAGAAAAGCATGGTCAAATCAGAAACTCATTTTGACATGTTACTCAAGTTTGCACAACTTTGGCCAATTTCTAGCTTTAGACTTGTGAAACCCCAAGTTGACCCAAATGCACACAAATGACTTCAATTTCTATATGGAAGAGATTGAGGGGAGTTAGGAAATACTAATGCATAATATGAATTCTCATACACTTTCCAATTGCTTCTGCAACTTTATTTTTCGACAGGGAAAGGACAAAAACACTAGGAAATCGTTGTTAAAATCCCCAACGATATATGCTACTTTTGGCTCTCCAAATGCAGTATGACCCTCCCAAATTTGAGAACATAGTATGGGGATGAATATCAGACATTAGGGACTATAATTAATCATGGGTATTATCTCTATAAATTGATTATAAATTGAAACATTCACATGACCACTTTCAGGGAAATTGCAAAGATCACTCTTGAATTTTATGCGTTTGATTTTGGTTCAGTTTGGTATCTCTTTAATTTGAAGTGTAAGTACTCTTTGTTCAATGGAAGTTCTCATATGGACAAGGGACTAATTTGGGTCAAATACTGAGTAATTTAGAGAAACTCTGAAAACTTATCAGACAAGGTTAGATAAAAGGGTGTGGCCAATGGATATAATTAGAGCTATATCTGATACCAAATGAGACGGACAAAGTTTGCTAACACATAAATTATCCAAAATATCTAGAAGATAAAATAATCCATTTAGGAATAATAATATATTGAGCAAATGTATAAGAATGAATGATATTGAATGAAATGATAACAATAAGAATGAGGGATTGTATATATACCCACATAAGGGTTCCTTTTCGTAAAGAGATGTGACCTTTCATCAATAAGGTGTCTCTTCATTGCATATTAGTTTATTGAATATTAATTATTGATTTATTGTTAATATTGATTTATATTTATATATTATATATATTTTGTTTATTACATTGGAATTAATAGTTTCTTTGGTGATGTCTTGTTCGAGTTTACCAGTGAGTTGAAAGGTAGCATTCCTTATAATCTCTTACACATCTACAATAATTTATTGCACGATGTCAAAGTTCTTTTAGCATTCCTGCATAATAGTGTATTGGTAATGCTTGTCTTGTGACAATGTTGAACTAAACTATTTTTTAGTGATGGGGTTGAGTTGAGAATTTGGAATGGAGGTGGAAAGGACTTCTTTCTCCTAGGTGGTGCCAGTATCGGATGGTATATCCTCCATTCTCTCATCCATAGGTTGTTATACCTATTATTGTTCCAAGTGTTGTTGGTATTTTTCTTCCTTTTACCATTTCTCTTCTTCTTGTTGGTGTGTATGTTGTTTCATCCCAACAATCAAGTCTTTCTTGGGGTACTAGTCATCCCCATCGATAGCTACCTATTTTTTCTAGATCATTCTAGTTTGAACCCATTGTGGCTTGTCTATTATGTCATTGCCACAAGTTCGATCCCAACCCTCTTCCTGGTGTCCTTGTTGCATTGTTTGATATTAGTAAGATGAATATTGAGGGTTCATCTTGATATCAAACATCATTAGTGGTGAGGTAAGATTCTCCTGTTGGGTGAGGTCAAATACTTGGCTTTGTTCATAGAAATTTCTTTGCAAAGGTAAAATACTTAGAGTAAGAGGTTGGGTACTTCTTTCATGTTTATGTGTGTTGTTTGAATGTCATATCTATAATTATATATTTTTATTTTATTTGTGGATTTGTATATTTACAAAATTTGATGTGTATTCATGATTGTTGTTTGAATATCATATATATAACTGTGTATTTACAATTGTTTCTGTACTTATTTATATGTTTGTATATTAAACACTGTTTATATTTATAAAAATATGTTTTTATTTTAATTTGCTTATGTATTTA
Organism: Pseudotsuga menziesii; assembly: GCA_001517045.1. NCBI lineage: Eukaryota > Viridiplantae > Streptophyta > Pinopsida > Pinales > Pinaceae > Pseudotsuga > Pseudotsuga menziesii. Next base: position 215,896 of record LPNX010714621.1, read on the forward strand.
CTTGTATTTTTGCATATTTAAAATTTTGTTTTGTATTTTATAAAATTTAATGGAAATTCACCATTGTAATATTAATTTATTTTATTTTAAAAAATTATTAGTTTAATAATTTTAATACAATAATCAATATATTTATTTTATAAAAAATATTCAAAATATTTGGAACTCTTTTTTACTATTATTTTATTAAAACAAATTAATGTATTTAAAATATTTTTAATTTTTAATTAACTTAAAATAAAATTATTTAATTTTGTATTTGTATTTAAAATATTAACTATTTATTTATTTACAATTTAAATATTTGGAATTCTTTTTCATTAATATTTTAGCAATTACAAATTTTATAATATTTTAATTATTAATTTATTTAATAATTATGTACATTTAAATATTTAATGTATTTATTTATTTAAACCTTCCTTTTTTATTTCTTCACAATTTTATTAATCATTTTAATAAAATATTAGACTCATTTTAAATTTCTTTACAATATTTTAACCTTTTATTTAATTTAAAATAAAATTATTGGATTTCGTAATGTTATTTGAAATATTAATTATTTATTTTCTTACCTTTTAAAAATTTGAAACTTTTTTTTATTAGCATTTTATTAAAATAATTTTTCATTTTAATTATTTAATTATTTTTATTAATATTTTTTAATAAATATATTTTAACTTAAAAAAATTTAAGTTCCTTATTTATTTTTTAAAAGTTAATAATTTAATCAAATATTAATGTATTTTTTATATAAAAATATTTTTTTATTTTTTATTTTAATTTGTTATGTATTTATTAAAATTCAATGTGAATTCACCATTGCATTATTTATTTATATAATTTAAAAAATATTAATTTAAGAACTTTAATACCATATACACTATTCATTTTATAAAAATATTGGAAATATTTGGAGCTCTTTTATTATTATTTTATTTATTAAAATAATTTTAATTTATTAATATATTTATTTTTTATAATTTTACTGATTATTTCAATAAAATAATGCATATATTTTTATTTTTTCTGAAATATTTAATTTTTTTTAGTTAATTTAAAATAAAATTATTTGATTTTTAATTTTATTTAAAATAATTTTTTTCTTTACACTTTAAATATTGGAAACTCTTTTTTATTAATATTTTACTAATTACAAATTTTACAATATTTTAAAAATTAATTTATTTAATTTTCCAAACATATGTTTAAATATTCAATGTATTTATTTATTTTTTAAAAACCATTTATTCAATAATTTCTATTTAATATAAAAACATTAATTTTATTTCTTCACAATTTTATTAATTATTTTAATAAAATATTACATATATTTTAAATTTCTCAAAAAAAAATATATTTTAACTTCTTATTTAAATATATAAAACTCCTTTTTTATTAATATTTTACTAACATATCTTTTTCTTACTTTTAATTATTTAATTAGTTTTATTAATATTTAAAAAACATATTTTAATTTTCTTATCAAAATATAAATATATATATATATTAATAATGATAATGATAAAATATTAAATAATTTAAATAAAATAATTATTATAATAAATTATTTAAATTAGTATATTTTTATTTGAATCTAATAAATTATATATTTAATATGTTTATTTTTTAAAATATTTTAACTTCTTATTTAAATATATGAAACTCTTTTTTTATTAATATTTTACTAACATATCTTTTTCTTAATTTTAATTATTTAATTATTTTTATAAATATTTAAAAAACATATTTTAATTTTCTTATCAAAATATATATATAATTAATAATAAAATATTAAATAATTTAAATAAAATAATTATTATATTTTTATTTGAATCTAATAATATATATATATATATATATATATATATATATATATTAAATATTTAATATATTTATTTTATAAAAAATAAAGTGATAGCAAATAACTTTTAGGTATTTGTTATATTATTTTTGATTTGAACCCATTAACTTTAAATTTAAGTTAATATTCAATGTATTTATTATATTATATTTAATATAGTAATACTATTTATTATTATTTTTATTTAATATCATTATCAATAATAATTAGTGATGAAGAAATTAAATAATTTAAACAAAATAATTATTATGATTATCATAATTAACGTAAAGAAATAAATTATTTAGTTTGTTTTAAAATTGTATTCTTATAGTCAAATAAAATGAAAATAGTTAAGTTACTTTAAAAAATCTATTTACCTTAAATATTGAATGTATTTATTATATTATATCTAATATAAATTTGATTTAACCTTAAATATTAAATATATTTATTATATTATATTTAATGTGTTAACTTATTTAGTTACATACAATATTTCAAATTTAATTATATTTTAAATATTAAAAAATAATTTTAATTTAGTATGAAAAAACTTTTTCCTTTCACAATTTTAAATTTTTCAGTAATATTTTAATCTTTTATTTAATTTAAAATAAAATTATTTGATTTCATTATTCTATTTAAAATATTAATTATTTATTTTTTACATTCTAAAATATTTGATTGGTAAAATATTAAAAATATTGATAAATATATTTTTAAAATTTAATTATTTAATTATTGTTATTAATATTTTTTTTAAAATATTTTAATTTTTGTTTAATTATTTTAAATACATATTTATATAGTGACCACTCTTAAATTGTTTTGTAAATATCATTTTAATTTTTGTTTAATTATTTTAAATACATATTTACACAATGACCACTCTTAAAATGTTTCGTAAATTGTTTCGTATCGATAACATGTGAATGCCTATAATTTTAAATTTGATATTAATATATTATGATCTACCTCTACATTATACTTCTCACTAATTTATTTAGAAAGACCAAAATAGTTAAGTTACTTTAAAAAAACCTATTTACCTTAATATTGAATGTATTTATTATATTATATCTAATATAAATTTGATTTAATCTTAAATATTAAATGTATTTATTATATTATATTTAATGTGTTAACCTATTAAGTTACATACAATATTTTAAATTTAATTATATTTTAAATATTAAATGTGTTTAATTATTTATTTTAAATTTATTCAATAATTTCAATTTAGTATGAAATCTCTTTTTCCCTTCACAATTTTATTAACTAGATTAATAAAATATTATATGTATTTTAAAATTTTCTATAATATTTTAATTTTTTATTTAATTTAAAATAAAATTATTTGATTTCATTATTCTATTTAAAATATTAATTATTTATTTTTTACATTCTAAAATATTTGATTAGTAAAACATTAAAAAAATTAATCAAATATATTTTTTAAAATTTTAATTATTTAATTATTCTTATTAATATTTTTTTAAAAATATTTTAATTTTTCTTTAATTATTTTAAATACATATTTATATAGTGACCACTCTTAAATTGCTTCGTAAATAGTATTTTAACTTTTGTTTAATTATTTTAAATACATATTTACATAGTGACCACTCTTAAAATGTTTTAGAAATAGTTTCGTATCGATAGCATGTGAATGCCTATAATTTTAAATATGATATTAATATATTGTGATCTACTTCCACATTACGTCTCTAATTAATTTATTCAGAAAGACCAAATATTTAATCCAACCTCTTTATGCTTTATGGTTCGAAAAATACAACAAAGTATACCCTTCAACCTAGGAAGTTAATAAATAAATATTTTCAACTTTACATTACATTCAATATTATTTAATTTCGATTATTTTAATGATGATGATGATGGTGGTGGTTAACATAAAAAAAACAAATTATTTAGTTTGATTTAAAATTGTATTCCTATGCTTAAATAAAGTGATAGCAATTAAGTTACTCCAAAAACCTAAACCTATTAACCTTAGTTATTAAATGTATTTATTATATTATATTTAATGTAAATTTAATTTAACCTTAAATATTAAATATATTTATTATATTATATTTAATGTCTTAACCTATTAAGTCACATACAATATTTCAAATTTCATTATATTTTAAATTAAATATATTTTAAATAGTTAATGTATTTATTCATTTATTTTATATTTATTTAATAATTTCAATTGGGTATGAAAACTCTTTTTTTTCTTCACAATTTTATTAATTATGTTAATAAAATATTATATATATTTTAAATTTCTTTATAATATTATAATATTTTATTTAATTTAAAATAAAATTATTTGATTTCATAATCTTATCTAAAATATTAATGATTTATTTTTTACATTTTAAATATTTTAATAAAATATTATATGTATTTTATTTTTTTATTTAATTTAAAACAAAATTATTTGATTTCATAATTTTATTTAAAATATTAATTATTTAATTAAAAAAATTTAAGAAATATTTTAATTTTTGTTTAATTATTTTAAATACATATTTTCATAGCGACCACTCTTAAATTGTTTCGTAAATATCACATTGATAGAATGTGAATGCCTATCATTTTAAATTTGTTATTAATTTATTCTGATCTACCTCCACATTACGCCTCTAACTAATTTATCTAGAAAAACCAAATCTTTAATCCAACTTCTTTATGCTTTCCGGTTCAAAAAGTACAACAAATGATACCCTTCAACCTAAAAAGTTAATACATAAATATTTTTTACATTACATTCAATATTATTTATTATATTAAATCATTTGATTTAATTTTAATTATTTAATTAATTATTTATAATTTATAATTTATAATTTGAAATTAATATACTATGATCTACCTCCATTACATCTTTAACTAATTTATCTAAAAAGACCAAATCTTAAATCCAACTTCTTTATATTTAATGGGTCGAAATGTACAACAAAACCTTCAACCTAAAAAGCCGATACATAAATATTTTCAAATTTACATTACATTCAATATTATTTAATTAATTATTTTTATTAATATTTTAATTTTAATTTAATTATTTTAAATAGTTTACATAAATATATATAACATTTTATAATTCTTTTTGCTTTTCGAATCAAAAAGTACAACAAAGCCTTCAACTTAAAAAGTTAATACATAAATATTTTCAAATTTACATTACATTCAATATTATTTAACGAGTATAGATTTATTTTAAACCCAAATCTATCAAGCATGGAGAGGGATCCAATTTCTTGAGGCGTATATTTTTTACCTTTGAATCCCTCTGAGTGCTTGATAGATCTGGATTTAAAATGGATCTAGTTTAATTCTTTTTTTTTAATATTTGTATTTAAGTAATATGTAATTTATATTTTTCATCTTTTATTTTTTAATATTTTTATTTATGTCGGCTATAGCATATCGTGACTAACGTGACAGGATTTCCCCCATAGTAAGTTGAAGAGCACCTCGCTTCTCTCAGTGCAATTAATTATTTTGATTAATATTTTAATTTTTATTTAATTATTTTAAATAATTTACATGAATATATATAACATTTTATAATTTTTTTTGTAATACCAACTTTTTAGCCTTTTTAACTTGTCAAAATTATAACGTACTCATGATGTTTCTCTCCAAGCTCTCGTTCTTTTAATCTGATAAACCAAAGTTTGGTCTTATGAAACATTAACCATCATCATCAATAATTCATAGATTGATATGAATATTATATATTTTAATTTTCATAATAATTAATGATAAAATATCAAATAATTTAAATAAAATTATTATTATACTAAAATATTTAAAAATTTTATATTTTTATTTGAATCTAATAAATTTTTTATTTATGAATTAAATATTAAATATTAAATATTTATTATTTATATATGAATTAAATATTCAAAATATTTATTTTATAAAACATAAAGTGATAAGCAAATAACTTTTAATATTGAAGGTATTCATTATATTGTTTTAGATTTGAATTAATTAACTTTAAGTTAATATTCAATGTATTTATTATAATAACCTATTTCAAATATTAATATTATTTATTATTTTAGGGGTGGCAGATGCGGGGGATTCTCTTGAATCCCGAAGGATATGTAGAACAGACCTTTGCTTGGGGGCTAGGTAGGAGAACCAATAACGAAGCGGAGTGGCTGGCCCTTATCCAGGGTCTTCACATATTAAACATTAAGAAGCTTCGCAAGGTTTTGATATTTGGAGACTCGAGGCACATAATCTACAAGTTGTTCAATGGATATCCTACCGGAGCTATCAAATGCCGTCGGCTATATGAAAAAGCCAAGCTTCTCATGTCCAACTCCTATGAGCTTTATCACATCCTTCGGCAAAATAATGCAGCAGCTGACAGTTTGGCTAATGTGGGAGTCTCCCTCCCACAAGGTCACTACAGTCAGGATGGAGTCCAGCCCAATCTCAAACCCATTCCTTAATGCGGCGCTGGAAGCACTCCTTACGACCAATCACTACTCGAAATTTCTTAATGGTGCACCTATCCCTCCTCCAATTTAACAAAAATACTTCTTCCCCCCCTCCTCCTCCTTCTTTTTTCCTTTCTTTCCCCCTCCCCTTGTCATCTTCCCCTTATCCCTCCTTCTTTCCCCCTCTTCTTCCCTTTCCTTTCCCCCTAGTCCTCTTCCCTCACTCCTTTTTCCCTTCCCCCGACCTGCCTCTCTCTTTCGTAGCTGGCCTCCACTCCATTTTTGACGGTTCCTTGCATTTAATCTCCCGTCCTCTCAGCACATATCCCTCAACCGCGTGGACTGTTGGCTGTCCTCCTCTCGTCTCGAACTCTCCAAGCATTAAAACTCTCAGGTTGTGGGTTTATTGTTATCCTCCCCCGCACGCTTGCTCTAACTCCGGCTTTCTCCTTATGTCGCTCCCTTGCAACGATATGTATTCATCCTCGTCCTTGGCTCTTTTTGGTTCTCTCGAAAAGCTACGAATTCTCCTGGATGTGGTAGCTGGTATTGAAGGAGGGAGGCTGAAGGGCATCCCTTGGCAAGCTCTCCCCCTCACTCGCTCCTTTGTGAAGGAGAGGCTTGCTCTCGTAGCCTTCTCCATATGTCATTGCAATCTTTCCTCCACGTCGTGGTTTACAGGTACTGGTTTTGGCTCAAATTCCACTCACTCTGGCAGCCTGCGACGAGTCTTAGGTTGCCTCTGCTCTGGGTGGCAAGAAGGCACTATGGGAATGCTGGTTTACTCAGACAGACAGGGGGGTTCGATGCTGCAGCAAGAACTTTCAATGCTGAGTCGCTTTCTTAGCTCTCCCTTGCTTGATATCTCGAACAACGCTCTAACAGCTGACCCATTATACAGTCAATTTGCTTGCATAGAGATCTCTGCAGATTCTGGCAGGATGGCTCAACTTGGGGATAACGCAGGCATTCAGGACATTAAGAAAAATTTGAGGCGCTTGTATGAAATGGTAGCCATAGGAGTCATGGATAACAAGGATATCACAAGGGAAATCAAAAGAATGGGAGAAACTGTGAGTTACACCTCATTACAAATTAGTAACCATGACTCCCGGATTGATGACAATGAAAGTACCCTGCGAGAGATGATGGAAAAAGTGGAGAGGATCTAGGAAGACCTTGAGCGTTTCATCACCATGAACCAGGGAAGCAAGGTCAATGGCGCAACTGTTGAAGCGGAGCGACCAATGGAGGAAGAATCAGTTGTGCAGCCAAAACACTTCAGAGGAAACCTATAATCTGGTTCCTTTTAATATGGATACATGTTTTTTTGTCTTTTATTATGTAAGCAATATATAAGGGTATATACTGCCCGGGACGTTAGTTATTATGGAAGAACTTTGTATGTAGTTTTTTGGACAACTACTAAGCTCAGCCTACAGTGCTGCAACTCTGATCTGCATGCTTATCTTTCCTTATTTTGATCTGTATTGAATGGCTGTGCATAGCCTGTTTATAAAATCCTTTTTTCAGTTTTTGTTAAAAAAAAATATTATTTATTATTTTATTTATTTGATATCATTATTAATAATGAAAAAATCAAATAATTTAAATAAAATAATCATTATATTATAATAAAGTGATAACAATTAAGTTACTCCAAGAACTTATTAACGTTAACTTTAAATATTGAATGTATTCATTACAAATTAAATAATTTAAATAATCTAAGAGACCTACAAAGGAATTCAACGCCAACGAGGCCATAATTAGGCATCCTGCATTGCAATCTAGAAGTTTTACCTCGGCATGGAGTGGAGACGAGCTTTGAGTATTGTTGGTTGGTATATGCATGATTCCATCAGTCTGAAAATTATCAGGGAACACAATGGTCACGATGATTAAGTCCAGATAATTGAAGGGTGACCATCACTGTTTTTCTAATATTACAAGCAAGTACATACACAATTTATTATTATGGAAAGTTGGAAACCATAAGATAATTGAAGTTTTTCTATTATTAGTAGCAATATATGTGACTTTCTCTTTAATGGGATAGAGACAATGAACAATGGGTCTCGACAACTGGATTGGATCGGATCCTGTGTTTATCTTCAAAATATTCAAACTTTAAATTAACAAAAGACAATTTTTTTTAGCTTTTTTATTTTAAATTTTTTAGCATAATTTTTTTTTCAATTTTTTACTAAGAAAATGTTTATGTTTCAAGAAATTGGATCATTTTTGGTATTAAGTAGAGATGGATCTATGTTGGTTTTAATTTTTTGATTTTATGAATTTACAAGAATTTTTTAATTACTTTTTACTTTTGATAAGTTATGAGCCTACAAGATAACGTTATAATATGACAAACTAATAATATTTCTCCCATACTGGGCAAGATAACGTTATATTATGACAAACTAATAATATTTCTCCCATATTGGGTTGTAAGCACCTTGCTACTCTCAGTTCAATTATACCAACATAGATCCATCTTAGATTTTTTTTAAATACTTTCTAATTAGAAGACATTAGGTTACATAACATAAAGTGACAACATCTCCCCCATATGTTGAATTTTGTGCAACTTTGTTGAAATTTTATACTTTAATTCTTTATGTGTAGAAATATTGAAACTTGAATCAATAGAAAATTCAGTCACATAAAACATTCAACCATAATACATCGTATACCATGGGAAAACCCTCAAAAAAATGAGGATGAAAAACCTAACAAATATTCTCAGTATAATTATGATAGATAGCAGAGAATGTATTTTACTGTAGCAGATTGATTTTGGAAGATAAGAGATCATGAAACACCCTCGATGGAGATACAAAGAAATAGAGAAGAGATATCAATCGGATGAACTTTCCAATGAGTTCATTACAATAAATTACATGTCAAAACACTGCCATGCAAGCAATAGTGAATCAATGTATGAGGATTTTATCTCCCCATGCAAACTATTGTGAATTACCTTCCTTGGATACTTGTTGTGCACCTCGGTTTCTTCACCATACCCAATCAATGTGCAATGTCTTTCTTCTTTGACATTAAATCATGTTTCACTGACTTCGCAGTGAACTTGCATATTAACTGACTATAGGACCACTTAGTTAACAAGTTAACATAAGTGTCTTCATGCAATAGTTAAACTCAAGTGTCGTCTTTTAGTTTAACTAAAGTGTCGTCATGCAAAACACTTTAGTTAACTAATTCGTTTTTATTAACACTTTAGTTAACTAATCTTAACTGAATCATGTTGATTGATTTGACTAAAGTGATCACTGAGCTCTCCTTTAATTAACTGATTGCGGACTTTAATATTTTAACAAATGATTTAACTGAAGCATTGATTGAGGCATACATATTTAACTGAAGCTTTATCAATTTGAGTTCACTTTAATCAGTTGAGGTATCTTTATTGGCAATTTTGATTTTCTCTTGTTCTCTATGCATTTATCTTTATTTGTTATCTTTTACTGCATGGTCAATATGTGCTAACTTTAAATATCTATCATATTGGATTATACTAAGAAGATTTATTAGATGATGTGATCATATTATACTACCCCGGACCAAATGATCATATTATCCAAGAACCTATTAAACCTTAACTTTAAGAATTGAATGTATTTATTAGTATATTTAATGTGTTAACTTAATAAAGGTATTCATTATATTATTTTAGATTTTGAACCAATTAACTTTAAATTCAAGTTAATATTCACTCTTCTTACACTCCAAGCCATCACCAGGGAGGCATGGCATCACTCTTCGAAAGTTTATTGTTTCCTTTTAGACATTTAGAAAGCATTCAAATATGTGAACCTAAAGAGGCATTGTTCCAAAGGCACATAGGAATTTTCGAGACCCTAAAGACCACCATGGTGCACCTATATGAGACGGTTGTTGGTCATGTTCGCATGGCCCACAAGGATCTTTACCACTGTGGTAAAACAAGGGTGCCCCCTGTCTCCACTTTATTTGGGATATACATTGACGAGCTAGAGGCCTTTCTCAATGAGCACATATAAGACAGTGATGGGTGCTTAATTTCTATCTTGCTTTCTGCTGACGATGTGGTCCTCTTGGCCCCATCTCCAAAGGGGTTATAGAGACAATTGGATGATTTAGCCCTATTCTATGATCTTGGTCAATTTATGTTCGGCCTGGGTAAAACCAAGGTCATGATCTTCAACAAATTGAATAAGACCCTCTTGGATCACCATTTATTTTTCCGAGGGGAGGAGATTGAGATTGAGATTGATATTGAGGACTATCCTGTTTAGTACAAGATTGCACTACCCTATTTTCAACAAAATGTTGGTCTTCAGTAAATTGATATATTATCATAGTCTGAAACCTGTGTAGCATGGGTACCCATACCCAGGGGTAGGGTACATGTACCTATGCTGAATAATTGGGTACATGTAAGGTACATTTCCTGTCGTACCCTCCCATACCCTATATTGGCTCTGCATATTCGACACTCTGTTATAAAAAAAAGAGGTATTTATTGGATAAATGGTACAACATACCTCATGTTTGGGTACTTCGGGTGTACATACAACTTAGAAAAATGCAAATCCACTAGAGAAAATGTAATGACCCCCAACCAAATCTGAACTAACTTTTTGTTGACTATGTATGGAGTCTAGTTCAGGACTTATGTCAAACACTTTGCAACACTGTTCAAATTCCACTAAATATTGTCCAAATCTAGTAAATTGATTTTGCATTAATTTACAAGGAATGTTTTTATGGTTTTGTGTTCAACACTCATGGAACATAATTTAACTACCAAATGTGCACATAAAAAAAATATGCATTTAATATGAGAAATACACTCACAACAACCGAGGAATACATTTGCAACTTTTTATTGCCTGTAACAGCGATACAAATAGGTGTTCAAAATCATATTTCAAGTGTACCTTCAAATCTGAGTTTGATTGTTTGTACAACTGCCTGGTATAGTGATTTCTTAAATTTTATGTAACTTCCAGTCGAAACTTGATATCTACTATGAATCTATGATTTATCAAATTTTATGTTTCAAATTTTTAATGCGAATGTTCATTGTTCAATGAATCATTGAATTTAGAATTATGAATCATGATTCATAATTTATGAAGAAACTTGAAATATGTATGTATGATGTGACATGTTTTATTTTTATAATATATATACATAGTACCCCGATGTACCCAAGCACCCTTTTCAAAAAGTGGCATCCTCGTCCCTGTCCCTGTAGCCGTGGGTCATCCCCGTACCCAAGTTTTCAGGCAACTTAGTCTGAAACCTCTCTAAAAAGTCAATTTCAGATACTAAAATTTTGACTTAATTATTTAAAACAAAAACACAAATATCCTTTGAAACTCATATAATAGATATGAAAACATACATTAGAGAAGATAAAGTTTAAACACCAAACAAACATGGGAAAAAACTTAAAAGGAAAAGCAAAACTGAAAGGGAGCTTCTGGGAGGATTGCGTTGAAGCAAAAGTCTACAATCTAATTAAAATTCAAAACAAAACATAGAAGCCACAATGCTCTTTGTGGCATGAATATTTTCTTCAACAATGTTGTCAAATTGGTGGTTTAGGTTTGGAGTTGAATGTAAGATTGCCAAGTGCAGTTCTATTCTAGCTGATAACCTCCAACTATCCCTCACACTATAAAAAATAATCATCCCTTTCCCTTTCATTGTCCCTGTTAAGAGAACCTTTGCTCCTTCTATCTCCCTACCTTTCAATTCTTGTTCCCATTTTATTTCAATTCCACTCATGAACATCTAACGAACCTTTCCAAAGACCGTTCTCATTCCATAACATAGTGAAAAACTCGATGGTCACTTTCCCTTTTCCTCTCTAGGTCCATCCCTAGTTCCCATTCGATGATTCAAGCCTTTTTAACAATAAGCTCCCTCAACTGGTCATGAGGTCGAAAAATAATGAGTTTAGGGTAAACTTTTTGTCATAAAAGAAAGCTTCTAGATTACAAGATAGAGAACCCTTAGCAGTTGCCAGTATGCCACAATCAAGATTAATACTTTCAGGTTCCCATGAGAAATAAAACCAAGGTCATGATCTTCCACAAGTTGAAGAAGACCCTTTTGGATCACCATTTCTTTTTCTGAGGGCAGGAGATTGAGATCACCAACTCCTATACTTACATAGGGGTACAATTCACAAGGCCTCGTCCTGGAAGGAAGCATGCCCTGCCACCTTGAATCAACAAGCACTTCAGATCCTTAGCCCTCTTCAAGAGACAGTGTTTTCGTAACCATTTCTAGGAGATATCACCCAAGATGTCTCTCATGGACACCCTTGCATGGCCCATTGTACTTGAAAAGTTTGGTGCACAAATCTTTTGGCTTGAGACTGTATTCAACCTCGTCTTACTCTTATAACGCATTCATAACTTCACTAACTTGGAAAAGTGACGAGACTGATATCTATACTCAACCTACTATTCATCGGAGTCTCAGCGCTTTAGGCTTCACTTGTTGCATGTAGGTGGGAGTCTCAGATCTTTTGGAGTCTATTGATATTGAGAAGGATCAACTTTCCCCATTTAAATAATCCCTATATGCACCTTGACACCTCTTATAACTAGTTGGCAGGAGATGAACAAAATCATCTGAAATGATATCTACAAGCAATTTGTGTTGGTCACCTAGAACAATCCACAAGGTAGGTTACATCCAAAGATATCCTTCTATAATAAGCATTTCATGGATCTAAGGGACAAGATCATTGTTTGGCCCCATTACACACTCCACCATTGGGTGTACACTCTTCATATTCACTTGGGCCAGTTCAAGGTGGGATCTCATAGACTTACAGTGGAAACATGACACTAGATTGATCGAAATGACAAGATCTTCCTAGTTTACCATCTTCAAGAGCTTGAGGCTAAAGAGCAATTCATTTTCCACACCCTTAGAAATGACAAGATCTTCCTAGTTTACCATCTTCAAGAGCTTGAGGCTAAAGAGCAATTCATTTTCCACACCCTTATTTATTACAAGATTGCACTGCAATTCCATTGTCTTTTCAGGGAGCTTCAAACTCTGGCTAGTTTCTTTAAGAACCTTGACCAGAGATGCCTACCCTTATACTTGCAAGAGGTCCTTCTGAGCTGTTACATTGCACCTATACCCAGCGCACCTTCATATGTGCCCCAGTGGGAGAGGCCCATTTTTTCGACCAAGAAGGGTGTTATCGAGCAATGGTGGTCATGGTTGGGCCCTCTAGTCCATCATTTAGGAGTACTATGGCTTGATGGCATTGTTCGCTGCCCTTTGATGGGGGTTTTAACCTCGGGGTTGGTTTTCATAGCTCCTAAGGGTTGACCATTGAGTCACATGACTCCATATCATGTTTATGTGTTCCAGTGGCATCTGCTTCAGCAGCGAGACCTTCATGCCAGGCCTTTTCATGCTTTGAGGAGGGCGTTGAGGGATATTACAACATTCTAGGGGTAAGATGGGGTATAACGCTCTCCCTCCAGCTCACTCCAGTCTTTTGTTCGGAGTGATTCACTTATTTGAGTGTATTTTGACACCTGGGGATACAAATACCCCAGGTAGCCTACCTTAGACTATATTTTATTATTATTTTCTTTTAATTTTAAATTGACATTTTATAATTTCAAGTTGACATATTTTAAGGTATGTAGGCCTGGATATTTTGCAAAAAGTGAGTGCGAGATCATATAAATAGGTCTCCTCACTTTCATTTTAAAACAGAACTCATGGGATGCTACACTATGCACTTGTTTTACACTTGCTAGGGTTTCTTTGGATGGATGCGCTCCTCTTGAGGAAGTTATATGGTTAATGCAAGTAAATTTTTGGTAATTCTTTGGTGATGTTGCCGCATTTCACACACCTGGAGGAGGGCGTGGCATAAATCTTCAAGCCACTCGGTGTGTCCTTGGGGGAAAGTCTCGAATCAAGGTTGTCACCTTGTTCTTGTCTCCTTCGTTTAGGCCAACTCCTAACGGAGCCAAGGGGGGTAAGACCCTATTAATTGCTAAGGGTTTTAGGCTTTAGTGTTTATGGTGATGAGATAAGTTACTTAGGAGTTTTTTTGACAAATGAATGCAACACAAGATATTTGCAAGATTTTTTACACCACAACAACAACGAAATTAAAACTTGATAAGCAGTAATGCGAAAACATATGATAATATCAAATAGATCAGTGCCAATAATGGAGTCCACAAATGAGATTGTTGTTGAAATACAAATGGGTGTTGCAAGTGCTCTTGGTCAAATTTTAAGTTAGTGTATGATGAGTTGATTACTTAGGGGGAAGGGGACTCCCAATATACCTAGGGGGTACGGGGAGTATGTCCAAAAACTTTAACCGATACGGCTACCCGCAAGGAATATGTAGGTTGGTTGGATTCTTGGAGATGGTGTTCTGCACTGCAAGGGTGTAGTATAACAGTGCCTCAAGGTCACTGCCTAGTTGTTTCTGCTTCCTTTGGATAATCTGCCACCGCAACAGCTTAAATCGAGGCATTGGATTTTCTCCTGGGGAGGTTAATTGAAAGATATGAAATCTAATTACTCTAGTCACCCACGCTACTTTTGATGCAATCGACTGATCGGACGAACCGTAGCCACCGCAGCTAGTGCAGAGCATACACAACGGAGCCTTGATAAGTTTTTTAAGGATTTTAAGCTGTGTTCTTTGTTAAAAAAAGAGAACCTCCAGGAATCTCTTTCGGTCCAAGTGGACCTCAATCGAGAAAGCAAGGAGGGGTTAATTTTAGATGGTAACAAAAAAAAAAACATCAAAACACAATTCACAGGTTATCTAATTAATCCTACCACGCATCTCTTTCCCCTTTCGGGTCAATCAGGAAGTCGTGGGGTAAGTAGTATGATTACTCTGAATTTGTAAAAGATATTGAAATGCTTATGAATCAAGGTATACAATGATACTAAAAAAAACTAAAGTAAAAAAAAAAACTGAAAAAATCACAATCACAAAAACGTAGAATCCCCGCTGGAGGGATGGGGAGTTGGCTCGAAAGAGCCTACTCAAACTTGCTTTTTTATTACTCGGTTACAAAACTTAATTGAAAAATGCCGCTTGGTTTTTATACCGAGCGAACCCAAGGGATTACAAAGCACAACAATAATGACTACGAAAGATGGGGAGACCCCTTGTGGGTTTCGAATGGCCCAAAAATCGCTTTTTGGATAGCACCTCCTCCTCTTTTCGGACGGACCTGCTAAAAACCAACAAGCTTTAATTAGTGTAAAGTGCCCAAAAACACTTTAAAAGTGTCTTTGAACAACCCCCAAAAAACTACTGAAAATACTAAGTTAAAGTACTTTTAAGAAAAGACAAAAATAAGTCAAGAGGACAAGTCCTCTTGAGGATCTTGGTTAGCTTTGGTGCAGCCAATCTAAAGCACTTGATTTGCTAAATAAAACCCTTTAGATTCAAGGAAACAACCATGCATTCAAAATTTTTTTAGATCTACTTTCAAATGCTTTGAAAAATGATGATCTCCCTAAACTAGATCTAAGATGCTTATGAAACTTTTTTGAAAACGAGATCTAGCTTTGAAAGTTTATATATGAGATCTAATGAAAGAATTTTGCATATGATAAAACTATATGCTCATGCATAAACATAGTAACCAAGGAAATTTTTAAATTTAATGAAAGAGAAAGATGAGAGAAGATTGGTTTTGCTACTGGGATAACAAGAAAACATGAGGAAGGCCCTTCTGTGGAGCACCGAGGGACAATGTCTTGAGCTTATTGAATAAGAAGTGGCATCAATCTTGATCCACACCTCATTTGACAGGGAACCTACAACTAGATCACAAAAACTTGCACAAAACCGTGAAATCTAGATATAAATGTATGGAAGAAAAAAGAACATGCAAAAACAATCTTATTTAAGCAAAATCTTAGATCTTTGAACATACACAACATGAATAAATAAAGCAAGTAAACTTACTTTCCAAATCTAAACTCTTACTTGATTTAGCTTAATCCTTTGAAGCTAGAACACAAAAAGCACAACATTTGAAAAATTACAGTTATCACATTAGCAGCCTGACGTTGGGGATCCACACAATACAAGCACTACACGGTCTAGCCTCCAAAGCTTCTATATTCTCAACAAATAGATGCAAAAGAACAATATTACAATAGGCACCAGCTCTTCATCCAACTCTAACTAGCTTGGAAGAGAGAAATGTTGCTTTATTTATAACCAGAGCCAAGCCCCTGGGGAGATACCAACACTGAAGATAAACCCAGAGTTATCTGACTTCGAACTGAAGAAAAACTAAATTGAAGTAAACAAAAATTGAAGAAGTGAATGATACCTCTCACACTTAGCTCTAAATCAGCTACCAACCAAATCCATCTAATGCAAATTCACCAAATCAATGCCAAATCAAAATCAATTCGGCTTCCTTCACCTTCACGTGTGAGCCTCCCAAAATTGACGTGGATAAATGGGTGATGTCACCCAAGCAATGCATGCGATATTTGCTTAAGGGATAAATTAAGGTTTCAATTTTTTAAAAACAAAGAATATGTGAGTGGGGTCCACCCCACTTCACTCCTCCAAATATCGCGTGAGGTTTTACTATCACCCCCACTCCATCCGCTAGCTTCATGTTGACGTCAGGGTTTCCTTCTCACATGAGCTCTAATCATAAGCTCAATGTTTTTTTTATCAAATATTTATTTTATAAAACACCACAAGATGGAGATGGATCCCCTCAACCACCTCACGATAGCTTCAACATGATGTCACCCAATTCCTCACGTGAGCTTCCATACATTTCATGTTAAAGTTTTAAAACAAAGTTTTAATACAAACTAAGTTGAAGAGGATTGTAAGTTCAATGGGAATCCATGCCATGTCACCCTACCACTCAAATATTTTAATTTTTTGTTTTTTCAAACTTTGACCATGGTGTCAAAATGTCACAATTTAGCATTTAAATGTTATTCTGACGCATTTTTTAGCTGAATAATGTCTCACGGGGTGATCGGACTGCCCGACTAATGTGGAAAGTGGTCCCTAGGGTAAAGTGGATGCTTCGGGTGTGAAAACGAGTGTCGGGCAGTCCGATCAGCCCATAATGCATACTTAATCTTGTTATCCCATGCTTTCTTATTATCACCAACTGTTCTCTTAATTATGGTCTTTAACTTTTTATTACTTGACTCAGCTAGACCATTTCCTTGAGGATAATAGTTGGAGCAATGCAATAAGACAATGCCATATTTGAAGCAAAAAGACGATGTTTCTGAAGAACTGAAACATGGGCCATTATCTGTGATAATTCTGGCTGGCACACCAAATCTTGTGATAATCCTATCTTCTAGAAAATCCATGACTACAACATTGGTTTCCTTGGTGGTTATTTCCTCTACCCACTTGGAGAAATAATCTGTGGCGGTAAGTATCCAAGAATAACCATTGCTTGAATTGTCTTTTAACTTATCGATGAAATCAAGTCCCGACTGCTGGAAAGGGGCTTGGACTACTATTGGTTTTAATGGCAAAGCTTTCATCTTTTGCTTCCCGGTGAACAACTGACACTGGGGGCAACTTCTGACAAATTTATGCACATCTGAAAAAAGGTTTGGCCAATAGTAACTTGCTCTAAGGATTTTGTGGGCAGTTGTTCTAGCTGCAAAATGCCCACCACAAAATCTTGCATGGATCTCAACCATGAGTCTCTTGGACTCAGGTTCATCAACACATTTAAGTATTAAGCCGTTCAGGTTTCTCCAACCTAGACCATCATTTGTTAAACAATACTTAGTTGCTTTTAACCTTAATGCTCTGCGTTTATGGCCAAGTAAGTGATCAGGGCATGTAAGGCTACGAAGGAAAAATATGATGTCTGAATACCAAGGCTGCTGCTCTAGTCTTTGAAGCTCGTCTGATACACTTTGTTTTGGATTATTGTTCTGACAAATTATTCCTAAAGCTTTCCCATTCCCTTGAGTTAACATGTTTGCAAGCCCTTGTCCCTTAATCAATTTAGTGGGTTTTCTCTCTAAGTCATACTCCTGAATCTTTGAAACCCATTTACCCCTGATGCCTAGACAATCCTGCTGAGACATGATGTCTTTGACAGCTGCATGGGGCATGTACCCAATGATCTTAGAGTATCTGACATAAGTTCTAAAATGTTTAAGGGACTTGACAAGAGCATAAGCTTGCTTTTCCATGGAAGTGTACTTCAATTCTAAATTTTGCAAGGCTCTACTCATAAAGGCTATAGGCTGCTCTTGTCCTTCACTTATTTTTTGAAGCAAAACACCAACAATGGTGTCTTCCGAGGAAAAAGAGAAAATCTGAAACTCTTTTGAATAATCTGGACTGATTAAAATATGTGATCTAGATATAGCATCTTTGATACTTCTAAAAGCATCCTTCCCTTCATCCGTCCACACAAATTTAGCATCTTTCTTTAATAATTTTTGTAGAGGTTTCATTAGTTTTGCTAAATTAGGGATGAATCTCCTTATGAAATTTATCTGACTGTTGAAAGACTAGAGAGCTTTTAAATTATGAGGCAAGGGGACCTTCTTAATGTCTTCTACCCGTTCAGGATCTATCTTGACCCCATCCTTGGAGATGATGTGCCCCAACAACTTGCCTTCGTCAACCCCAAATATTAACTTGGAAGGATTTAAGGAAATGCCATATTTATGACATCTCATAAATACTTGCCTGAGATGACTTACGTGGTCAGATATTTCTTTTGAAAAAATAGTTAAGTCATCTTGATAGATTTCGATCACTTTGCTTATGAGTTCTTTGAAGGCAAAGTCCATGGCTCTCTAGAAAGTGGCACCTACATTTAATAAGCTGAAAGTCATTCTTAAAAACTTGTAAGTGCCCCAAAGTGTGGTAAACGTTGTTTTATGTTGATCTTCTTTATTTACTAACACTTGGTTATATCCGGAAAATCCATCCAACATGGACATCATTCCTGAACCAGTTACTCTTTGAAGTAATGTTTCGATGTCGGGCAATGGGTAATTATCCTTTAGGCATGATGTATTTAGATTCCTGAAATCTATACATATTCTAATTGACACATTCTTTTTCTAACAACAACTAAGTTGGAGCACCATGATGAATGTCTCGTAGGTGCTATGATCCATGCTGCTAACATTTTTTGAAGTTCCTTCTGAACAATGGGGGCCAACTTAGGATTTATTCGCCTAAGTTTTTGTCGGAAAGGTTTGACCTCCTTGGCTTCTTCTATGAGGGGAATGGTGTGTTGAAACACATATTCCCGATAAGCTTTAAGTTCATCATAACTAAAGGCCAACACATCTCTATATACTTTGATTAGATTGATTAAATTGTTCCTTTCCTTTTCTGAAGTACCTTTTCCAATTTTTATTAACTTGGGGTCCTTGTCTGTACCTATATTTATTTCCATATAATCCCCAAGTTTTATTGACTCTTTTTTATTTTATTTTTATGATGATCCTGTCTGTCAAACAACTTTTCAAAAGCTATAAGGCTACTTGGAATGTGATTTCTCAGATTATCCTCATCCTCCTGATACTCTTTACCCTCTTGCTGATAACTGATCTTGCAACCTTCAAACTCCTGGAGATTATGGATGAACCTTAAGAGTTGTTTATCATCATTAAATACCTGCCAGTGATCTACATTATCAGGAATTGAAGGCCTGGAATTTATTTCCATTTTTCCATTCCCACTAATCATCTCATCTGAAGGGTGAAGGGTGGATGCTGCCACTGCCAACTTATCTGCCAAACCATTCATTTCCCTAGGGATTTTCTGAAGATTGAGTTCATCAAACCAATCCATTGTATCCCATATAGCATTCCTATACTTCCTTAGTCTATCAATTTTACACATACCGATTCTTAAGTTGGAGGATGACTAAGTCTGAATCACCTTTTATGTTTAACATTTTTATGCCCATGTCCTTAGCAGTTTCTAATCCTAGAAACAATGACTCATACTCAGCCACATTGTTCAATGCTTCAAACTTCAATCTAAAAGAAAAGTTGTAGATTTTATTAGAAGGTGAAATCATTACTGTTCCCGCACCCTTTACAGCTTTGGAATAAGCTTCGTCAAATTACATTTGCCAAACTTCATCTATCTTTTCATTTTTGATATTTTCTTTAATAGGGGCCATGAAGTTAGACAAGATGGCATAGTTTCCAAAGTTGTCGGTGATATACACAAATTCATTTCTAAGCTTCTTAGGATTCTCTACATGCCGCTTTCTTTCCTTTTCTCTGTGAAGTATAACCCTAGTGTTTTCTGATGTAGGTATGGTTTTGTATGTCCAATCCATTTGGATGTATCCACCTAGAGTTGCAGCCCACTTTCTAGACAAAAGCATTCCCCAATTATCTGGTACATCGATTATAACAACATCCATTTCCATGTCGATGTCAAGATACTCGGCCAATTTTACATGCAGGTTTAAGATTATCCCTACCACTTCAACTTCTTTTGCATCCATTACACAAACATTGTGGTAGGGTCGTGTGATCCTTAAATTTAACTGTTCCATTACCTTCCTTGTAATTACGTTTGATGAAACACCTGAATCTAACATGCAATTATGAAGGAGAAGATCATCAACTAAAAGAGAGACATAAAAAGGCGGGTGATCCTCCCTTTTTGGATCAACACTGTGAAGGACTATAGGCATATCTTCGAGGACAACATGAAGATCTTCAAGGACGACATTATTACTTGGAGGAACAGTTTCTTTGACAATATTATGATTACTTTCTAAAGCTTTCATCAATTTTATTTTTGACCAGGAATTTGAAGGATATCAGTAGCATAAGCTGAAATTTTAACATCATTCAACCATTGTCCCATGTCAAGCTTTGATTCTACAACAACCGGAGGGTTTATAATGGGAGGAATTGTTACCTTAGGTTTGTACTCTTTAGTTGGTGTAGACTTCTCCTTTCTCTGATAGGTAGCTCCTTTGTATCTAGCATTCCTCATTTCTAAGATTTTTTTCAGGGAAGGCATTTCACCATAACTTTTAGAAATGAAATCCTTTTCCAGACTATAATCTACGGCTTGTTGCCAATGTTGGTCTGTCAAAGGCTAGGTTCGGCCAACCATGTTCACGAACTCAGGATCGCTTGATGGTGTATCCTGACCACTGATTTCAGGGAGTCCATGTTCCATTACTTGGTTTTCAATGTAACAAGTACTTTCCTGGTGAAACTGAGAACAAGGCCTGCAAAATGGAATTGCATCCTCTACTAGGTTGATTGAATCCAACTGGTTTGGAATCCTAGGTTCTTGAGTTTTCTTTTGATACATCTGATTAGGCTTTGGTTGAAAGTTCCTTGGTGCATGAGAAACATGATTTCTTTCCATCATAACCAACCTATTTTGAATATGATTTAGCTGAGTGGCATGATTGGCCATTTGTTGGTTTTTATTAGTTACTAAGGTTTTCATCATTTCAACCATTTCCTTCATAGGATCTTTAGATGTTTCTTTATCTTCTGATTCAACAACCTTTCCCTTAGATTCTTTGTTGTAGGAAGTGTTTCCTCTAGTGTACCCTGGTATGTTGGACTTACCCGATGATTGCATGTTCTTTTCAGTTTTATCGACCAATTCCTGGGCAGTCTTTAGATCAGCAGGTTCTTTATCTCTTAACTGATACCTCAAATCTCCAGTGAATGCTTCAATATAATAGATGAGGATAGCAACATCATTCATCTTGGTGTCTTTATGAAGATCAGAAACAATGAGCTTCAATTTTGTATTAAACTCATCCATGGTTTCATTTTCCATCTTTTTTATGTTATGAAGGGAAGCAAGCTGATGTCTTGGTTCCTTTTTCTCTCCCCATTTCTTCCTAAAACCATACCGGAATTCACTAAGAATTTTGTAGGAATTATCAGCCAAGTCGAGGTACCATTCTCCAGCATCATCTTCTAAGGATAAAGCAAAGAGCTTCATTTTGACGTCGCCATGGTCATGGGAAACATCATTGCAATAACTAACCAGGAGCTTTTCAAACTTCTGAAGGTGAGACTTGGCAGTGATGGCATTGTTGCCCTGAAATGTGGGGAGATTCTTGATAGCATCATTCAGAATGACATGGGGAGCACCTGTTATTTGAGAAAAGTCAAGGGGTTTGAATAAATCTGTCATTTCTTGAGATTGATGGATATGACTCTCTATAAATAAATGATGGATATTTGAGAGAGATTGGGACCCTAAATCTTCAAGGATTCTACGAGAAGTTTGTCTATTTAATTTTCTTCTATAAGCCCTTTCAGGATTAGGGATGAGATCAAATACTCCTTCAGAGTTCCTTCGGGTAGAATACCTTGGAGGGATATTAAATAGTGGAGTCGCCAGATGGATCGGGTTTTAATTTAAATTTTTAAAGACAAGATATATCAAATTTTTTATTTTTTTAGAAACAAAAAGTTAAGTTAAGTCGTACTGGGGAATAAAAATATTTATCCCTGGCAATGGCGCTAGAAAATGTTACCGCCTTTCACACACCTAGGGGAGGGCGTGGCAGAAATCTTCAAGCCACTCAATGTGTCCTTAGGGGCAAGTCTCGAGTCAAGGTTGTCACCTTGTTCTTGACTCCTTCGTTTAGGCCAAATCCTAACGGAGCCAAGGGGGGTAGACACTATTAATTGCTAAGGCTTTTAGGATTTAGTGTTTATGGTGATGAGATAAGTTACTTAGGAGTTTTTTTGACAAATGAATTTGACACAAGATATTTGCAAGATTTGTTACACCACAACAACATAGAAATTAAAACTGGATAAGCATTAATGCAGAAACATATGATAATATCAAATAGATCAGTGCCAATAATGGAGTCCAAAAATGAGATTGTTGTTGAAATACAAATGGGTGTTGCAAGTGCTCTTGGTTGAATTTTAAGTTAATGTATGATGATTTGATTACTTAGGGGGGAGGGGACTCCCAATATACCCAGGGAGTACGGGGGGAGTATGTCCAAAAACCTTAACCGATACGGCTACCCGCAAGGAATATGTAGGCTGGTTGGAGTCTTGAAGACGGTGTTCTGCATCGTAAGGGTGTAGTATAATGGTGCCTCGAGGTCACAGCCCAGTTGTTCCTGCTTCCTTTGGGTAATCTTCCACCGCAACGACTTAAATTGAGGTGTTGGATTTTAACCTAGGGAGGTTAATTGAAAGATATGAAATCTAATTACTCTAGTCACCCATGCTGCTTTTGATGCAACCGACTGATCAGACGAACCGCAACCACCGTAGCCAGTGCAGAGCATACACAACAGAGCCTTGATAAGTTTTTTAAGGATTTTAAGCTGTGTTCTTTGTTAAAAAATGAGAACCTCCATGAATCTTATTCGGTCCAAGTGGACCTCAATCGGGAAAGTGAGGAGGGGTTAATTTTAGATGATTAAAAATAAAAAAAAATAAAAAAAACATCAAAACACAACTCATAGGTTATCTAATTAATCCTACCACGCACCTTTTTCCCCTTTTGGGTCAATCAAGAAATCGTGGGGTAAGTAGTATGATTACTTTGAATTTGTAAAAGATATTGAAATGCTTATGAATCAAAGTATACAATGCTACTAAAAACTTCTAAACAAAAAAAAATTGAAAAAAATCACAAAATCACAAAAACGCAGAATCCCCGCTGGGGGCCTGGGGAGTTGGCTCGAAAGAGCCTACTCAAACTTGTTTTTTATTACCTGGTTAAAAAAATTAATTGAAAAATGCCGCTTAGTTCTTATACCAAATGAACCCAAGGGCTTACAAAGTACAACAATAATGACTACGAAAGATGGGGAGACCCTTGAAGGGTTTCGAATGGCCCAAAAATCGCTTTTCGAATAGCACCTCCTCCTCTTTTCAGACGGACCTGCTAAAAACCAGCAAGATTTAATTAGTGTAAAGGGCCCAAAAACACTTTAAAAGTGTCTTTGGACAACCCCCAAAAAACTACCGAAAAATACTGAGTTAAAGTACTTTTAAGAAAAAACAAAAATAACTCAAGAGGACAAGTCCTCTTGAGGATCTTGGTTAGCTTTGGGGAAGCCAATCTAAAGCACTTGATTTGCTAAATAAAACCCTTTATATTCAAGGGAACAACCATGCATTCAACGAATTTTTAGATCTACTTTCAAATGCCTTGAAAAATGACGATCTCCCTAAACTAGATCTAAGATGCTTATGAAACTTTTTTGAAAACGAGATTTAGCTTTGAAAGTTTATATATGAGATCTAATAAAATAATTTTGCATATGATAAAACTAGATGCTCATGCATAAACATAGTGACCAAGGAAAATTTTAATTTTAATGAAAGAGAAAGATGAGAGAAGATTGGTTTTGTTGCTCGGATAACAAGAAAACATGAGGAAGGCCCTTCTGTGGAGCACTGAGGGACAATGTCTTGAGCCTATTGAATAAGAAGTGGCGTCAATCTTGATCCACACCTCATTCGATCGGGAACCTGCAACTAGATCACAAAAACTTGCACAAAACTATGAGATCTAGATATAAATGGATAGAAGAAAAAAGAACATGCAAAATAATCTTATTTAAGCAAAATCTTAGATCTTTGAACATACACAACATGAATAAATAAAGCAAATAAACTTACTTGTCGAATCTAAACTCTTACTTGATTCAGCTGACTATGGTTGCATGCTAGAATCATGATGATGACTATAAAAGACTGATATTGTATCTCTAATGATGGTTATATATTGTTGTATGCAAAATGTTGTCATAAATACTCTGATGGGGGGACTGATACAGACTTTGTTGATACTTAATAACTGATGATCCTTTCTTACACAGATGATTGTTGCTATAGTCTATCACTAAAATGTTGATAATTATGCAATAATTGCTATACATCACTCATGCTGGTATACTGATATATATTGTTGTACTTTAAGTTGTTAAATAATTGTTTGTTAGTGATAAGAACTCACAACTATACAACACACTTGTAGATAATATTGGCTTCATAAATTGCAAGTAAGTGGGATATTGTGGTTTGGTATTTGGCTTTGATTACTTGGGTGACTATCCCATTGGGGTGAGTTGGGTATACATGAATGCATTGTTAAAGTGGAGTTGATAACCAAACTAATGCGCATATTCCTATTCATTCTTTAGACTCCATTAGATATTGATCTCTAACAATCTCGAAAGAGAACACTTTGTCTTAGTGTCTTTGCAGGGTCAAATAGGGCTCTCCCCTAGGAGGCTTAGGATTTTGAAGAAGTTGGGGACTAGTGGCTAAGGTGACAGTGGTCACTTTTCCCCCATATGCTTACCGGTGGCTTGGACTGCCATTTCAACTGGTAACACTAGCCACATCAACATCCTGGACCAGCTTCCACTTAGCAAATCACTTCCTTCTTCACAATGATCCAATATACTAGGGGTAACAAGAGGAAAATAGATGGCAATCATGCTTCCAACCCCATATTTGTGTGGACCCAGAGGATAACCTCCACTTCTGCAAGACCTTAGTGACATTACCAACCTTGGTCCCATAACAATATTCAATCGATATCATCCAAATCATAGTGATGAGCCCACTCTTATAGGAAACAACACATAACATGGTCCAACTCCTCTTCCAAGTCTTCCCATAAATAGAGCTCTATATTGATATTCCTCCATTCGACCTCAGATCTTAGGAGAGATGGTTACAACCAGTGTTTAAAAATCGGTCGGTTCACTGGTTCAGTACTAAACCTGTTCAAATCGGCAGGTAAACCGAATCGATAACTATTTCGTTATCGAACCGGTAGGTAAATCGGATCATTGACCGATTCGTTACCGAACCAGTCTGACCGGCCGAGTTTCGATCCTGACAGGCTAGTTACGACAATTTACCATTTTTTTTTTTAAACTTTAAACTTTTGTTTTTTATTTTATTTTTTCTTTTACCTAACCTAAAGGCTAATCCCTAACCTAAACTAGTACCAACTCAACCCAACCCAACCCAACCCAACCCAACTACAAATAACAACTACAAGACACTCACTCACTACCTATTGTTATTTTTGTTTGATGTTTGGAGTATGGAGTGGAGTTGCTACAGCGGCAGCTTGAGTGGACAGAGGAGTTGTGGACAGTGGACAGTGGCAGTGCTGGCTGCTGAGTGGACAGTGCTCACTATTGAGTGGACAATGGATAGTGTTGAGTGGACAATGGATAGTGTTGAGTGGAGTTTGGATAGTGCTGAGTGGAGTCTGGACAGTGGATAGTGCTGAGAATTTTTAGTGTTGAGTGGATAGTGTTGGGTTGACAGTTTATCAGAGGTACAAGTGTCAAGAAGTGGACAATGCCACTCTTCAAGAATCAATATCAGAGGTAAGTAACAAGTTTAATAAAGTTTATGTTTTATAAAAAAATTCAAATTTTTCTTTATGTCAGTTTACCAAAAATTTGTATTTGTATTAATTATTAAACAAAGATATTTTTTGCAAAATTTTTATAATTTTAAACAATAATTTTATAATTTGGTATTTTTAAAATTTATTATTTTACCAATTGGTAAAAGAGATCCCCTACTAACTTGTAAGTTAATTTTGGTAATTTTATAATTTGGTAATGCTTACAGGGGATCATCTATATTTTTATAATTTTATAATTTTGCTTGTTGTTGTTTCAACTTTCAGTCTATCAGAATTTCCCCAAAAGCAAAAGATTATGCATGGGTCCATGCAGATGTTGTTGATGGGGTGATGTATTGCAAATATTGCAAGAAGTTGATTAAGGGTGGTGGAATTTACAGGCTTAAACAACACTTGGCTGCCATCAGAGGCCAAGTGAAGGCATGTGAAACTCCACTAGATGTTATTGGATAGATTAGAGCTGATATGCAAGAACATTTTAAGAAGTTTGAAGAGAGTAAGGCTAGGCAAAGAGAGATAGAGGAAGAAGTAGGAAAGAAGAGGAGGCTTGCTGAAATGATGGGTGGGACCTAAGTCATAGGGTTCGCCGAACCTGAACCTCCAGGTTCAGAGTTCGGCGAACCTAAATTTTTTTGCAAAGTTCGTTGAGGTTCGTCAAAACTGATGGCCGAACCTCAATCCGAACCTAAACGAACCTAAACCCGAACCTGAACGAGCCGAACCTCGAACCTCAACGAGTCGAACATCAGCGAACCTAAACGAGCCTGGACCTCAAATTTAGGGTTCGTGTCACCATCGGCTGATGTATGACGTCTTGGTGAGGGTGAAAGGCATGGGTTTCATTTTTCAGCCCACTTTGCAGACCCGAGATGCAACCTACACGCACCCGAGCTACAACCCCTACACTGAAGTTTGAAGTTTGAACGTGCTGTTGCTCAGTGCTGGAGTCTGGAGAGTCAAAGCTGCTGCCTGCTGGAGAGTCAGAGCATCCAAGCTGTGACTAGAGGGCCGACCACGAGCTACAGGGCCAAGCTACTAGACAGTGGAGGTCCGAGCCGCAATTGGAGGGCCGACCATGAGCTACAGGGCCAAGCTACTAGATAGTGGAGGTCCGAGCCACCGAGCTACTGGAGTCTGGAGGGTCGACGAACCGTGAGGGTAGCGACTGCCACAGTTCCCACTTCCAACTAGTGAGTCCGAGTCGTGACTGCACAGTGCACACGGTGCACACCGCATACTCGTGACTCATGACACCACAGGCGCCGCTCCATCTACAAACAGAGTTACAGGCTATGGGGGTTGCGACACAGCTACATGTACGAGATTTAAGTTGTTTTATTTATTTATTCTTATTTGTTTTTTATTTTATTATTTATTTGGTTTATGATTTTTTATTTGTTTTACACAGAACATTTAGTTTTAGTTTGTAGTTTTTATTTGTTTTTTTTCATGTTTTTTCCCAAATAACAGTTTCAATTCAACACAGTTCTGTAACCTATTTGTTTTTTTATTTTATTTTTATTTTTTAATACTGTGTTGTTTGATTTTTATTTTATTTAATGATATAATTTTTAATCATTAAAAATTACTGTGTTATCAACCTAAAAATAAATTATTTGTTATAAATTAAATTACCGTGTTTTCAATTTAATTTATATGTTATCAATGATCATTGAAAACAAACTGTGGAAAATTAAAAAATGCAAAAACAAACAACTATCTACAAAATTGCAAATTGCATTTTGGAGATAGTTGTTTGTTTTTGCAATTTTTAATTTTCCACAATTTGTTTTTAATGATAACATATAAATTAAAAACAGACAGTAAATACAAATACTATCTGCAAATTGCAATTTGTAATGCAATTTGCAAGCAAGAGTTTGTTTTTGTTTTTGTTTATTTTTCCACAAAATGGATGATAACTTAAAAAACATGAACTTGATTTTTAATTTATGATTGTAATTTGTAATATTGCAGGAATCTTTGCCATGGCACCTCGAAGATCAATAGCAGAAGGATGGAAATATGTGGACAAACTCGATGGGTCTGTTGGGAGGCATCTAAAATGAAAATTATGCAATTCTGAGTTTGTTGGGTCTTTGACAAGAGTGATGGATCACTTACTATCAATTAGTGCTGGTAGAGGAGGTGGTGTTGAGGGATGTCCATGGGTGTTTGAAGAACTCAAGGAAACACTCCAAAAAGACTATGACTTGATTAAAAAAATGCAGCAGACAAATGAGAATAAAAGACGACGCATCCAGGCAGATTTGGGAATGAATTACAGCCCCTCATCACCATTTTCTTCAAGTACAGTTGGAGATGGAAGTTCATCTCAGGTTCAGCCAACAAGATTGAGAGAGACCAGGACATTAAACTCTCTTTGGAAACCTGTACATAAGCAGGAAGTTGACGATGCTTTGGCTTATCTTTTTTATGAATCTGGTATCCCATTTAATGTGGCTAGAATTCCTTATTTTATGAATGCATGTACTAAGATTGCAGAATTTGGAAAAGGATATGTACCTCTTGATTCTGAAGTGATAAGGATCACTCTTCTCAAGAGGTCAAAAGAAAGGGTAACAAACAGGTTGTTAAAGATCAAGGAGTCCTGGAAAGAAAAAGGCTGCACAATTTTATCAGATGGTTGGTCAGATATGAATAATAGGCCACTGATTAATGTGTTGGTTTACAGCCCTAAAGGGGTATTATTTTTGAAGGTGATTGATGCTTAAGGACACAAGAAGACATCAGAATATATTTTCAATATTTTACATGAAGCCATTCTTGAAGTTAGGGAAAAAATGTGGTTCAAGTCGTCACAGACAATGCCTCAAATTGTGTGGGAGCAGGGAAAATGATAATGGATAAATGCAAAACAATTTATTGGACCCCTTGCGCTGCTCATTGCCTAGACTTGCTAATGCATGATTTAGCAAAGTTTCCATGGATTAATGATGCAGTTCGAAAGGGAAACAAATTTCCCACTTCATTTGTTACCATCACCTCACAATGAGTTTGTATAGGAGGCAAGCATCCAAAGAGCTGCTACGGCCTTGTGATACTCGATTTGCAACATATTATATTACTCTCAAAAGAGTGGTTGAGGAAAAGACAAGTGTGAGAGGTGTTATTTGCAGCAATGAGTGGGAAAGCTCTCACCTTTCAAAAGAACCCAAAGGAAAGGAGTTGGAACAAATCATCTTAGGAAATGCTTTTTGGGAAAGTGCTATGAAGGTTTTAAAAATATGTGAACCAATTGTTGACATGCTTCGGATGGTTGATAGTGACACTCCTTCTATGGGTTTTGTTTATGAGGGCATGGATCGTTGTAAGGAATCAATTGCAAAATCCTTCAACGTGAAAAATGACTACATGGAAATATGGGAGATGATAGATAAAAGGTGGAAGATGTTGCATAGTCCTTTGCATGCAACAGCGTGTTATTGGACCCTAGGTTGTTTGGGATTCAAAGACATAATGATGTTGAAGTAATGAGTGGCCTTTATGATGCTATTGAGCAGTTGGTTCTAGATCGAGAAGAAGCTAGCACGCTTAGAGAGCAACTTCAGGCATACAGGATGGAAGAGGGGATATTTGGAACAACTTCTTCCATAGAGGATAGGATCAAAATTCCTCGAGGAAGATGGTGGAAGTTTTATGGCACAGAGAAACCTGAATTGCAACATTTTGCAACTCGTGTTTTGAGTTAAGGATCAAGTGCCTCTCCCTATGAAAGAAACCGGAGTAGCTTTAATCACATCCAAACCAAGAAAAGAAACATGTTATTATATTCAAGGTTGGAAGATTTGGTTTATGTGCGCATCAATTTACATTTGGCCTTAAGCAGTTTGGCCAAAGATTCTTCTAGCTCCTATTGCCCATGGTTTGAGCCTACTCCTATTGTAAAAGAAGATTTTGGCATTGATGGTGACAGTGATGATGCAGATGAACCTCATGATGATGGAGTTCCATATATTGATGACTATGAGGATCACAATTCTAGTGACTTTAGCACCCCATGTGCTCTTGATGATTTAGAGCTTTATGATATTACTACTAGGCCACAAGAATAGAAGTTTTATCATATTTTAAGTTTTGTGAAACAAGTTCAAGGTTGATAACTATTTGACAGTATGGATTTCCTTAAATTTTGAAACATGAAGACTATTTATACTTCATTTTGCAATCTGTAGTTTTATAATGCAATTTATGTTTGGAGTTTGATCATGTGCAACTTTGCAAGTGTTTATGGGACAAAATGTTTTGCAATCTGCTATTTATGAGATGAAATGTTTAGATCTTGATTATATTTTAAATTTTCTGATTTTACAAGTATTTGAAAATTGGCATAATAGTTATCATGATTAAGCTACTCCTTGATCTTTAAAGGTTCATTATTGTTTATTTTGAAATGATTTAGGCTATAATTTATGATATAGACTACATGCTACAACAATACTAATTTCTAAATAGTGTGTGTGTGTGTGTGTATATATATATATATATATATATATTAAAAATGTATATAGAAGAACCTATGCCGAACCCCATCCAAACTCCATCCGAAATTCGAACCCGAATTGAACCTGAAGCTCGCCGAACCCGAACCATGTGACATAGTCTGGAGGCACCACTATCTACTAACCAAGAGTTAGCAATGTCTGTGATGGATCTAGAGAGAGCAGAGATCAAGTAGTACTCTTTTCTAGGTTTGTCTTCTTTGGTAGCCCTGGTGTTCTTCTTTTTCTTAGGTTCTTCTTCTTCTTCTTCTGCATCAAAAGCTTGGAATCTTCTTTTGATTTTCCTCTTGGGCTGCCTGCAATCCCTAGAAAAGTGCCCAAACTTGTGACAATTATAACATTCCAGTTTTGAAACATCAATGTGCTTACCTTGTGGTTTCTTTCTCTTCTTTTGCTGAGGGGAGGACTTCTTTAACTTCTTTGTCTTAGCTGCAAGGGCAAGGTTTCCTTCCTTGGTGCTAATTGCCTTGCCTGAAATTATACCTTATTCTTCCAAGAAATCATGCCAAAGTCTATCAAAGTTTGGCTGATTTCCACGTCCACTCATAGATGCCAGAAATGTTTCCCAAGAGTTTGGGAGACCATCGACTACAGTCTGCACAAGGTCATCATCATCCACAGTAATACCAATAGCAGTAAGTTGATCTCTTACCTGTGAAATATTTGTGAAGAAGGGTCCAAATCCTTCATCCTTGTTCATCTTCAGTGTCCGAAGCCTTTTCTTCAAAACTCTCTTCTCATAAAGGTCTGTCAAGGTGCCAAAGCATTCTTTGGAAGTCTTCAACGATGTGATGTTGGGCATCAAGGCTTCCTTGATAGAATCATAGATGATCCTTCTAGCCTTTGCTTGTTTCTTCTTGAAAGCAGTCCTGACAACATTAGATGTTGGCTCTTCTATGGTGTTAAACACCAAGTCATCAAGGTCATTTTCCTCTAGGATGGTTGTGAGCCTAGCCTTCCAAGAGTTGTAAGATTCTCTTCCGGTCTAAAAATGTTGGTAGACATCTCTGCCGCTAGTCAAATGTCAAGTCTGCAAAATATCCCAAGGTCTAGGAAGACAACAACAATCTGCCTCTTACTGGGTCTTCACATGCTAAGCTCTCATACCATGTTTAATTTTAGCATTATCATGAATTCTTTAAAATTTTGCAGACTATAAGATATCAAAAGACAAGTGCATTAGAAACATCAACAACATTACACACAACGAACACAGTATTTTTTCATGGGGAAACCTTTAAAGGACAAAAACCCCAAAACCATTAGTAATTCATCTCATGAATGAGATGACTCTGAATTCATAGATAAATGATCTCCAATAATTTTGAAACCCTAATAGGTTTGAACCAAAAAATCCACAGAAGATAATTTTACACAAAAAATCAAATTAGGGCTTGCTGCCCTAATTCCTCTTCTGTTGCCCAAGATCAAGTTGACCAAGTTTTGTAGCTTCTCGAATACCCTACCTTCCTACTCGGATGTATAGCTGTCTGCTCGACTTTTTGTCTACCTACTCGAACTGGTTATCTCTCTGCCCAGACCTCTCAGCTACCTGCCCGAATGCTGTTGTTGTTTCCCAGACCTTATTGCAGCCTGCCCGACTGTTGTATAGTGTTTCTTGAGCTCTGTGAGAACTGACCAAGCCCCTGTCAGTGATGCTCGAGGTCACGGTGGAGAGAGGACAAATGGGAGAGGGTTAGTCAAAGCCCTGTAGAGTCTGCTCGAGGGTGTTGTAGGTTGCCCAAGCCCTGCTTAGGGCTTGTTGTAGATGGTCGAGGGTAGAGGGCGCTATCCTGAAGGATAGGGTAGCCTGGAAATAAGTTTGGGTAGTCTGATACAGTGTTACAAAAATCGTCGATTTCTCGGAACATATCGCGACTTCTCCTCAGCGATATCAACGGGAAATATCGTCGCAATTTTTTTGGCGATATTTCAAGGCAAAAAATCGTGTTAAAATCGCGATTTTTCAGTAAAAATCGCGAGTCGATCAAACAGACATTGAGCGTTTGCACAGGGGTAACCGAAACACTCGATTTATTTTGGTTTTTTTTTTCTGTGTTATAGGATCCGCCGATCCTCTGGCATGAACCCATGCCAGATATCCAAATCGAATACGGATTTGGATCTGGCTCCACGTAGAATCCGCTACTTAATAACGGTTTTATAGTGGCAATTTTACAATGGTTTTTAATAGTCAAATGCATTTCTAATGGTGAATCCTTAGCGAAATTTAATTGTTGCTCGAACGAACACGATTTCGGTCTCTCTCCAATGATTCTTACATTAAATCTGTTGGATGTCAGGGCATATCCATTGGGTAAAGCCCGCTATGGTTGCACGTTCCTATTCATGAACCTTGCTTTCATGGATTGATTTGTTCACTCCATTAATGGTCGTGACTCGTTGGGAGCCCTCCGCACAGATGGACGGAATGAATAGTCAATAAGTCGAGCCATTCAAACTGCATTTTACATTATAAAGTGTAACTTAAGATTTCATAAATTGTTTATTTTAAAATTTATATATTATACATTAAAGTCGAAAGTCATATATTTAAAAATTTAAATATTATACATTAAGGATGTAAATTTATATATCTGAAAGTTAAAGTTGTTAAACTTAAAAGTTATATTAAATTTGAAAAGTTATATTTAAAAATTTATATATTATACATTAAGGAGTTATATATCTGAAAGTTAAAAGTTATATTTTAAAGTTAAAGTTAATGTTATTAAAGTAGTTATAATCTTGGTATTATAGATTATTTATTAAAATTATAAATTATAATTTATTTATATTTATATAATGTTTCTGTTATTAAAATCTAATATATGAATTAATTTGTTGTCATGTTTCATTTCCTTAAAGCTGGATAGTGGTGTCACTAAACATTATTTAATAAAAGTCATTATTATATTTAAAAAAATTATATACTTTATAATTTCTATATAAGTTCTAATTTTAGAATTTTTAAAAATTATATTTATTATTTGTACCTGTCGTTTCCTCGTTGTATCTAGATCTTGACTTTTTAAAAATAAGGCGGATCTATATCCGTATCTCGGTAACTTAGGTTTATTTGATGTTCTTGTTGCTTTAGATGTTTAGAAAATTGAAAAAAATGAATATTTTTGTATTTTTTAAGTTTGTTGATATATCGACGATGTTTTCCAACATTTTTGCCGATAAATCCGATAATTTATTTTTGGACCCTCGGCGATATATTCACCGACACGATATTTGTAACACTGTTCTGATAAGGTTGCCCGTGAAGAATCAAACCAGCCTGTGAAGGATCTAAGGCTGCCCGTGAAGAGTGTGAAGACTGTCGTGGAGGAGTAGTCTAGGGTTAGACCGTAGCTTGTGAAGAGGGTGAAGATGATGTTGCTCACTGTGAAACCCTAGCTTATGGTTTTATTTTGATAAGTGTAGGTGCCCTAGCTAGAATCCTCCATGCTAGGGCATAACCACAAAAATTCTCCTTCTCCAAGATCAACGAAAAATCTTCCTTGAGCAACTACAAGATGATGAGCAAGTGTGTGTGACAAAGTGAAACCGATTGATCTTTTTTATATCCTTTGAGTCACCTGTAAGTGGACCAAAACTCAAAAGAGAAAAATAATATTATTTTATTATTTTATCTTTTTGACTTTTATCTTTAGTGGTAGTAAATGTCTTTTTGCACTTTCACTTTGACTCATTAGTGGTCTAAGGGTCCTTATGTATTTTTTACTTTTACCTTTAGCCTTCCTCAAGCTAAGTCACCATGTTCGGCAATTTTTTGACTTCAAGTTCGAAAATCGACGAATTTCTACCCATGCCGAATTTTTTTGATGATGTTCGACAATTAGAAACGCCATTTCGAATTTAAACAACCGACTAATTTGTCAGCGATTAAATTTGGCCAAAATTTGTCCTAATTCGAAATCGTTTTTAAATTGTTTCAAAATTGTTTTTAAATCGGTTTGGGGTTTGGTAATGAAAACCCTAAAAGAGCACCTCCTCGACGCTATTGGCATTTTTTCTCTTGCGCGGTTGTGGTCGGCGAGTTTATCAGTTTGTGGAGGTCGACGATTTACATTGCTCGGAGCTCCTACGCGGTCGAGTTGACATTGCTCGGTTATTGGTGGAGACCGACGGCGTTTGCAGTGTTCACTATTCATGGAGGCTAAGGGGTTTGCAGTGTTCACTGTTCGCTGCTCAGTATAGAGGAGGCCGACATGTTTGAACCGTTCACTGCTAAGTACAGAGGAGGCCGAATCGTGATCCTCTCCGATTGCTAATGCTCACTGCTCATAGTTCATTGGTTGATTCAGTAGGACAACCAACCGGTGAATCGCGACAGTACGAGGCTCGAGCAGGGCCACAGGCTACCTGCATAACTGCCAATTTCTGGAATTTGAAGACTGTTTTTAATCTATATTGATATCATATAGGTATACCATATAGGATTAGTTTTTATGTTTTTTAGCAGTTACTGTTTTTTTTCTTTTAAAAAGAAACTGAAATACTCATGGGCCCGCAGGCTACAACAAGTCACACCAGATGGTAGATCTCCTTGAAATTTGAATTTGAAGGCTAACTATGGGAGTCGTGGACGTGGAGGCTGACTGTGGACTTCCAAGTTCCAGGTTCCAAATTCATTTATCATTTTATAGATTTGAAATTTAAATTTGAGAGTCAAGACTAAGATCCTTTGTACTACGTGTAGTGTCCATTGTCTATAGGTTGTTAGACACTGCACAAAGGATCATTTAGCTTATAAAATTATCAATTATCAAATTTATCATTTACCTTTTAAAATTAAAATTTTATCCTTTTAATTTATAACTTGTGAGTAAATTGTATGAAATTAAACAATCCATTAAATACATATTTGGCCACTGGTTGTTAGACACTGCACAAAGGATCATTTAGCTTATACAATTATCAATTATCAAATTTATCACTTACCTTATAAAATTAAAATTTTATCCTTTTAATTTATAACTTGTGAGTAAATTGTATGAAATTAAACAATCCATTAAATACATATTTGGCCACTGGTTATGCAGAAACTCTGATCAAATGGCACCCCACAAATCTTCTGCAAAGGCCTGGAAATGTGTCAAGAAGGAAGGATTATATGTTACATGTCTACTATGTGGGCACAAGTTTTGTGGTTCCTTAACTCGGGTAGTGGATCACCTTCTTGGCGTTAGTAATGGTAGTGGAGGTGGAATGGAAGGATGTAAAGCAATATCAGATGAACATAAAGTGGCAGTACGACAAGATTATGACAGATCAAAAGTAGAAAAGGGAAAAAAGGAAGTAAAAAGGCAAAGAATTTTAAGGGAGATTGATGTGTCTTCACATGAAATTGCTTCTCACACCTCAAAATTTGGTGGCTCAAGTTCCACCCCAATAGCATTAGGTGGAAGTGGAACAGCTACATTAAATACATTTTGGAAACCTGTAGATAAACTAAAAGTTGATGATTCTCTTGCTGAAATGTTTTATGCATGTTCCATTCCTTTTAATGTGGCAAGAAGTCCATACTTTAAAAATGAAATTAAAAAGGTTGCTGATTTTGGCAAGGGGTATGTTCCTCCTGGATCCGAAGCCTTAAGGACCACTCTCTTAAAAAAAACAAATGAAAGAGTGTCAAACATGTTGGATGAAATTAAAAAATCTTGGGAGATTACAGGTTGCACGATTTTGAGTGATGGTTGGTCCGATTCATGCCATTGGCCATTGATAAATGTTCTTGTTTATTACCCTCAAG
Organism: Pseudotsuga menziesii; assembly: GCA_001517045.1. Taxonomy (NCBI): domain Eukaryota; kingdom Viridiplantae; phylum Streptophyta; class Pinopsida; order Pinales; family Pinaceae; genus Pseudotsuga; species Pseudotsuga menziesii. The sequence continues at coordinate 252,959 of LPNX010714621.1, forward strand.
GGGTATATTTTTTGAAGGTTGTTGATGCAATGAATGAGGTGAAAACATCAGAATACATTTTCATCATTTTGGATGAAGCGATTCAAAAAGTCAGGGAGAAAAATGTGGTCCTTGTTGTCACCGACAATGCCTCAAATTGTGTTGGTGCACGAAAGATGAGTATGGAGAAGTACATAACTATTTATTGGACACCATGTGCAGCTCATTGCTTGGATTTATTGCTGCATGATTTAGCCAAATTTCCATGGGTAAATGAGACAATTCGAAGAGCAAAAACTACTACAAACTTCATCATTAACCATCGTCTCACTTTGAGCTTGTACAGGAAAAATGCATCTAGAGAGTTGTTGAGGCCTTGTGATACAAGGTTTGCCACTTTTTACATCACTCTGAAAAGAGTTGTTGAGGAAAAAACAAGCATAAGAAGTGTATTTTTCACTGCTGAGTGGGAGAGATCTCACCTTTCAAAAGAGTCAAAGGGAAAGCATGCTAAACATGTATTGCTAAGCAACAATAACTTTTGGGAAAATGCTCAAAAAGTTCTAAAAATGTGTGATCCAAATGTTGAGGTGCTCCACATGGTTGATGGCAATAAGCCCTCTATGGGTTTTATTTATGATGCCATAGATTGTTGTAAGGAAAATATTGCAAGTGCTTTTGATAACATGGAAGTTGATTATAAAGACATATGGGAGGTGGTTGATCAGAGATGGAAGATGATGCATAGCCCATTACATGTGGCAGCATGTTATTTGGACCCTACATTGTTTGGGATACAAAGACATCAAGATGAGGAGGTCATGAGTGGACTTTATGAGGTTATTGACAGGATGCATCCAGATGAGTCTATTGCGACTTTGATTAGATCACAGATTAGAGCATACAGGTTACAAGAAGGCCTATTTGGAACCACAACAACAAAGAGATATAAGGTTTTGGCAGCTCTAGCAGTGTGGTAGGAGTTTTATGCATCAGGAGCCCCAGAATTGCAAAAAATTGCAATTCATATCTTGAGCCAGACATCAAGTGCATTAGCTTGTGAAAGGAATTGGAGTGCTTTTAGTCATATTCATTCCAAGAGAAGAAACAGGTTGTTATCGGGAAAATTAGGAGATCTTGTTTATGTTTGCAGTAACTTGCAATTGGCTTTAAGAAATGTGGCTAAAGAAGAGACAAATTCTTCTACTCCATGGATGGATACTGTTTCAAATGCACATCAAGATCAAGATGATTTCGACAATGAGAATCATGAATCCAATGGTGATTGTGATTCTAGTGTCTTCACTCCCCCGAGTGCTCTTGATGATATAGAGCTTTTTGATGTAACAAGTAGGCCACGAGAACAAGAAGAATAAAACTTGTGTTCTTGGTCTAGTTTCTAGACTTATAGTTTCTTTTTGGGATGTTATTTTGCTAAATAGTTGCTAGGATAAATATTGATGACATTTTATATTATGTTTTATCACTTTATGAACATGTTTTTAAATTTCAATGAAGATGTACACTCTAATGTTTTCAAAATATATGTTTAATCATTTCAAACTTCATTCAATGTTGTTGTGTTCATTATTTCTATGATCCTATGACTATCATGTTCATCGTTGATGTGTTTAATGTTCACAGTCTAATGAGCTTAATGAATTTTATTGAAAAATTTCATATATTTTTCAATTTCCATATATTTTAGTCATTCGAACTTAATGCCAATTTTTATCGTCAAAATTTTAAGTGCCGATTTTTTGCCGAATTTCAAGGCCGTCGAATTCAAACACGAACTTGAACCAAGTGACTTAGTGGACCTCAAGTGCCCTGTGGTCAAAACAAGTGGTCATAGGGGTGCTTCATCCCCACTCAAAATACATCATCATAAATAGAGAGAATTACTAATGCTTTTATCTCACACTCCATGTGACACTAAGATCGGGTACTAGGTGTCTTAACCAAGGGTAGCTAAGCCTTGGAGAAGATCACAAAGCCCACAAATTGAGGGTCGAAGCGCCTCACATGCCCAGACCCAGTCTAGGACTAAAAGTGATATCCTGATAACAGACCAGGTGCCTCAGCCATAGGCTGCATAATTTGACCCAAGATCAAATACTTGGTAATAAACCACACGCCTCCATTCTCTTGGAGAATGGCTTGCAACCTTAGGCCGAGTCCCCTAGTACTAGATTAGGTCATCTTCCTTGTAACTGACCAGGTGCCTCCATTCAAAGAATGGCTACTCAACTCTAGGCCGAGTCCCCCAGTGCTGGACTGGTTCCACGTCCTGGTCCCTGACCAAATGTCTCCATTCAACAGAATGGCCACTTAGCTCTAGGCCGAGTTCCCCAGTGTTGGATTGGTTCCACATCCTGGTCTCTGACCAGATGTCTCTATTCAACATAATGGCTACTCAACTCAAGGTTGAGTCCCCTGGTGCTAAAGTTGTTCCACATCTTGGTCCCTGACCAGATGTCCCCATTCTCCTAAGAGAATGGCCCTCGAAGTTGCTAAGGAAAAATCAACATAAATAACACATTAAAATAACTTAGATTAACAAAGAAGACAACATAAGGAAAATTTATTTAGTTTTCTAATTGAAAAATGAAAAATATAACTAATCAGTTTAAAGTTGAAGCTCAAAACTAATAAATGAATACCATGTAATTTAGGATAGTCTTGGAAATGTTAGCAAGTTTTTCGAAAGCTATTATATATTTTCTCACGTGAGGGTGTGTTTGCAGCATCGAGGATGTTTTGTTCAAATCAAAATGGAAAATTGGGCAAACAAACAGCAATAGCAGAAAATCAATCAAATCTAGTAGATCGACCTAGATTCACACCATGAGTTCAATAAAGATGAATTGAACATGAAAAGCTTTATTAGTTGTTACTAAACTGCATATCAAAACACTTTTTAAGTGCCAATATGTCACTTTCTAAATTCAACACAATGTTGGTCATCGGTAAATTGATATATTATAATAGCGTTAAACCTCTCTAAAAAATCAATTTGAGATACTAACAATTTGGCTTAATTACTGAATGGCAAAAACACAGCTACCCTTTGAAACTTATATATTATACATGGGAACTAACATTGGAGAAGATAAACACCAAACCAACATTGGAAAAAAGGACAAGCAAAAACAAGGGAGCTTCTGGGAGTATTGTGTTGAAGCAAAAGTTCGCAATCTAATTAAAATTTAAAACAAAACTTACCTTAAGAATGTGATTGCAAACAACAACCATAATGTTGTTTGTGGCATGAATACTTTCTCCAGCAATGTTGGCAAATTGGTGGTTTAGGTTTGGAGTTGAATGTAAGCTCGCCAAGTGATGCTCTATTCTGGTTTACTAGCCCTAGTTGTCCCTCGCGTTATGAAAAAGAATCATCCCTTTCCCTTTCAATGTCCCTGTTGAGAGACCGTCTGCTCCTTCTGTCTCCCTCCCTTTCAATTCATGTTCTTGTTCCCTTTCAATTCCCCTCATGAACCTCTGATGAACCTTTCCAAAGACCATTCTCATTCCAGAGCATAGTGAAACCCCTGATGGTCGCTTTCCCTTTTCCTCTCCAAGTCAATCCCCATTCCCATTCCATGATTTTGAGGCTTTTTAACAACAAGCTCCCTTTTCCAGTCACTCGACCTTCCAAACTCTATTCCTGCTCCCCTTATTTCATTATGCCACTATAGTCTAGTCCAATAGGATTTTCTTTGTTTGCCAGCACCTGGTCATGAGGTCGAAAACCGATGAGTTTAGTGTAACTTTTTTTTCATAAAAGAAAGCTTCTAGTGTCCAAAATAAAGACCACTTAGCAGTTGCCGATATGCCAAAATTTATTTTAATGCTTTCAGGTGCTCGTAAGTTATAAAATCAAGTTTAATACTTACAATTGTGAAACCAAATTGGAGTTTCTCTGACACAACTCTTTCTTGAATGTTTGACTAGTCTCTCAAGCTTGTCTCGGTTGTTTATTGAATGTCTCTTGGGAATTCGATCAATAATAGAGGTGAATTTCTCTTATAAACCTCTCCAAAGACCATTCTCATTCCATCACATGATGAAACTCTCGATGGTTGATTTCCTTTGCCTTCTCCACTTCGTCCCCAAATCACATTCGAACCTTATTGACAGCAAGCTCCCTTCCAAACTCTATCCCTGTTCCCCTGACCTAGGTCATTTCACGGAGCCCTATGCAGCCTGGTCTAATAAAATTTTCTTTAATTTAGGTCATTTCACGGAGCCCTATGCAGCCTAGTCTAATAAAATTTTCTTTAATGGTCAAACTACCGGCCACGGAGTTGAAACTAGCGAGTTTAAGATAATAAAATAATTGCTACAACAAAAAGCCTCCACAAAAGTCGTGTGCAACTTAGTGCCTGCCTTTCTGTATAAAAGCAAAAATCAATATTAAATATCAACCAATGGCTATCTATTTAAGAAAAAACAATGTTATTGAGTCAAAAAAATTAATATTCATTTGAAAGGTATGCATAAAGAAGGATGCTATAGGTTGTACTAGTATTTCTCATCAAACTTTGCCTTTAAAATGACTATTGGTATTTTGCTTTCTATGTCAAAAAAAAATTTAAAATAGGGATCAGTAGCTCTGCTTACGAAAACTAGCAGCTGATATCATGCAGAAGTATTCATATATCTATTGAATTTTACAGGTTAGATGAGTGTTAATACAAGTACTAAACTGCAATACATGAACATATAAAAACCGAGGTAAAATTTAAACTGTAATAAAACATAACTTTCATTTCTTTCAACTTAATGCTCTGCTTGTCACTGGGTTAACTTTAATGCTCTGCTGGTCATTGCGTTAAAGTTGGTTATCGAAATGTTTCATCAAATGTCATGTATAGAAAAATAGTAAATAACATGTGCAGTAAACTAAATCTCAAATAAACTACAGAAGATAAAGAATCATAACCATTCGTTAGATCCGCCTTATAGTCAGTTAGTTCTGAGTTTGATCTTATCACTGTACATTGAGAGAGGGGATTCACGTAAGAGTAAACAGACCTCAGGTGCTTCAATAAAAAATCGTGCAAGTGACCATGGGTAAAGAAAGACACATAAGTGTTGCAAAACTCGTAATAACTCACGCAGAGTTCAATCAGAGAGACATGTCTACGGCTAAGCGTGTAAGCAATCACCTACACAATTCACACAGAGATCAAATGCAACAGAGGGAGGTCGAGCCCGTAAACAAACATGCCGAGGAAGAATCGCAGCAGAGGGAGATGGCAAACACGTTGAGGTAAGACTCAGTTAGGCAAATTGCAGAGATCGTGAATACAGAAATTGCAAAGAGAGATCAAGCAAATCCGGTGAGAACTCAGTTCGGCAAAATTGCAGAGATCGTGAACACAGAAATTGAAGAGAGAGATCAAGCAGATCCCGTGAGAACTCCGTTCTGCAAAATTGCAGAGATCGTGAACACAGACATTGTAGAGAGAGATCAAGCAGATCCCGTGAGAAATCTCGGTGAGGAGTCACGATCAGAAATAGCAGAATAAACAAATTGCAGAGACTCGCGCTGAGAGAAATCACAGAAGCTTGTGTAATGAGAAGATCTCAGACAGCCCAATCAATCAACCCGCAGACAGAGTGCAGACAATCCGTAGGTAAATGGCAGAGGTAAAAGATGCAGAGCCAGTGAAGGATAATCGCGAAGGTCACCAGAGATTAAAAAAAACCAACACTTAAAAACTCCCAAAGGTCACCGTAGACAAACACGTGAGGAAATATCACGAAGCATGGATGAATAATAAAGTTAATCTCTCTGGTTTATATATAGGTTAGCGTAGGTGTCTCAAATATATTGGGAATAACTTACAAAGATAAAATAAAAAATAGGTGGTCCAAAAGTAAACAAGATTTTATTATAATAAAATCATAAATTAAGTAATTTGTCTAAAAGTAATATAAACATACTTTATACTTTATTTAATCATAAAGTAAAAATGACTTAAACATAAATTTAAATGGTCCAAAAGTCTATTAATAAAATCATACGATTTTATTAATAAGATTAAATTAATTATTTAATGAAATTATAATAAAGTGAAAGTTCGAAGGTCCAACATAAGGTAAATAGTCTAAAACTATAAGTGAGTCAAAGGTTCAAAACATAAGGTAACCATAACAATATATGGTACAATGGTCTTTAATAAACCATTAAGTAAATACACTCCATAAAGTAGGAGTTATCATAGTCAAAGGTGCACGCAAGTGAGAGTGCTAGGACCAAGATTCAACAATCACAAGATCAAGGTGAACCGTAAAGGTGGAGAATCATTCAATTAGGACCAACAAGACCAAAGACTTTTTTCTCTCTCAAGATACATAGTTTTTATATATTTTGTCATCACTGTATAAGGGGGGAGATCCAAATGGATAATACAATCCTTTTGTCCTTAACACTGCTCTTAAGGATTAGGTACTAGGGACATCATTAAGGGGTGGCCAGTCCCTTGAGAAGCAACCTAGCAATAACCGATAGGAGAGGGGACATCATTATCCTCCATTCTTAATGAATGGCTTTTAGCCTTAAGCTAAGTTTCAATCTCACACTGAATCAGGTTGATCAATCCTTGGACTCTGACCGGGTCCTCCATTCTCTCGCAAAATGGTTCCCAATACTAAGTTGAGTTTCAGTCTCACACTGAAAGTTGATCAACTACCTGTAGGACCAACTTGGACATCGTGTCCCTGGTCCCATACTAGAATATATCTCTGCCTCTACATGCAAGCTCTACTTGGACATCACATCTCTGGTCCCATAACAGAATACCCTAGAGGCATATAGGGGCCCTAGCCACATGCTAGGGGCTTTGCCATGGCATCAACCTACTTGGTCCTAGACCAAGAACCCCAAGAGACTACTGGGGGCCCTAGGGTACCTTCTAGGGTCTTACTCTGTCCTAGTCAATTGACTAGGAAACCATTCTCTGAGAATGGGTCTCGCAGTTGCACTAACTTTAACAGTATGCACCACGATCTGCTTGCTGACCACTTCATGTCAAAGGGACACACTGGGATGGGTGTTGCAATGAATAATGTTATGATACTCTACCAGAGCTAATTGATGTATTGCTAGCATATGCAGCTGTAGCTTGACAATATAAATTGAAAACATGTTCAAATATTTATTAGTTGCAATAAATAAATTTGTTGCCAAAATATTACCAATTCCAGGATGCTTAAACAAGCACAAACACAGTCACACCTGTGCCCATATGCTTGTTTATGTCCATATGCCTGTTGACCCACTGATTGTTGCGCTGAATATGATGAAGAGTATCCCCGGGATATTTAGTGATCGCAGATTATCACAAGATGAAGAACTTCCCAAATAACTAGCTTATTATAACTACAAATTTTACATAAATACATACAAAGCATATTATAAGACTGGCATATAAATATCATATGGCACTTATACAAAAAATTAAAGCTTCAATAATATCTCCATAATAATGGATAACTTGACATTCAGGACATGGCTATAGAAAATAAAGGCTACTACAATATAGAAATGAAAGGCCATAATGAAACAGATTGCAAAATGAAAGCAAACTCATTCGAGTTCTCTCCAGAGAAGGAAATGAAATCAGGCCGATGGAGAAATATATAAATTATATTGGAACAACCCATAATCATGTTAGATTGAAAAAAATAAACATGTGAGAGGTATAAGCACATTTAGTATAATACCACTGCCAATGGGGTAGTGAAGGCAGTTCAATTTCATTGGAGGCACAAAAAGCAGTTGGAACCAGGTGCAAGTGCAGGGTGATTTTAACAAAAAGAGCACTCCTTATCATAGTAGCCTAGTTCAACCTTTTTTATCACTTAATTAATGATTCACCCTTCAAACAAGAGAGCAAGTCATAGAATGAGGCCGAAAAAAAATTGGTTCTACATCCCAATCCAGTGACAGACCGAGGAAATTAATTTTCTGAGAAAATGTGTTAACCAATCTATAGGTTAAAAATAAAATAGAACAAATACATCACTTAGACAAGAACTTTAAATACAAACGGTATATAATCATATGCACAAAACTATGAGCACGATAGCCTCTATGCATATTCCGTGAGCAAGTTCATATAAAAAAATTAACTATTCACATTCATTAAACACAAATGGAAAAAATCTTTTTAAGGAGGTTTGATGAGATAGATAGTTATATTGGAATGAAATGAAACCCTTGATTCAAACGATGAGCATGATAGTCTCTATGCATATTCCATGAGCAAGTTCATATCAAAACTGTAACCGCCCACATTCATTAAACCCAAATGGAAAAAACCTTTTATTAAGGAGGTTTGATGAGATAGATAGTTATGTTGGCATGAAATGAAACCATCAACTAGAGGTATGCCGCTTGGGTTTTTAAGTAATAATGCCTAAAATACTAGATATGTCGCGTGGATGCTTAAACTATATAAAACCCATCCACAGCGAAAAAAAAATCATCCTACTGCTAGCCCGAAGCTAACCAGTATCTAAATTTGATGGCGGAGATTTTGGTATCTAAATTAGTACATGAAAGAAGAAAAAGAACCAGAGAGCACTACTAAAGAGTTGACGCTCAAAGCCATAACTAATCAAATAAAAATAAAATAAAAATTATTTTCTTTTATTTTGAATATATAAAAGGCAAATATAAGAAATTGAATATCCTTTTCTTGATAATGTCATGATCTACCATGTTTCTATATTAAAATTTGTTTATGCTATTATAGATTTTACCATGTTTCTATATTAAAATTTGTTTTTATTATTATAGATTTTACCATGTTTTATTATTATAAATTTTACCATGTTTTTATATTAAAAATTGTTTTTATTCTTATTGATTTAAAAATGTTTTTTTGGATATTTTAAGAGTTTTTAATCAAGTTAAAAGGATTAAAAAAATTAGAACATATAGAGAAACATAGATTAAGTGTAACTAATTTAATATATAAATACAATTAATTTTCAAATAATTTTGTAATTAATTTTCAAATAATAATTTTTATAACTGTAAGTGCATGAATATAGTGGTAATTGCAACTGATAATAGGCCGATGAATTAGTGGAGCCCATACCAGACAAAACGACCAAGCCCATACCTCTAGAGGGGCGCAACCAGGATCAGGGATGGAGAACATTTTGCAGGCGTGCAACCGAGTTCAGGGATGGAGAACGTTTTGCAGTGGATCATCAATAAAGCCGCTAAATATGGTAATGACTGAGGGACCTTCCGTTAAAATTTCCAAGGGCCTAGTAAGTCTGAATTCGTCCCTTCCAAACCCCCAAAATCCGTCCCTTATTTTCCAGGCCATTAGCACTAAAGATGAACCGACATGTGGCGATATTTTATTTGCTAGGGGGGTGAGGAATCTTCTAAGACAATGTCTCCATAGAGAACGCCTCCAGCGTAACTATTAGCCTTTGGATTTGAATATGTAAATTTTTGGAATTTTGGAGAATTGAAAAAATGTGAATGATTTTGTCAATTCAGCTATATGTCTAAGTCTTAGAGCGAACAAATCTACAAATAAATAAAGGAAATTGTATAATAGATGCTAACAAAATAAATGATATGCATTATATTGTTTGATTATGGTTTTTTTGAAATCAATAAATTCAAACTTGCAGTAAAGTGTTTAATGGCATCCATCTTAAGTAATGGAGTGGAAAGGAAGTTTGAGTTATATAGAACATGCATATATATTGTTTTCTTTATGTGTTATTCAAGTTCTTGCAGTCATAGGAGCTCATTGGTTGAATATTTGCAACTACAAAAATCATTGAATTTGTTGAAGATTTCATTGCATTTAAGCATTATGGCCTACGACAATGTAATTATCTCTCACATGCATCACATTGGTCTTGTTTTCAATCATTGCATGCACACAATTGAACTCTCCCTCTTAGTCATTCCTTGGTTTATCTTCTTCATTTTGGGTTGGAAGGTTCCATTTTGTGGTGATTATGGATTTCTCTCCTCTTACTTCAATCGATCCTCCATCTAAGTGCCGCCTCGAAGAAAGACTTTGATTATAACCTACGAGTTAGAAGGCACATCATTTTATTAAGGGCACAAAACATCTCTTTTATTTTGGGTTACATTGCTATTGCTTGTTTGTTTCATTCATTATGTGTACATGTGGAGATCAAGAGATCCTTGATTGTCTTTTGTGTGAAGATAATTGATTTTAGATATGCAAGAAGGTTTAACCCCCTTTGGTTTGGGTTACCTCTTGTTTATGTTCCATTATTATAAACCAAAAAATGTTATTATTTTTGAACTTGTCTAATTAAAGGTTTTCACTAACATAGGAAGTTAATTTACAAGTATTCTCCCTCTCTCCTGCTAGGTCAACTTCTTTATGATCTTAGGAGGGATTGTAGAAGTTTGATTTATGTCCATTCTTTTGCATTTTTAGAATTATAGTTTAAGTAGGCATGGTAGGTCCTTTAATATGAATGAGCAAAAACCAGTTCATTTACTTTGTAGGCATGTACTTTACAACGTAAAGATCGTTGCACGGGGAGGATTTGTTAAATTGTTAAATGGGTGAAAGTGTTAGAATAATCAACCCATAGTTATCTACATTAGAAATTAATTTAATTATTTTTGTCTTATTACCTAGTTTCCTAGATTCCATTCTATGCTAGTTGCCTTCTACACATCTTAGAAGTTAACACATGCTAAAACTGAGTCATGGAGCGCTTGGGAAACATCTTGGAAACTCAATTTAGCATGTCTGCTTTATTCCAGATCCTCCAAAGCGCATATCTAATTTTTTTGAAAAGCTGCCTGCTTTCTTCCGATTTAAGGCAAAAGGAAAAGCTAGATTAGGTGTAGTTGAATTGTTTTTTCCCCACATCATCCTCCCTCCTTTTCTCCAAATAAAAGCATGTATGAGTTGTCTTTCCATCCCTCTTTATATTTCCCACTTGACTTAGCAAATTCGTGAGCATATTCATAGATTTGGAAACTGCTTTATGCACCTCTGGGGGATTTGACTAGATTTGGTAAGCCTGCTTTTTGACTATTTCGAATGGCATCTTTATGCATTCGATTCTCTCATGTAATGATATATTGCAGCATCCTATTACTTCACAAGGTTGGCTATTGTACACTTATTCAATACAGATTAGTGTTATGCTCCAATTTCGGTCTCCTTTGGTGTTAATTTTACATCTTTGATTAGCAATTTTGTGAGTGTAACTGTTCTATCTCTTGGGTTCAATTTCCACATGGTATCAAAGCCTTTGTAGATCAATTTCTCTCCTTCCAAATTGTTATTGCAGGTTCGACATCATTGACTGGGAGCGCATTTTGCTGACTGGAGGGCACAGTTTCTGAGCTATGGACCAATCTCAAAAGATCATCTTGACTCCATTCAATTTATTTGAGTGCAAAGCTAAGATGGAGATATTTTTGAGAGTGAAAGGTCTCTAAAGGGTGAATATGGCAACTGAGGTAGAGCCCAATGCAACTGCAGAGAAAATTAAATGGCATAACAGGAGGGATGAGGCCTATGGTCTTTTGTGTCTGAGCATTTCAAGAGACCTCCTCTTCCATCTTGATGGATTGACATCACCTAATGAAGTGTGGGAGAAGCTAGAAGAGATTTTTGGAAGACTGATGAGATGAGAGGACATGAAATCGAGAATGAGCTGATCTCCTTGAGTCCCGGTAGCTTCGAATCACTGCAACTCTACTTTTCTAAGTTTACAGCCCTTGTTTTGCAGTTGAAATAGTGTGGGATCGAAAAGAAGGAAGAGAAACTAGTCTTGGCCATACTCTCTAAGCTTGGTCATGAATATTCATTGTTTGTTTCGACCTTCCATGCTACCAAGTTGACAGCTCGAGCCTGGAAAATTCCTAAGCTTGCAAAGAACATGGAATCCCTCACACAGGAGCAAGATAAGTTAGTGATGATGGGCACCATCAAACCTTCCAAAGACCAAGATTTGGTTGCTGGAGATTCAAGGGTAGATTCAAAAAGCAAGAAAAAAGATAAAAATCCACTTGAGAAAAAGAGAGACAAGTCTACGTCTCAAGAGGAGCCCCAAGGTTCCAAGAAGAATTCCCAAAAGAAGAAGAACAAAGGAGAAATGAGCAAGTGCGCATACTGCAGTAAGGGCTATCATCTTGAGAGATCTTGTATGAAGAAGCAAATTGACATGCTGACCCAACTCCTAGAGAAGAATAACATCTCCCTTTCTGATTGCTCAAAGAAGAAGGAAGGAGGATCAAATTCAGAAGACAAAGAGAGAGTACATGCCTTGGTTGTTGGCACATCAAGCTCACCTAACTTCATCATAGATTCTGGAGCTTCTAGACACATGGTTTCAACAAAAGAGAGATTCTCCTCTCTTGACATGTCGAAAGGGCCACCAATAGTTTTGGGAGATGTCTCTCTCACTGACAATTTGGGGAAGGGTAGGATTGATCTTGACCATGGTAGTTTCAATAATGTGTTGTATGTTCCAGGTCTTGCCTCCAATCTCTTTCCAGTGTACCAGATGACTCATTCTGGGTCTCCAAAGAAGGTCATATTCTCCCCTGATGATGTTGAAATCACTGAGATTTCGAATGATCACAATTCGAAGGTATACAAGTTTTCCCATTTTCTACCCTACTCAAACCCCTCCGCTCTTTTGATTCATGCTAATGAAGCAAGAAAGCTTTGGCATGAAATATTTGGCCATCTTAACTATAAGTATCTTTTTGATTTGAGTGAAAAAGATATGGTCATAGGGTTACCAAAGATCAAGTTTTCTAAGGGAGTCTGTCAAGGTTGTATCCTAGGAAAACACCCAGAGCACAAGTATGAGAAAGCTAGTCACGAGAGAACCTCTGCACCTATTGAGCTGATCCACAGTGACATTGCTGGTCCATTCCCTCATATGTCCATGAGTCAAGCCAAATATGCACTGACCTTCATAGATGAATTTTCCAGGTATTGTTGGGTTCACTTCCTAAAGCATAATTTTGAAGTTTTTGACCTCTTCAAAGTCTTTAGAGCCTTGGTTGAAAACCAGTCTGGGAGGAAACTCAAGATCCTTAGATCTGACAATGGTTATGAGTATGTCAAGTCTGAGTTCATTTAGTATTGTAAAGATGCAAGTATTCAGATGCATCATTCGATCCCTTACACACCACAACAAAATGGTGTTGCTGAGAGAAAAAACAGATCACTAAAGGAGATGGCAACCTGCATGATGGAGGCTAAGACTTTACCACCAAAGTTTTGGGTCGAGGATATAAACTATGCATCCTACATCCAGAATAGGGTGCCTCATAAGAACCTATATGGTATGACTCCTTTCAAATCTTGGAGTGGGCACAAGACAAATGTTACCCATTTCAGGATTTTTGGCTCAAAGGCTTGGGCTAGAATTCCAACTGAAAAGAGGAAGGATTTGCAACCCCAAAGCCAAGAGTGCCTATTTTTTGGGTATTCTGAAGATTCAAAAGGGTACAAGCTGATAAAATTGAGCACTAACAAATCTTTCATTGAAAGAAGTGTTCAGTTCCAATAAGAGCCTTTAGTAGCAATTGAAGTTGGAGAGTCTTCTTCACCACCATATCCATTGATTGTAAGTGGAAAGACTAATGAGTTTGCTGATTCTGATATGTCTGATAATAATGATTTGATTGCAGATCCTATCAGTCCTACAAGAAAAAAATGGGCATCAAATACCATTCATGCAGCCGAGGAACTAGCTGGAAATCCTAATGACACTAGGAGGACTAGATCTCAATTTGAGAGTGCCCTTTGTGTGAAAGATCCTCTATTTGCTGAGAAGTGCTATTTGATGGTTAAATAATATCCATAGACATATGAAGATGTAGCACATGATCCAATATGGAAAAAAACCATGAAAGAAGAATTCAACTCGCTCCAGAAGAACAACACTTGGGAACTAGTTGATCTTCCCCCAGGGAGGAAGCTAGTTCAATGTAAGTGGGTTTTCAAGAATAAGTTTGCTGCTCATGGTTAAACTTTGAAATATAAGGCAATATTGGTAGCCAAGGGCTACTCACAAGTACATGGTATTGACTACAATTAAACCTTTGCACCAGTGGCAAAGATGGACTCCATAAGGCTAGCTCTAGGCATTGCAGCTTCGAAGCAGTGGGAAGTGCATCACATGGATGTGAAGTGTGCTTTCCTAAATGGAGATATCACTGAGGATATTTACATGCAGCAACCTGAAGGGTTTGTGTTAATCCATATTTAGTGTGTAGGTTAAAGAAATCATTGTATGGGCCCAAGCAAGCCCCTAGGGCTTGGTATGCCAAGATTGATGGATTTTTTCTATCACTAAGTTTTGTTCGATGCAAGTATGATCCTAATGTCTATTTTAATTTTATTCATGGTTCTTTGATGATTAATTTCTTGGTTGTGGATGACCTTTTGATTACAGGAAGTTCAAAGAAAGAGATTTCCTCCTTGAAGGATGCAATGAACCATGCATTTTCTATGACAGATTTGGGATTGTTGAGGAAATTCTTGGGTCTCAAAATTGCTCAATCCCAACATGGAATCAAAGTGCATCAGTCCAAGTATGCTTTGGATTTTCTGAACAAGTTCAACATGAAAGATTGCAAGCCAAGCAAGACTCCCTTCCTTTTAGGAGTTAAGCTTGAAGAAGCAGGTTCTTCTCCTATGGTAAATAATACACTGTATAGGCAGTTGATTGGGTGTTTTCTTTATCTTACATACACTCGACCTGATCTATATTATGCAGTTAGTGTGGCTTCGAGATACATGGATCAGCCTTATGAGATCCACTGGAGAGTAGCCAAAAGGATCCTAAACTTTGTTCAAGGAACAAGAACTCATGGGATCTTCTACAAAGCAAAATCTAATATTGATTTGATTGGGTTTACTGATAGTGATTGGGAAGGTGACAACACAAATCGAAAGTCTACACCAGGATATGTGTTCATGCTTGTAGAAGGACCAATCAGCTGGTCAAGCAAGAAGCATAGTGCCATAGCACTCTCATCTACAGAAGCAAAGTATATAGGAGTTGTAAATGCAGAAACTCAATGTTTGTGGTTGCAGGGGATACTTGGAGAATGTGGCTTCAAATCAGAGTTTTTAACCATTATCTACTGTGATAATCAGAGCACCATTCAAATATGTAATGATCTAGTTCAGAGACAGTGAACCAAGCACATTGAGATTCATATGCACTACATCAGACAGCTTGTGCATGATGGTACCATTGATCTACTCTTCTGTACATCTTCAGAACAAGTAGTACCAAAGTTTTTTGTGAGAATACCTTCAGCAATCTCAAATTACTGCTGGGGATTGCTGATCATGCTGAGAAGCATGATTGATGACAAGATTTCAAAATTTGGTTTTCCTGTCCATGTTTAAGGGAGGATTTTCCCACTGGGTTTTTGCCTCTTTTCTTGGTTGTATGGACAAGCAGTATGTAAAGGGTGACTCAGCCTTGTTGCTAGGCCCTATAGTTTTCTAATATTTACTCATAAATTCAGGCTTAAGGGGGGGGTGTTATAATAATCAACCCATAGTTACCTACATTAGACATTAATTTAATTATTTTTGTCTTATTACCTAGTTTCCTAGATTCCATTCTATGCTAGTTGCCTTCTACACATCCTAGAAGTCAACACATGCTAAAACTGAGTCATGTAGCACTTGGGAAACATCCTAGAAACCCAATTTAGCATGTCTTCTTTATTCCAGATCCTCCAAAGTGCATATCTTCTTTTTTCTGAAAAGCTGCCTGCTTTATTCTGATTTAAGGCAAAAGGAAAAGCTAGACTAGGTGTAGTTGAATTGTTTTTTGCCCACATAATCCTCCCTCCTTTTCTCCAAATAAAAGATTGTATGAGTTTTCTTTCCATCCCTCTTTAGCTTTCCTACTTGACTTAGCAAATTCGTGAGCATCTTCATAGATTTGGAAATCACTTTATGCACCTATGGGGGATTTGACTAGATTTGGTAAGCCTGCTTTTTGACTATTTTGAATGGCATATTTATGCATTCGATTCTCTCATGTAATGATATATTGTGGCAGCCTATTAATTCACAAGGTTGGCTATTGTACACTTATTCAATATAGATTGGTGTTATGCTCCAATTTCAGTTTCCTTTGGTATTAATTTTGCATGTTTGATTAGCAATTTTATGAGTGTAATTGTTCTATCTCTTGGGTTCAATTTCCACAGAAAGACCTCCATTAGGAAATCAACATCCAATCTAGTATCATTATTTTACTACAATCGATATAATCCAGACACTTTAGCACATGTTACCATCTAGAAGCATTGATACTCATAGACGAAGTTCAATGCCTTGATTCTAATGATTATGCACAATGCAGTTGGTCCCATAATCATTAGAATTAGGCCCTTTAAAAATAAAAATTACAAGTATATTCTTGATGTAGAACTCATTATTTCATTAATGATGTTGATCCCCCCAATAATGAAGCTAGTAGTGCATCGCCCATGCCTCTTGATCTTGAATAGTCATTAACCCATGTAATTGATTTTGAGTTCATTGCACCAACCTCACAAATATTAATAAAAATGAGTTTATCATTGAGTTGGATGATGGAAGGCCAACAAATTTTTATTCCATGCATATGGATAGTCATTCCTTCCTTGATCATCGCTATTAAATATAAGATTCACAACTGGAATGGCTTCAATGTAAAAAAGAGAATCTCTAGCCAAAACAATGATGAAAATGAAAAATATATTTATCAAATATGGTGGCACATCATGTATTAATTTATATTATTGATATCTAAATTTTACCCTAACCATAACCTTTGCTGACCTAGAAGTTTTGTTTGGTATGCAAATCACTCAATTACTATGATGGCATCTTCCCTAATTCCATTACTCTTATCCTCAAATATTTTTGTTATTATTCCTGGTGTATCCAATTTGATTTGTTGTAGCTATGAGTGTAATGTGTTGCAAATTATTATCAGAGTTTAATATCCTTGTGTCGGAACTCATTCCACATTAATAAATTTTATGCAAAGTATACTACAACATGAAATATAAGGTATTAAAACATGAAAGAGATAATGCCAAACTTATTCATCTCTTTCATATGCATTCCAAACAAATAAGAGGTAGGTTTATGGTATGTAAATGTATCATGCACCCCCTATCCACCCTAAGTATTTGAATTGCTAATACTTTGATCCCAAATCATCTCCTAACCCTAACTTTAAATCACCTATTTGGTTACACACTAATGCCTCAACTCATTCCCACACAACCAACTTTCAAATTAGAAAATATTTTGGTAAGTAGGTTTGTCACACAACTTTGATGTATCTAAGATCATTTACAACAAACACATGGCCACTCATTCTCTCTAAAACATATTAGACCCACACATGTATCACCTACTAACCCCTAGCCCCCATTGTATAATGTGTTAGCTCAATATTTTCACTATATACTGTGGAATAGGTTGAGTTAATCCCTAGTGTAACAAACCTCCATAAGGAGACGATATGTCACTCATGTGCTAAAGATTTTCTTTATAAGGCCTATGTGGTGACTTAGGGGCCCTTGCATTGCCCACAAGCCCTAGAGAAAAGTAGTATATTATAAGACATTGGATTTGGGTATATCCATTCCTAATGCATCAACCATCCGAATGGTGACCATATCTTACTCATATATACTAGATATTCCACATGTAAGACCAACATGGTGGTCTAGGGAACCACAATGTACCACGAGCCCTTGAGGACATCAAAATTATCCTTAGTGTCACATATCTTGAAATGGCCGCCATATCCCACTTGTAAGAAAAATATTCCCTATATAAAGATGGTGTGATGGCCTAGGGTCCTATGGCAGGCCCATGCACCTCAAAGTTAAATGTTATGGTATATGTGGTTTCTTAGAGCCCTACACATTGTCCACTAGCAATTGAGAAAAATGTGATGGCATAAGACCTTTGTGTCTTGAGGTCCCATGCATAGCCATAAACTATAAAGACAAATGTTATACTATAAAAACTTAGCTTTCATAATTAACCATGGCCTAGGCCCTAAAAACCATCCGTTATGTACAAAACCTATTAAGAACCCTCATATCACACTTGTAGTCTAAGTATAACTCACTAATATCTACCTAACCCACCAACCCACTAACTTCATTCAATAATCCCCCAAAACCATCCGCGTGGGCCAAACCTTGAAATACCCACCATATCCAATGCATGGGCCAAGTATTCCTTGTGGAGGATATATGTGGCAGTCCAAGACTTCACACATGACCCATGAGTTCTAAACATAAAATATATGGCTTAACACCATATAATTTATCCCTGGAACATGAAATGCACTTTGAGAATCATCTTCACAACCCAAATTCTTTAAACACTGACCATATTTCACTCATAGGGTAAAGAATCCTTACCCAGGGCTTGTGTGGTGGTGTGAGGCATTGGGCATGGCCCATGACTCCTTAGGTAACTGGTATGGCTTTAGACCTTGACTTTTGATCCTATGTTGTTATAACAATCCCCAATTTTACAAACATTTAAATGTCCATTATTTCTCAGTTCCATACCAAATGCTCCCTGTGTAGAGCATATTTGATGGACTTGGTTCTTATGCATATCCCATGAGCTATATAAATACAAGTTATTGTCTAATACTTTGTATTTTGACCCTTTACTGTGGCATGGTCTATGAGAACCTTCCTTATAATTACAACCTTGAAATGGGCACCATATCCTAAGAACATGCCAAAGATTCTATTTGTAGGGCATATATTGTGGCATGGGCCATATGCATGTTCCATAATCCCTAGAGACAATTAGTTTGGATCAATATCTTGGATTTTGACATTGAACCATGCCTTGGATACAAAGAAACATCCCCAACATGCTAAGCTTGAAATAGGCCACCTGGTCCCACTCATCGGGGAAATATTCTTCGTGGAAGGTAGTGTGGCGATTCAAGGCCCAATACATTGCAATGAGATATCGAGGAAAATGTTGTAGCCTAAGTTTTCAACTTTCATCCCTATATCGTGGCATGGGTTATAAGAACCATCATCATCACACTAATCCTCAAAATGGTTAACATATCTCACTCATGGGATAAATATTCCTTATGTCGGGATTTCATGGTTGTTTAAGGAACAATGCATGACCTATGAGTCATTGTCGTAATCAGCATGGCCTTGGACCATTACTTTTAACTCCATACCATGACTTACACCATAAGGATGGTCACTTGTGTTACAAACCTTGGAATGGACATCATATCATGCTTGCGGGGAAAATATTCCCTATGCAAGGATTGTGTGATGGCATAGTGGGGCATGCATATCCCATGAGTGGAAGTATTATGGCCCACCCAGTTGTTGAATGTCTAGTGGGTCCCTTGAAAATATTATTTAATATCTACGAGATCCAGTTGTATGTTGAACAAACCAAATATTTCTCATTTTTTCTAGTTCAATGAATTGAAGAAGGATTATTTACATTTATAGGGAAATGTTGCGAGCATTACCTAAAAATGCCACTAACTTTGGGTCCTCTGCCATTAAAAGATATTGTGCAAGATTTGAATTGAATAAAGATGAAATCAAAGTGTATTTTGCATATCCCAACTTTTGCACTCCCTCAAATGAAACAACATGGAGGAAATCTAATAAAATCCATAAAAAATAATGAAATGATTTGATGCAGACATGTGGAGGACCTAAAAGGGATTTCAATGATTTGTTTTTGTGTTTAGGTTGGATTATAAAGTTTTCGTCTTGACTTGGTCGCAAGATGTATTGTGATTTTGATAAATTGTGACATGATAATATGGAGATATATTGTTCTCAAAATTTTTAAGAGAAAGCAAATAAATGAAACCACATAGAAGATAATGTGCAACCTTATCCAGATAAGCACCATTAACCAAACAAAATAGGATTACTTGATTGAAACATGGCATTAGTACCATTAATTTAGTCAAAGTTTGTGATCAATAGTAAAATATATGTTATAACTTTAAGTTGTTATATCTACCTAAACATGTAAACCAATTTGCTTCTTGGTGCTAAACATTAGGCAACTCGTTGTGGCTCCAATGCTAGATAAGAGAGGAATGTTTATTTGTGATTATTCATGCATCATGTCTCAAGGACAACTTAAGGTGTTTGGGTCAAGGTTGAATGTGTGGCAGGTTGTACGAGTTCGGTCATTTGAGAAGGAAAAAATCAACTAGTTTTGGAAAAATTGCCCTAATTTTTTAATGGCACATAAAAATTCAAAACCTATGGTATTGTAGAGTAAACATATTAGACTACTTCATAACAAAAGTTTAGACTCAAATGTGCAAATTTTTTAGATTTATAGAACCTTTAAGGTCAACTTGTAGGATCGTCTTCAAGTTGGGGTTTTGTAAGGAGTTATGTTTATTTCAAACTCCGAGCCTCAACTATACCGTGAAAGTAAGTTATTTTCCAGAGATTTTAGAGCTCTTTCTGGGGTTACGAAGCTCCTAAACTTTAAATAAAATAAAATTAGATATGTGTTCTAGCATCTTTAAATAACAAAAAGATATTTCGTTAAGAGGTAAAACTACAGTTGAGGAAGTATACACATAGAAAATACAAGTGGTACTATGTCAAATTGTTGGACACCTTTGTAATATTTATTGGCACCCCTTCGAATAGTACCACATCAAACAATAGATGTATACATAATCTCACTTCCACATACTCTTATATATATAAGAAGACCCTTAGGTATAATTGAAACCTACTTGAAATAACTAATCGATCATCTTGTTGCTATAGCACACTGCTAACAACACTTGGGGAGATCACTCTCTAGTACCTAGGTAGTCGAGTAGTACAGATAAGGGCACAATTGAGCATCCTTAGTTACTAACCTAGTATATTGGCCCAATCACTATTGTTGGACCCTGCATGTATATTAGAGAGCTATAGCACCTAACGCTCACTTATCATTAGGACCTAGTAGATCAAACCCATAGTGGATCCTTATAAACCACCTCACACCAACACCCAAAAAATATGAACACCCACTCTACTACTTATAGGTTGGACCGCGTAAAATATCAATACACAAATATTAATGCCCAGTTTCAATACCTGTAGTAGACCATCAACAACTGAGATCATACATTGGATCATAAGTTGGATGAGAAAAATTAACAGACCCTGACCTCTTGGATACTATGTTGAATGAGAAGTTTAAATGTTTGACATATAACAACATATAAGCAGGAGGCCATTAGAATCCATAGCACAATGAGTCACACCAGGAAGAAACTTCTCACTCAGGAATATTTATCCACTAAAAACCCCCTTCCATTCCTCACAATGCTAAACCACCCTCCATGGATAATAACACTTGGCATTGTTTTCATCAAATAGACCCGAGCAAGTTTTATGGTTCTAACCCATCAAGATGGGTCTCCCACTTCGAGCATTATTTTTCCCTCCATGGAATTATTAATGACATGATGGAACTTAGGGTGGGGTTTTCTTAATTGGATCCAGAATGATGGAAATGTTCAGAGTGGCATAAAAAATCCTATGGGCGATACAACACTTGGACTATATTTCTTAAATTTATCCATGCTCATTATGAGCGAGATACTCATTATTTGTGGTGACTTACCAAGTAATGCGATAAAAGGTTAGTCATAGACTTTATCTCAATCTTTGAGCGATTAGACATTCATACAAAGAGCTTAACATGTCCTTTCTATAAAGAATGTTTCGTTAGTGGACTTAAGGACACAATTAGAGAAACAAGTAAAAATTCACCATCTTGTTTCCTAGTTGGAGGCATCTCAAATACCTTTAGAAGTAGAGACAATGATCAATGTATAAAACAACAAACATTCTTTCATTCCTTGCTTTTGCCTTAGACAAGTTTATTCTTTGAGAAAAATCATTTCACCTCCCTCTAAAGTGCGAAGGTTGTCTCCAATAAGAACGACGGACTGACAAAGATGTGGACTTTGTCGTAACTGTTATTAAAAGTTAGTCCTAGTCATAAGTGTAGAGAAAATAAGTTATTTCAAACTGATGTGACCAATCCCACCCATTATAAAGGAATCATTATACAAGATAGCCCTAAGTTTGTGGTTGTTGACCAAAGTCCTCCTATGCACGAATAAGTTGAACCTAAAGTCCATCAAGAAGAACCACTCACCTCTCTTCATGATTTATATAGTATTTCAGCACCACAAACCTTGAAACTTATGGTTATTCAATTAGTGAGTGGCTAAGGAAATCCAATTTTATGTGCACCTAGTACCAAACTTCCAAATTACGACAGCGAATGGAAATATGATGAAATGTGGGGAGTGTTGAGAAAAAGTGAGAGTCCAACAGGGCGACTTTTATCTCAAAACTCATATGTTGGCTACATATACAGGTGGTTGTGATATGGGTAGAGTGGTTACTCACATTGGGGCCAATCACCAAGGACTTCAAGGAATTATACTTGATTTTTAATATGGACTCTCGTACTCAAATAATCAAAGGGATTGAGCTAGGTTCCCTTGAAATCACAAGTTCTCATTGGATGGAAAATTTGTTGAAGAAAGACTGATTAGGAATTATTTCTCACTTCCATGCTATACAGGCTCTGTACAACACCACTCTAGAAATCCATCTTGACTTGCAAAGTGTTTTAGAAAAACAACAATAGGTCTTTGAGACACCAAAGGGTGTACTCCCATCAAGAGGTAATCTTGATCATTGTATATGCTTGATTCTAGGAATTCAACCCCCAAATGTATGCATGTATGGGCATCCATTTTCCCAAAATAATTAAATTCAAAAGGTCATTAAAGATCTATAAGAGGTAGGAGTCGTTCATTCTAACACTAGCCCATATTCATCGCCAGTGGTCATGGTTTTAAAGAAAGAAAGCACTTGATGTGCATGCCCTATTTTTCTTGCCCTTAAGAAGCTGACAATCAAAGATAAATTCCCCATCCCCTTCATCAATGATCTTCCATATAAGCTCCATGGTGCCAATTTTTTCACCAAATGCGACCTTCATTCTGGATACCACCAAATAAAAACGAAAGAGGTCAATATTACAAAGAGAACTTTCTTCACATATGAACGTAATTATGAGTGTTTGGTAATGACTTTTGGACTTTGTAAGGCCCCCACCAGCTTTTAGAACCTCGTGAATAAAATTTTAGAGCCATATTTTTGTAATTTTGTGTTGGTTTTATTTGATTCCATCTTGATATATAGTAAAAATTGTGATGCCCATGTATAACATGTTGATAAAGCCTCGTAACTCATTTGGGACCATCAATTGTTCATTAAACATCTATTGTGATTTTGGGACCTTAGAGGTTGAATACTTGCACCATATCATTGGACAAAATGGGAGAGTGGACCCTAAAAATATAGTTGCAATGAAAGAATGTCCATGCCATAAAACCCCAAAGAGATTACATGGGTTTTTAGGCCTTAGTATCTACCATACAAAGTTTGTGAAAATACTACAGAGTGGTATCAGAGCTCTTGGTTGCAACATCAGGGCTATATGGCCCATAATCAACATTTATAGGCAAAAATTAGAGTTTGTACAGGAAGTGTTTGACAAAATTCCTCTGATAAATTCATGGTTTTGAATTACTCATATGGTTTTTTAACAGGTAGAAGGATTAAATTTTGTGGTTATCAACAGGAAGGGTAGAATGGTATGAGGAAAATTGGGAGAATTTTTGAATTTGGTAAGGAAATTGATTTTGTTAGTTAATAAAATTTTGAATGCCAAATTATTTGGTTCACATTTCAGTTTAAGAGTTTAAGGATAATTGATGATCGAGATTGAATCAAGATCATAATTAGATTAATAGATCATGGTTGTTCGTACAATGGAAGATAGTTGAGCATTAATGACATGAGTCATGTCGTGAGTTACTAGGATTAGATAATGTCCTTTAGATCAATTGATATTTCCCATTCGCTTAAAGCAAAGTGCACCGAAGCTTAACTTGAGGGGTAGCATCACGAATGGACTAGATTCAGTGGAGCAAATTCCACCAGCAAAGAACATTCACATAGAATCTAAGTGATTGACACTTATAAAGGGATTCATGGCACAAATGGATCATAATGAATCGAGCATCTCTGATCATCAAATCTAAAGCATTCCAACATAAGAAGATAACCACAACATAAAAATGTGGGGTATATCTGTGAATGGTTGAGATTGTTTGTGCAAGTTGGATAAGAATGATATTGGCCATTCGTGCAAAACCCAAGTGATCACGCCATAATATGGGGTCCTCCCTCAAATGGTTGAGGTTGATTGCGCAAGTTAGATCGAGCAATCTTGACTATTCGTGCAAAACAAAAGTAATCATGAGTTAATATGGGGGTCCTCTTGCAAATGGTTGAGATTTCATCGATTCATTGAGAACATTATATCATGATCATTCACATGTAGAGAGGTAAATGAGATCTCACACATGTGGCATTGCCGCGAATGACTGAAAACATATGGCACATGTTAGATCAATGGATATTAATCATTTGCATGATTTCATCGATGGGGGGTAAATACTGCAATGTAGGAATATTAGAGGATCACAATGATAGGGACAAGGAATGAACATAATATGACTAGGAAAGATGGGGGTATTCTATGTAGGGTCAAAGTGGACATGATGCCACATCACCACCTATCATGCGACGCGACACATAAGTTAGGTGCCACATCGGTATAATGAAGAATATTTTAAAAAGTCTGGAGCCAAAAAATGTTTCAACCATAATAGAAGCATATAAACTTTGAATCTGCTGAAATTTTTGATATTTGTCTCTAGTGAGGAGGACTACAAAATTTCCAAAGAGAGGCATAGGCTTGTTCAACTCTAATTTTTCAAAAAATGTGAAATAATGAATTTTGAATACCAGTACCCATTTGACTAACATTGGATGGGTAGTGTGGATGATTTTTTTATGGTGTAATTATTTACTAGTCATAAACAAAATCTAGGGGTATTTTATCCAAATTCCAAGATCGAGGGTATAGAGGTGTGAAAACATACCAAAATCCACTATTTTGGACCACTTTTTGGGGATTTTGAAAGTCTTGCAGAAGGGAAAAGTGGCCCAAGAACTCATATTATTATTATTTAGATATGATTTAAATATTTGATCTCCTCATTGATCCGAAAAACTTTTATTAGATGTAGTTTTCCTAGAAATGCTTAGTTTGAAAGATAACAATTTTTTGAAAAATATTTGAAGTACGGAAGAAGTGCAAAATATAAAAGTCGTCAATTTTGGAAAATTATAGAAATTAACCAGGGAATCTGAGTAGAGATCTAAAGATTGTTGTGTAATCCTTATCATGATTATTATCATTGCTTGGTACTTTTTTTCCTAGTTCTCCCTATATTTTCTTCTACAAGTGGTTGAAGTTGGTCCATGAGACTAAATGCACCTAAAACAGAAAAATGCACGATTATGCAAATTTAGCAATTTTGAAGGGTTGTAATTTTAAGGTATGAAAGCATAACTGAGCATGTTTATAGTCATTTGAATGATGATGCATATGTGAACAAATGTGTACGATCATATTCTATAGAAGTGCTTTAGATATTTCCAAAAACTGTACAATTTTAAAAAAGTGCTTCAAATATTCCATAAAAAGACAATGTGGATAGTTTCCATAATGCATGAAAATTCATTTGATAATTTTATATTTTTACGAGGATATAATGCAGCTAACAAGTGTATTGATATGAAAACTTTTTCATATACAATACCATGTCAAGGACAGTTAGGGGTCAACATTTAAAATAATTCAATTAGAAAGCCTTTGGTCTTGGTTGGGCTGAGAACACTATCACCATGAATAATCCACATGATCCCTATAAAGCTAAAACAAATGCTATAGAAGAAAATATACATGTTAAAAATGTAGAGATAGACTCTAATGGTTGGAGAAACAAAGTAACTACTCCAAATACTGCAAAGACCACGAGAATTCTAAGAGTGGAGTTACAAAGTTGCAGAGCAAATAATGAAAGGTTGATTAAAGCATGGGAAGAACAAAACCATGCTTTAAATATTGATAGATATACATAGGAGAATTCATAATTGACAAAACTCAAACAATAATGATAAGAGTGGTAATATCTCCAGGAAACATTGTCACGAGAGGTCTCATTACTCAAGAAGGATTTCTAGTGATGTGATACATACACCAGAATTTTATACGAGCAAGTCATTTTCCTCTAAGGAATCCATTATCTATCCAAGTTATATATCTCCAAAGAATAAGAGCAAAAGACCTTTGTTGTTCGAAAATAAATCTTATTACAAGTGCAAGATCACCATAGTATTGAAACGAAAGAGATTGACTTAAATGACTATGTCTACACGTATAATTAGACTCTTACACATGCATAAGACCACACACAAACTTCAACAAGCAAATATAGCTACAAGAGAGGTTATGGAAACAAGAGGCGTGTACCTTCTTCAAAGGTCATCCTAGCGTTAGAGGAAATTTGGGGTCTAAAATGGGCCTTATAAAAAAATGTGCCAACAATAAATTTTGTGAGTTGGAATTCAAGAACCAATAGAATTTCAATAAAATGACTCAACCATAATGGTTGAATTGACATATTTGTCATAAAAGAAAACTACATTTTTTGTTTGTATTTTCGACATATCTCCTTGTGTTTTTACTCATATTTCAGGCGGGAGAGCTCGTTGGATGCAGAATTTAATTCCGCATCCAACGAGTACCCACTCTGCATACTTTTGACGGACCCCGCTACCCCAAAAATAAGAAATACTTGAAAAAATGTGATGATGATGTCATCATCACATTTTTTCAGAAATTTCTTGTTTTTGGGGTAGTGGGGTCCGTCAAAAGTATGCAGTATGCATACTCGTTGGATGTGGAATTAAATTCCGCATCCAATGAGCTCTCGTACTTGGAATTTGAGTAAAAATACAGGGAGATATGTCGAAAATACGAACAAAAAAGGTAGTTTTTTTCATTCTTCCTCCAAAATTAATAACTATTATTTTATCATTTTCCTTAGGAGGCCCATTTTAGACCTCAAATTTCCTCTAATGATTCTCCCTTGTCTTTCTCTCCATTTTCTTCTTGATGCCCAACACTATCCCGCAACACCAACAACTAACCTTTCTCAAGCCAATTCAACACTTAATAAACAATGTAAATGGAATGAAAATGAATAGAATATAGACTATCAAATCCTATTTAGAATAAGTGACAGACAATTATTTATGTCAAACCACAATTATAACAACATTGAATTGGAGGAGGGAAATATGTTAAATCTCAAAGAGCTGATGTAAGTAGAAGTTTTACCTTCTCACTCCTCGACACCTTATTGAACCCTAAGATTCTGGTCTCTTTACTCATGCACTCTGATGATCCCATTACAGTCTATTAGATGCATATGAGGGGTGAAGTAACCTTAGGGCGACACTTTAATATTTAGGGATACAACGGGTCAACAACATGGATTGCAGATGGAAATGGATGAAGAGCATGTGAGTGAATACTATAGCATAACTTTGGATGTCCAAGGTCCATTTCACTTCCTTTTTATGTGAGAATGAAATAGTTGTAAATAGTTACCAGGTGGTTTGGGGAGTTGCAAACAGGTAAATTAGTTTGTAAAAATTCATTAAATTCAATATTTTAAAATTTTATATTTTTTTCATGAATTACAGGGAGCTCATGTTGATGTATTTGTAACTTCGGAATGTATTCACTTGCATATCTTATGTCTTGTACCCCGATGTTTATTCCGGGAAGTGTCTATAATGTATTTGAGTCATGTCATGCCCCGATGTTCCTATCGGGAGGTTCTATAATGTAAACAAGTCATGTCAAGTCATTGTGGGTAACCCTCCTATTGTTCAAGGGTTAAAGTCCCCGTAGTTCCGGGGCAGTAGGGTTATTAGACTCTCCTAGAGAAGTCAGCCCTAGTGAGTCATTGTCAAGTCGGGCATTAGTATAAATAGAGAGTGATCCTCTATATTTATCACACACTCACTCACACTCAGGTGTAGTGCATAGCTGAGGAAGAAGAAGTTGCCGGGGATAGAAAGAAAGAGGCTACTGCTATCGAGATATCATCTTACTGTTTTTGGGGTTTTGCTATTTGGTGCTGATTCTATCTCTGAGGAAGCTGTGGGGTTTTATCCTTTATGGTTTCCCTAAAGAAAATATTTGTGTTCATTGTCTTATGTGTTTGATTGCTGTGCTTGTTATTCTCTCAGTCAAGATCCTAAGTTAATGCTAGCTTAAATGATAAAAATCTAACATGGTATCAGAGCTAACCTAAGAAGAAGACACTGTGCAGCTGTGGAAAATAGGGCTTCCTACTTTTTGGATATCTCTCCATATATTTTAAGCAAAATAAGGTTGGATTGACTCTCCTCCCCAGGGCGCATCTTTCTTTCGAAGCAGAATCTGATTCTGAGCATTTTCAGTTTTTGACCCGATACTTGTGCCGAAAATTAGGGCTTTCCACAGAAGTGGAATTTTTGAGTGAGCCTAGGAATTGATTGATCTCCTCCTCAAAATCGAATTTTAGAGATCAAGATCAAGCATTTGGTTGGACAAAACTCTGAGACAGTCAAACCCTAGTATGCTCCTGAACCAGCACTGCAGAAATTCAGCTCCAGATCCAGATCCAACATCTTGACCTGGTAAGATCTAAATAGTTTGTATTTCCATTTGAGGTTCTTAGTTAATATGTATCATCATACCAAGCTTGATGAAAATCTTGAGGGAGATGATAACTTCTGAGCCTGGAAGTATAGGATCTCCCTGGTCCTAGAAGAAAATGAGTTGGACTCCTACATCAATGAGGAGATTCCAGTTCCAGAGGGAGATGAGGCTAAGGCCTTACACAAGAAGAAGTTGGTTATGGCTAAGAGGATTATTGCTAATTCAATCAAGGATCACCTCATACCACATGTGTCCTCCCTAAAGACACCTAAAGCTATGTTTGATGCCCTAACCAAATTGTTTGAAGGAAAGAACATAAACCAGAAGATGACCTTGAGGAACCAATTGAAGAATGTGAAGATACAGAATGTGGAGACCATTGCAAATCATACTTCACAAGGGTCTCCCAGATCAAAGAACAACTTGAAGCAGTAGATGAAGAAGTGGAGAATGCAGAAATTGTAATGACCACCTTGAATGGTCTCCCTAGGACATGGAACTCTTTCATTCAAGGGATCTGTGCTACAAAGAAGTTAGTTAAGTTCAGTAGACTATGGGAAGAATGCTCTCAAGAACAAGATCAGATATCAGCTCGAGAAGAAAAGTTGGGAAGTGAAGATCAAGCTCTCACAGTACAATCCAAGAAAACCAGATCTAGCCACCACAGAGGTAAGTACTCTCATCAAAGGAATAAATTTAGAAATCCTAGAGATAAATCTAAGTTCATTTGCTATACATGTGATTAAAGAGGACACTTTGCTAGAGATTGTCCTAGAAACAAAATTAGCTCTCACAAGAATAAGGGAAACAAGAGAAGACATCATGCTCATGCTGCAGAGGATGATGAACTTTCCACAAAGAGAAACAGACAAGACATTGATGATTCTTCAAGTGATGAAGAATATTTTCTGATTTCTGCTCTCATGGGAACTATCACACATGGCAACAATGATTGGATTATAGACAGTGGTGCTTCCAAACATATGTCAGGATTCAAGGAATCCTTTGCGAAATTATCTGAACATGAATCACCTCACAAGGTGAAACTCGAAGATGACTACCGGTATCCAATAAAAGGTAGTGGTGAATCGTCATGCAAGCTAGACTGTGGAAAGTATATCAAGATGAAAGATGTATTGTTTGTATCTGGACTAAAGAAGAACCTCCTCTCCATATCTGCATTGGATACAAAAGGAATGAGGGTTGCATTTGTAGATGGCCAAGTCCTCATGTGGCCAAACGGAAAGTCATTTGATGATGCAGTAGTGATTGGGGAACAAGGAGGACTATACAAATTAAAGGGACAACCAAAACAAGCTTTGGTTCATGACTCGGTAGGACCAAATGAGCTTTGGCATAGAATGCTTGCACATGTGCATTACAGAGCACTACCACTTGCAAGCAAAGCCATTGAAGGCTCCCAGAAATGCAGAAAAAACATGAAGGTGTATGCAAAGGATGTGCGAAAGGGAAGAACAAAAAGACGAAATTTCCAAGTAGTGAGAGCAAGGCAAAAGGAATCTTGGAAATCATCCACTCTGATGTATGCGGTCCAATGTCATCCAGTTCACTAAACAGGTATGTATACTATGTTTCTTTTATTGATGATTTTTCTAGAAATGCATGGATATACTTTATGAAGAACAAAGATGAAGTATTCAACAAGTTCAAGGAATTCAAAGCCTTGATCGAGAATCACACAAAAAAGAAGATCAAGAATTTTCGATCAGATAATGGAGGAGAATCCACATCAAATTAATTCAAAGAGCTATGCAGAGACTCAGGGATTAAGAGGGAGTTATCCACTCCATATAATCCACAACAGAATGGGATTGCAGAAAGAAATAATAGAACGATCATGGAAGCAGCAAGGGCCATGCTTCATGATCAAGATCTTCCCATGCATATATGGGCAGAAGCTACCAGAACAATGGTGTATGTACAGAACCGTACTCCACACAGAGTACTCCAGAATAAGACACATGAAGAAGTCTTCTTCGGCAAGAAACCAGAAGTCAGCCATATCAGAATATATAGCTGTCCTGTATACATACACATTCCGAAAGAAAAGAGGACGAAGTTAGATCCTTTAGGAAAGAAGGGTATATTTGTGGGATACTCTGAGAGCTCGAAGGCTTATAGAATATACTTCCCAGGATTCAAGAAGATTGACATTAGCAGAGATGTAACATTTGACAAAGATTCAGCCTACATCAAATCCAGGAAGAAATCGGCTGAAGAACTTGAAGAAACATGAGCACCCAGAATTCATGATACAACCATGAACGAAGAAATTCAAGAAGAAGATCAAGAATTAGAAGAACCTCAAGAACCTGTAGATCCACCTCAGGAGAACAATCCTCATAAGAGGAAACCTTCTTGGGTACATGAAATTATCCAAGGTGCAGAAAGATATGGAGCTTCAGAAGAAACACACAGAGGAAGAAAGAGAACTAGGTCATGCTCCAGTTATGTAGCCTTGCTATGTGACATTATTAATAAAGAACCTTCCAACTATGAAGAAGCGGCATAAAGGAAAGAATGGAAGGAGGCTATGATCGAAGAGTATCAATTGATCATGAAGAATGATGTTTGGGATGTTGTCCCAAGACCAGAAGGGAAGTCCATTGTAACTTCCAAATGGATCTACAAGATCAAGCATGCTGCAGATGGCAGCATAGAGAAGTATAAAGCAAGATTCATGGCTCATGGTTTCTCCCAGAAAGAAGGAATATATTACGAAGAAAATTTTGCACCTATAGCTAGATACACTTCCATCAGATCAGTACTTGCTCTAGCTGCAGTGATGAAATGGAAGATACACCAGATGGATGTCAAGAATGCTTTCTTGAATGGTGTAGTAGAAAAAGAAGTGTATGTGGAGCAGCCACTCGGTTTTGAGACACATGACAGGGAGTCTCATGTGTGTAGATTGAAGAAAGCCCTGTGTGGTTTGAAACAGGAACCCAGGACATGGTACGACAGAATTGATGGCTTTTTATCTAATTTGGGCTTTACCAAGAGTAAAGCATATTCCAACCTTTACTACAAGGTTGAAGATGGCAATCCAGTGATACTCCTACTGTATGTGGATGATCTATTTGTAACAGGTATGGATGGGTTGATTGCTGATACAAAGAGGAAACTTGTTGCCAAGTTTGAAATGAAATACTTGGGCATGGAGGTGTGGCAGAATACGAATGGAATCTTCCTTGGACAAGGGAAGTATGTAGTAGAGATTCTGAAGAGATTCAGGATAATGGACTGTAAGGCCATAACCACACCTATGGCATTGAACCTGAAGCTATTGAGTGATGCTTCATCATAAGTGGTTGATTCTATGATGTATCATTAGATGATTGGGTCCTTGATGTACCTGACGAACATGAGACCAGATATTTGCTTTGCTGTGAACACCTTGAGCCAGTTCCTGACAGATTTGAGACATGTTAACTTGATTGCTGCAAAGCATATTCTGAGGTACCTGAAGGGTACAGTTGATTATGGGATCAAGTACGAGGCAAATTAGAAGATTAACCTGGTGGGTTATGTTGATTTATATTGGGCAGGAGGTGCCATCGATAGGAAGAGCACTTCAGGATGTTGCTTCAGTATGGGATAGGTGTGATCTCTTGGTTTAGCAGGAAGCAGTCCTGTGTGGCACTGAGTACAGCTGAAGCAGAATATGTCGCAGCTTGTTCAACTAGTTGCAAGGCAGTGTGCCTGAGAAAGCTACTATATGATTTATTTGATCTCCAGTTGGATGCTACTTGTATATATTGTGACAACCAGAGTTGTGTGAAGTTGTTAGAGAACCCGATGTTCCATGACAAGTCAAAGAATATAGAGATCAAGTATCACTATATCAGGGATATGGTGCAGAGAGGAGCAGTGAAGCTCCAGTATGTTGTGACGGACGAATAGATAGCTGATGTGTTGACAAATCCATTAGCCAGAGTGAAGTTTGAGTACTTCAGGGAGAAGCTTGGTGTTCTCTAGATTGAGGTTCCCTCCAAAGGGAAATGATGAGACCTAGAGCCATTCTGACATGGTGAGAGGATTAGGTTCCTTCCATGTTCAGATGTAAGGGTTGAGCCATTCTATCATGGTGAGAGGATTTGTTTCCTTCCATGTCAAAGGTGAGTGCTGAGCCATTCTGATGTGACTGTAGGATTGGTCCCTACATGATCAAATATAAGTGTTGAATGCCATTCTTGGAATGGAGGCACTTGGTCAGTTACCAGGAATACTCAATCTGGGACTGAGGGCCATTCTGATATGACTATGGGATGTAGTCTTACATGATCAGATGTGAGTGCATGGCCATTCTGAAGTGATTGAGAGATGTGTTCCCACTTGATCAGATATAAGGGATGATGCCATTCTCTGGGAGAATGGAGGCACTTGGTTAGTTACCAGGAATCCTCAGTCTGGGATTGAGAGCCCTTTCGATGCGATCTTTTCGAACATGGTCGAATGTAAGTGCAGAGCCTTTCTGACAAGATGAGGTCAGATGTAAGTGTAGAGCCTTTCTGACAAGATGAGGTCGGATGTAGGTGCATAGCCTTTCCGACAAGATGAGGTCGGATGTAAGTGCTGAGCCATTCTGGCACGATGTGTTTACACATGGTCAGATGTGAGTGTTGGGCCTTTCTGACAAGATGAGGTCAGATGTGAGTGCTGGGCATTCCTTTCTGACAAGATGAGGTCAGATGTAAGAGCTGGGCGGGCCATTCTGACTTAGGGTCAGATATAAGTGCCGAAGACCTACATGAAGGGTAGGCCCACAACCAACATGAAAAAGGGCTGGCTCTGTAGAAATTTCAGTGATGAGAAGGATCGAGAGATATCACCATTTTGAGATAGCACCGATGATGATGATCTAGATAAAGTGATGAGCCAGATGTGATGATGATCCAGACTTGATGATGATCTAGATCAAGTGATGATATATATTTGATGATGATATAGTGATGATGATCCAGATCCCGTGATGAAGATGACTTGAAGATGAAGAAGACTTGAAGATGAAGATGCCGAGATGATCTAGTCAAAATAGAGAAGAAGACCAGTGCTAAAAATTGTGTCGAAAGAATACCTTCCTAGTGAAGAGGGAGTGTTGATGTATTTGTAACTTCGGAATGTATTCACTTGCATATCTTATGTCTTGTACCCCAATTTTTATTCCGGGAAGCGTCTATAATGTATTTGAGTCATGTCATGCCCCGTTGTTCCTATCGGGAGGTTCTATAATGTAAACAAGTCATGTTAAGTCATTGTAGGTAACCCTCCTATTGGTCAAGGGTTAAAGTCCCCACAGTTCCAGGGCACTAGGGTTATTAGACTCTCCTAGAGAAGTCGGCCCTAGTGAGCCATTGTCAAGTTGGGAATTAGTATAAATAGAGAGTGAGCCTCTCTATTTATCACACACTCACTCACACTTAGTTGTAGCACATAGCTGAGGAAGAAGAAGTTGCTGGGGCTAGAAAGAAAGAGGCTACTGCTGTCGGGATATCATCTTATTGTTTTTGGGGCTTTGCTATTTGGTGCTGATTCTATCTCTAAGTAAGTTGTGGGGTTTTCTCCTTTATGGTTTCCCTGAGGAAAATCTTTGTGTTCATTGTCTTATGTGTTTGATTGCCGTGCTTGTTATTCTCTCAGTTAAGATCCTAATTTAATGCTATCTTAAATGATAAAAATCTAACAGCTCATACCCAAGTCATAGGAAACATGCAAATGGTTCACTTCTTGTCAATATGCAAGGTGAAAATGGTTAGATTTTTTTTAATGAATTTGCACCTTATGAGCGAGTAAGGTGTGAACGGTTTGCTCCCAATCAACTTGAAGGGTGTGAATTTGCCTTATTTTAGGTTTGCAACACTCATAATTGACTAGAATAATGCTAAGATTTTTTTTCAATGATCAAGGCCATCAATAAAAGTCAGATAATATTTTATTCCATCCATAAGTGTCCTTTTTATGAGAGAATAGTGACACTTTTCAGTGTCATATTTTGAAATGTCGCCATGGATGAAGAAGTGCCAATTTTATCTACAACATATGCCCCCTAATTTGTGAGGTCATAAGGGAAAATAATGGGAAAAATACATTATAATAAGTGGTGGAATGGGATGCAGAGTAGACACGGTAGTGATTTTGATACTCTTAGTTCCAACAAAGTACCTGCAACAGAGAGATATGTGTCAGATATTATTTTCCCTGACATGGAGATGTCCATGCTCAAAATGATAAAATATGGGCACCAAATTGTATACATCATGGATCCATTACATATATGAATGATGTAGTGATCATGGCCATGAAATACTACACATCGGTTCCATGTGATATTTACAGGTGGATCATGGCCACGAAGATGATACAAACTTGATCCATTTCAATAAGGATATCATAACCATGAATAGATACATAGTGAATCTATGTCAATATAGAGATGATAACCACAAATAGATACATAATGGATATATGTCTCATCATGGATAAAGAGAACAAAAAGTAGTTGAGTCAAGTAATGGTTCTCCCGATGCTACCAATGTCATATGATTTGTGGTATAGTCTTGTGCAACTTGGGCAATAGAAAAATGTGAGGATGCTACTGTTGGCTCAAGGTATTACATCCAAACTTTTTTGATGTACAAACCCTACCCATGTGAATAGATGATCTGAATTCGAACAGGGAGGATACCATTTAATTATCGATCATTAATTTATACCAATAACAAATGCGATGCAACCCATCGACGATGATGATGGGAACCAAGGTACCTAGTACATTCTAGAAAGTGTGAATAGATGTCTTGGAGTTGAACACACACTTGTAGAATATATCAAGTAGGAGACATTAATTCATTCCCACACCAAATAGTGTGGGAACCTGCCACTAATGATTGCAAGTCCCAAGGTAATACTGAAACTCTAGATCTCAATCCTAGAGCATGGTGAGTTGAATTTGATGGGAAGAGACTCATTGGAATGGAGGTATTAAGGCATCCTCTATCATCCAACATGAGGAAATTTTATGGATTGATTTGACTTGGGAAGGTATTAGGACAATGTTTTGCAGAACAAACAATCGAGTTCATCTCCTAAATGCACCATATCTAAATAGTGCACAAAATAGGCCCCCTAAGTAATAATCGACAATGAAAGCAATTGGCAGGCTTGAGGATTTCCACCAATGATGAAAATGGAACCCATAGTACAGCACGAGTCCATAGATTTATTGACGTCAAACATAATGGGAAACCACTCAATCAATGACCAATGATGAATTATCATTTGTAAGTGCAAGGTTACCTATTGATGATGTAAATATGGCCAAAGTGCTACGAATCTAGGTTATTTCCTCATAGTAGATGACTCATCATCGATGAGGACCTTCTACACAAGCACGAGTTTGAATACTAATTTCAATTATACATGATGAGAAAAAATCAACACTGGGGAATGACCGACACATGAGGTTAAGGAAATTGCAGAATGGTTGGCACATGTTATATCCTTGAACAATGAGCATGAAACAATAGTGACTTGGGCATATTTTTAGACTTGAAAGTGCAAGCAGTTGTATTCAAATGCAATAGCACAATATGCAAGAACTTTTAGAGTGCCCTTGATAATGGACAGACTAAGAGTTAGAGAGGTCATGAGCAGTCATCTTGAATATGGAATTGTAGGGATAATAACGGAATATTAAGCCTAAGAAAAAAATCAACATGGGACCCAGAATACAACATGGTTCTAACTAGGGTACCCATGAGTTGGTAAGCTTGAACATGGAGAATTGTGACTTTTATGAGAACATAGGGACAATACCACACTCATGTCTTTTGATCCTAAGGTGTGTATATAATGGTAGGTTATATGCAACTTATGCATTATGGAGATGACCAAACCTGTATTCCAGTTTTAGGGATACAAATATTTTAATTAGACCATCAAATGGACAAAATGAGCCTTCCTTCTTGTTTTCTTGTCAAAATTAGTTGAACACTAAGCAACGTGGAATTAGTATTAGTTGTCAATTGTTAAAACTAGGTTTAAATTATACAAAAGCACCTAAGAATTTTGATATAAATAAGAAACTTAGGATTTATTTGTTACCATCATTTACCTTTTGAAGCTTTTGTTCCCTAGTTCTTCAATTGTTGATTAAGGAGTCATTCAACAACCAATCAAACTTCTGTAAGTTTCATGTATTTTCTTATCTCTCATCCTTTCTCTCTATCCATTTTTTTTGTATACACATGGCCAATTTATGGAGAGAACATGAGCATAAATATCTTCACAATGGTTCTCTAAGAGATCCTTTGACTCCTAATGCCCTTTGTTGATGTGAATTGATCAAGTTTTTTTTAGTTTCTAATATGAGGGCCCAAAAGGGGTTGCTTCAAAATATCATTAACTACTAGGACCAATATCAGGGCGCATTCATTATCAAGGTGGAAGTATTAGAGCTCACTGTAGATGACGTCTATTTTCTTACTGGACCCCCACAAAGAGGAGAACTAATAAAAATTAAAGGTTCAGACCAAGGGGAGATTGTCCTCATTGTCCAAGAATATGTGAATACTTTTTGTTTAGCAAGGACAGAAAAATAAGGTGCACAGGTTCCCATAGTGAGCATTACAAAATATCTTTTTAAAGTAATATCGATGAAGATCACCAAATTGGCAGGTTCTACTGCGTTACGTTTAGCTTCATGCACATTAGGGTAGAGTTCTTGAAATCCACACTTTTTGACCTGTCAGTGCCAGAAATTGTTCCCAGACTACAAGAGAACAAGCCAACACAATCTCAATAAACACAATAAAGTAAAATAGTTTTTTTTAGGGTTTTGGTTGAACAGTTTGAAGACAAGAGGGAAAAAATTCATAAGACCAAAGAAAACACTAAATCATGAGCATTTGAATGACTAAGATGTATAACATATAAACCATAATCTAGTAGAATAAACACAATACTGAGTTTCACCCACAGTTAGCAAGCATTTCAAGCATAAAAACATTAAAAATGAAATGAATATACCGAGTAATTAACACAAATTAGAAATGAAACCAGTCAATAATCAAACGGGAATATAGTGCATATATTTCATAGTTCAGTCATCAAAAACACATAAGAGTCTTTACACTTAGCTCATAAAGAAAGCCTGATATCCTCCCCTTGTCAGCAAAAATCGAACCCTTTGTCCTCTTTCAGACTTACATTTATCCTGTTCTTTCAAAAACAGTTGCATAACTGAACCCTAACTACTTTTAGGTCATCTATCGAACTAACATTATACAAAAATAAAATAAAATAACTTTTCGAACTAACAAATAATTGCCCTCCTTAAAGAACTTTACTAGTCTTTTGCTGCTTCAGCTAATAGAGCAATTCCCTCCAAAGTCTAAGCTTTCCTTCTAGCTTTCAAGTGGTCTACTTCCAAGTCTGTAACCCTCTTTGTTAACTCTTCATTCTGTTGAGTCAGCTCCTAGTTAGTCTGCCTTTAATTCTATAAACTGATTCTCTGTCTGTCTTTTTCTTTTAAGAGCCTCTTTAGATACTGCAATCAATTCCTGGTAGTGACTGTTTACTTCCTCCAAGTATTCTCTAAGTCTCCTATTTGCAGCTACTAATCCATCATTGGTTTCATGCATATATTCAATTTGATGCTTGTATTGCTTAATTCTCCTTTGTAGATTTTCCTTTTCAGAATCAATACATTTATCTCATGATATTGTTTGCATCCCTTCAAGTAGCCATGGTATTTTCAACTTCTTGTATATTTCTTCATCCTCATTCATAAGCTCTGTGAAGGCTACAGGAACCTCTGGCTGTTCTTCAGCTTCAATACTGCACTGAATTTCTTCTTCAATTATCTCTCTTTTCTCTATACAAGAATTCTTTATATCATTCTGCTGTTGTTCCTGAATCATTTATTTTCGAACCTCCATGAAAATGTCTGAAATCTTAATATCAGTAAAGAATGATTTTTCTTTTGATACTATTGGTTTTTTACCTTTTATAACTTCTTTATTATCATCTTCACTATCTCCCAATTTCTCCTGACATTTTCAGAACTTTTCCTTGATGTTTATTGAAGCAAATTCAACAACCTTCACTCTTTTCTTTTGTGACACTGTCTCCTCTTTAGACAATACTGTAATGGGGCTATGATTTTTCTCCTTAACATCTTCCTCTTCTCCTTGATTTGATTCTGTAGGTAAAATATCTTCCACTGGCTCAACTTCTTTCATCTCTGCCTGTAAAACTTTGCTTTCCTCAACATTAACTCGTTGTCCAAACTCAATGTTTTCATTTTCCTGATTCGAAGCTTCTCCTGGTTTATCAGCTTCTTCATCTTTGACGATGAATTTATTTCTAAGTTTCTTAATCAAATTCTGACCCTTATCTACCTGTCTCTTCTGAGACTGATCCTCCTTCTCAGTTTTGAAACCTGACCAAAATAAGAAG
Organism: Pseudotsuga menziesii; assembly: GCA_001517045.1. Lineage (NCBI taxonomy): Eukaryota > Viridiplantae > Streptophyta > Pinopsida > Pinales > Pinaceae > Pseudotsuga > Pseudotsuga menziesii. The sequence continues at coordinate 292,213 of LPNX010714621.1, forward strand.
TGTTCCCATGTCTTCTCTCTTTTCTGCAATACAGTACTTATGATCAGTTTTATGAGCCCATGGTGAAAAAATGATTGTTTTGTATGATCTTGGTGTTATTTCACCCTACATGACATCTTCTGTAAGCTTTTCAAAAAGAAGAAAGAAAGATTCATTTTGGATTCAGGACTGAGATGTTGAAGGAATCTAAAATGATACTTAAACACAAAGGCAAATCTCCCCTCATGTGTAACATAGCTTTGTAAGATTTTTATAGGCTCAATCCACTCAGGTTTAAAGTTTTGAATAGGAACACCTTTCCCCCAGTTTGCTACTACACCTGGAAGCAGATATCTCTGAACATTAAAGGTGAAGGGCACCTTTTTGAACCAGAATTCTCCCTCATCCAGAATTCCTGTTGCTTCTGCTAGCAACTCCCTGGTTAGTTTGAACTTCAAAGTGTTGAAAGACAGTACATCCTTGTCTAAACATTGAGAAAACTTGTAAGAAACCTCTGAATGATAACCTTTAATCTTTTCGAAGAACACTAACCATCCTGTTTCTGCAAACAATTGTGCACAATCTGGAAAGTTTTTGACCCAACTTAAGTCTGAGGGTTTTGCCATATTGGTCTTTCCACTCTTTTTCATTTTAAAATATTGTCAAACAACTTCTATAAATACAACACACTCTGACTATCCTTTAAGCTGGACAATACTTTTAACTTCATGAATGAGCATCCATGATTTAGTATCAATTAGGCTTAACAACTAATAATATGCCCTCATTTCAGTCATTAATCTTCTGTTTAGAAAAACCCCAAATTAATAAACCTTGGAAATCAGTTCGCATCCTACCTATTAAAATGACTAATCCAGCTGCTGGAATCCTATTCTCCTGTATATCAAGTGTTGAACTGCATGTCCCAATCCTCTCTGACCGTTTTGACACTCCAGACGACCGCTCCCCAGAGCCCTAATTTTACTCTGTTTTAAAATTCCGATTTTCAAGTACTGATTTTTCGCCACGATCTCCACCTGCTCTACGTGCATTTCAGGAAAAATGTGATTCGAAATGCCTTTGTCTCATTATGTTCTGCTATCATTATTGCCTCACTTCTGCAAGATACCGCCACGATTCGCCTTCATGATGATACTCACACTTGTCACAGTGATTAATATTTGAATGTTGTCGCGGTATCGACGTCTCCCATCACTAACAACTAATATTTATTAGCATCGGCGATTAGAACCCCAAGATTAAACATGTCAGCACTTTAAATCACTAGCTTCACGATCGGTGATCGGAAGCTCTAGCAACTATCTCATCGGAGCTTTATACCAGAATGCTGCTGCAGTGTCGGCGCTTAAAACCACTAGCTTCACAATCAGCGATCAGAAGCTCTAGAAACTATCTCGTCGGAGCTTTATACTGTAATGTTGCCGCAGTGTCGGCATTTAAAACGACTAGCTTCGCAATCGGCGATCGGAAGCTCTAGAAACTATCTCGTCGGAGCTTTATACCGGAATGCTGCTGCAGTGTTGGCGCTTTAAACCACTAGCTTCGCGATTGGCGATCGGAAGCTCTAGCAACTATCTCGTCGGAGCCTTATACCAGAATGCTGCCATGGTGTCGACGGCATAGAGAACTAAATCTCCGAAATGTTGAATGATGATTTTTAACTTGCACGACTTTCTTGTGGCGCCTGTGTGCATTTGTTTTTGGCTTGCGCTACAAGAAAATTCAAGTTAATGATTTTCAAAAATTAATCTCATGATATAGGTTTAAACTTGGTTTAGGAGTCCTAATTAAACTTTTATGTTATTTTTTTAGACTTTTTAATCCATATAAGCCTTATATAAGCCCTTTGATTATGAAATCAAACGAAAACTTGTAAAAAAAAACTAAAAAAATCAAATAACATGAAAGCTAAAGGGAAAAAACTCAAACTATCCCAATCAACAAAATTTTCTAGGAATAAAGAATAAACCCAAACTTTAAAAAATAAACAAAAGTATTAAAAGATGGAAAACAAAAACACGACCTAACATCTGGCTCCTGCTGCGGGATGAAGTCCTCCCTGTGAGGCTTCAAGAACCTGTAGGCCAATGCCTTATGTGCTGCTACCTGCTAGTTTGCAAAATTTCCATTGGGTTATGGAGTCCTTATTATGCTATTCACACCGGTATATACAATGAAAGTCCAGTATACATCTCAAAAACTGTAAAAATGCTTGAGGAATCGTCCATTAACTGGATTAGACAGTTCCTCACCCTCCAAAGTCTGTAGTACAAAAGTATTGTTTTCCAGAAACTTCTTTACTATGAAAGGACCAAACCAAAGGTTATCAAACTTGCCATACTTTCCTTTCTGCTCCTTCCTAGAATCCCATCTCAAAACCATGTCTCCCACTGAAAAAGTGTTATCTTTGATCTTCCTATCAAATCTTTCTTTGACCTTTAACCTGTACAGTTGAGCCTCTTCTTCTACTATTTCTTGTTTCTGCTGTAACTCTATCAATGCATAAATTCTTCTTTGCATATCATTAGGTTCTTCCTGACAATCCTGAAAAAATTTCATTACTGGGATGCCCAATTGAACAAGAAAAACTGCATTAGTACCAGATACTAATTGGAAAGGAGAAGTTCCAATTGCTTTTTTAACTGTTATTTTGTCTGCCCATAATGCATACTTTAGCATAGAATCCCATGATCTTTTATTATGCTTCAGTAACTTCCTGATACTTTGAATCATATTTTTATTAGATGACTCAACTAACCCATTCCCCTGAGGATAATAAGGAGTTGAGTGTTTCAACAGGATACCATTCTTTTCACAAAATGCTACCATAGCCTTTGATTTAAATGCCTTAGCATTGTTAGTCAATATTTTTTGTGGACATCCAAATCTACTAAGAATATTTTCTTCAATAAAATCTATGATCACCTTATCTGTGGCTTTTCTTATGGGAATATCTTCTACCCACTTAGTAAAGAAATCTATAGCAGTCAAAATCCACTTATGCTGCCCTGAATAAGATGAATTTATCTCTCCTATGAAATCCAAACCCCACTGCTGAAAAGGGGCATTAACTGTGATTGATTTTAAAGGTAATGACAACAACTTTTGTTTACCAACAAATTTCTGACAAGGGATACATGCTCTTACCTACTGATATACATCTGAAAATAAAGAGGGAAATAATATCCTGCTCTGAGAATTTTATATGTTGTTTCCTTCCAATACTTATGTCCTCCACATGCACCTTCATGGGATTCAGAATTACAACTTCAATTTCTGGTTTATCCAAACATCTGAGCAAAGTACCTCTTGGATCTTTCCAAAACAGCTGCTGTTCTATCAAACATTATTTAGTAGTTTTCAATTTTGAAGACCTAGCAGCTTTCTTGTCTAAATGTTCTGGACATTGCAAGTACAAAAGAAAATGCACAATATCTGCATACCATGTGGATTCTGCATAGTGATCCATAATCTTTTCTTTCTCTTGCTCTGCTTGAACTTCTTCCTATGTTGACTGTTCTGCCATGAGATGTAGACCTAAAGCTTGGTAATTTGAATAAGCTAGCAATTTAGCTAAACCTTGTCCCTTTACTAGCTTTGTAGGTCTGATATCCACATCATATTCCATGATTTTGGAAATCCACTTCCCTCTTTTTCCCTCACTGTCAGGCTGAGTCAAAACATCTTTTATGGCAACATTAGGCACATAAGCTATAACTTTGGAATGCAAAACATAAATTCTGAAAATTTTCAAAGCTTTTACCAAAGAGTAAGCCTGCTTCTCCAAAATGTTGTATTTTAACTCCGAATCTCTAAGAGTTTTGCTAAAAAATGCAATAGGCTGTTCAAGACCATCCTTATTCTTCTGTAATAAAACAACAACCAATGTATCTTCAAATGCAAAAGAAAAGTTAGAAATTCCTTTGTAAAATATATACTTACTAATACTGGAGCTTTAGTAAGAGCCATCTTAATTTTTTCAAATGAGTTCTTTTCTTCTATTGTCCACTTGACCTCCTGATCTTTCTTCAACATGGCTGTAATCTGTTTGATAGTCTCAACAAAATTTGGTATGAACCAATGTAGAAAATTGATTTTACCAATGAAAGATTGTACATCCTTCTTGCTCCTTGGTAAACTTATTTTCAGTATTGCTATCGCCCTTTCCGGATCAATCCTTATACCATCAGCTAAAACTAAATGACCCAATAATTTACCTTCTTGTACAACAAAATGTGATTTCTTTGGATTAAGAGATAAACCATATTTTCTGCATTTCAGAAAAGTTTGTTTTAAGTGTTTTAGATGCTCATCATTTGATTTTGAAAAGACTCTAATATCATCTAAGTAAATCAATACAAACTTATCTCTTTCCCCTACAAAGGCTATGTCCATAGCTCTTTGAAAAGTTGCTCCATCATTCATTAATCTAAAAAGAATTTTATCATACATGAAAGTTCCCCAGGGAGTAGTAAAAGCTATTTTTTCTTTATCATCAGGATGCTTGGCAATTTGATTATATCCTGAAAAACTATCAACCATAGAAATTCTTTGTGCACCAACCACCTTCTGCAATATTTGTTCTATTTTTGGTAAAGGGTAATTAGCCTTCAATGAAGACCTATTCAGATTTCTAAAATCAACACACAGTCTAATTTCACCATTCTTTTTCCTGACAGGAACTAAATTGGAAACCCATGAAGAATACCTGAGGGGAACAATGATCTTAGCATCTAATAACTTTTTCACCTCCTTTTCAATAACAGGAAACAAAGCTGGATGTATCCTCCTTAATTTCTGTCTGAAATGTTTAACATTTGGTTTTAAAGGCACTTTATGTTGTATAATTCCAATATAATATGTTTTCAAATCTTTATATGACCAAGCAAAAACATCAACATACTCTTTTAACAACTTAATGTACTTGTTCCTCTGGTCTGCTGTGAGTGCTTTTGAAATCTTCACCATTCTAGGATGTTCAGGGGTGCCAATATTGCAGTCCACCACATTTTCTTCTGAAGACTGTACAACAGGTTTTAAAGGTGTATCATCTTTTGAAAATATTCTCTCTAATGGCACCAAACCTTTAGGAATAAAATTACTTTTAAGTTCAATAATCTTGTGACCAACAATCTCATTTTCTGCAATATCTTCAAAATCTTCAACCTCATCATCTTGTTCTTGATCATTTAGGGAATTGGAAAACTCACCTGTCAGCTCTAAAAACCTTTTTATTTCAATGTCATCTTCAAAAAATTTCCACTGCCTTACATTATCAGGCACAGAAGGTCTGTACCTAACCTCAATAGGATATTTTAGCTGTGTTGTTTTGGGAATCCTAGAATGTGTGGCTGTTAGGGCCAGAGAATCAGCAGTTTGGTTATGATACCTAGGAATATAAGTGATGTTAAAATCCACAAAATAATTGTCTATCATATCCCATACTTCATTACGGTACACTTTCAGCAAATCTTGTTTCACTTGATAGTTGTTCCTCACCTGCTGAACAACCAACTCGGAGTCTCCATATACAGAAATCTGTTGAATGCCTAAATCTTTTGCAGCTGTAAAACCTAACAACAAAGCTTCATATTCTACAGTATTATTGGTGGTAATAAATTCCAATTTATACATTAACTTTACTATTTCACCACCAAGAGATATTAAAAGAACCCCTACTCCAGCACCTTCCTTACAGGATGATCCATCAAAATATAATTGCCAAAATTCATCTTCTTGTTCCCTAGTGCATTTTACTAGCTTTTCCTTTTCAACCTGTAATAAACCAACAGTATTATCATCATCACTAAAATGCAGCATACAAGTACCCAAATCCTTGTCAACAACATACAAAGGATGATTTGTAGGGTTCTTGTCATCTGTCACAATATAGGCAAATTGTAACTCTCTATATAACCTTCTGTTTTCTCCTCCAAATACAAGAATAGTAGCATATGTTAAATCCGTCTGTAGTGTTCCACCAAATTTATTGGCCCATGATCTAGAGAGGAGCAATCCAAACTTAGGTGTAATGTCTGCTACTACCACATCCATAATCACACTCTTCATCGGTAGCTGAGCTAAACTGACAACCATATCTTTAATCACTCCTAAACATTTTATAGCTCGTGAATCAAAAGCATACAAGTCATGATACGGTTTTGTTATACTCAAACCTAAAGCCTCCATGACAGCTTTTGGCATTAGATTATGTGATGCTCCTGAATCCAAAAGACAATTATGTATCATCTGTTCATGAATAGTTAGTGTGATGTAAACAGGAGGTGATGCACCTGCCTCATTTTCAGTTTTTTCTGCCAAGGCTGATTCAATAAATATTTTAGGACTTTCTTCTTGTAAATTCACTGTATCAGAGTGAGGCTGACTGTTTGCTGAACCAATCATTTTTAGAACTAAATTTTTATAAGAAGGATTCTTCATCAACTCGGTGAAAGGCATAGGGATCTTGATTTTTCCTAATTAGTTTTCCAGGTTAAAATTCTGCATACTTTTATTTACCTCTTCAACTTCCACATTCTTCTTTTGTTTATCCTGAGTTTGTTTTTTCTCTAACACAGGATCAGACTGCTGTTTAGGAGGTACAACTACCTTTTTCTTTAGATTTTGAACTACTTGCTTTGGACCTGACCTCAAATTTAAAGTTTTCTTTGGCTCAGTCTGGTATGTATCAGCAATTACAACAGTCAATTCAAGATTTAAATCATTTTCTGTTTCAAACATATCAGCATCATAATATTCTGAGTTTAAAAACTCTTCTTCAGTGACAAAACCCTCAGTTAACTGCTCTCCAAAATAATTCATATCTTGATTTGTATCCTCAAAGAACACTTCCTCTTCAATTTCTTATTCATCAACTAATTTATTCTGAAGTGGGGGTGGTACTTTTTGATCCTCAGTTTCTCTCCTTTCTCGTTGAATATCATTATTTCTTCTCTCTCTTGGAATGAAACGAGGCACAAACTGTCTTCTGAATTGGTTTGGATTATTAAGGTTTCTATCACCCTCTTGAACAGGTTTATTTGAATTCTTCTCTAATTCGAACTTGTTTAATTTTGCTGTCAAGATCTTAACTAGCTTGGCCATTTCATCAATTTTTCCTTCTGCAGAGTGGGATGTTGAAACCCCTAGAGTTGCCTCTTTCTTTCCCTTCCTATCATATATCCGCTGAGCTGTATTTCCCTTCAATCTATTAGAAGCTAATATATTGGACTCCACTTCTAATGTTGCATCCTGCATGTTTAGTAAAGTAACAAGTCTTCTTTATCTTAAAAGTAGGGAAAATTTATGATCAAAAGCATTGGCACATGTGAGTTTTGCAGATGTTTTTGAAGGTTTTATCTCTGCAGGAATTCTGCCATACATTTTATTGAATCTCTTCGAAAAATAAGCTATGGTTTCATCCTTCTTTCTCCTAAGGGCTCCAAACTCAGGGATGTAATATGTGTGATCCTTGGTATCACCCCATTGTATCATGAAAAGGTCCTGAAGCTGTTCTATGATAGTGATAGAATTTGCAGGAAACTCCCTGAACCATTTTCTGACTTCTCCATCAAGACTCTGTACAAACATCCTCATCCATACATCCTTGGCCTCAATATTCTGATTATCAACATAGCTGAGAAAAGCATCCCAATGCTCCTTAGCTGTAGTTTCTCCTTGTCCATTAAACCTAGGAAGATATTTTTGGTAATCACCCCCAGGAAGCACATTCAAAGGATGACGAAAAACTAAAGGTGCATACCTAGCTGCCACCATTCAGTCCATCATGTCTAATGGCTGATTTTGGGATGCCATCTTTAAGTTAACTGGTTTAGGTGAGGGAAAGAATTGACTAGATCTTGGCTAAAATGGAGTTTTACCAACTTTGAGATGAAACAAAGGGATTTTTTGAGGAGATATTGTCTTTGCTTTCTTAAAAGTTTGAGGATCAGTGAAAACTTGAAAATTACCAATAGGAATTGTAGGATTCAACCAAGATGACTCTTGTTCTTCTCTCCTCAGAACAAAAAAAAGGTGATGAAATATCTAACTGATCATGGTTACATAGGTTTGGTGATGACTGAGACCTTCTGATATTCCTACCTATTTTCAATATCTATTCTGGGTCTGAAACACCTAGCTGTAAAGGTGAACTAGGTCTGTTTCTTGTTCCAACTCCCTTAGTAACCACTATGAAATACTGGTGAAAAGTAGTCTTTAAGATTTGCTGGTTTAAGCTCACCTGTCAAAACCAGTGAAAAGATAAGTATCCCAGGGAAAATAGGTTTTCAACTTCGTCCCTGGCAACGGCACCAAAGATGTCAGTGCCAAAAATTGTTCCTAGACTACAAGAGAACAAGCCAACACAATCTCAATAAACACAATAAAGTAAAATAGGGTTTTTTAGGGTTTTGGTTGAACAGTTTAAGACAAGAGGGAAAACATTCATAAGACCAAAGCAAACACTAAATCATGAGCATTTGAATGACTGAGATGTATAACATATAAACCATAATCCATCAGAATAAACACAATACTGAGTTTCACCCACAGTTAGCAAGCATTTCAAGCATAAAAACATTAAACAAGAAATGCATATACTAACTGAGTAATTAACACAAATTAGAAATGAAACCAGTCAATAATCAAAAGGGCATAAAGTGCATATATTTCATAGTTCAGTCATCAAAAACACATAAGAGTATTTACACTTAGCTCATAAACAAATCCTGATAGCCTCCCCTTGTCAGCAAAAATCGAACCCTTTGTCCTCTTTCAGACTTACATTTATCCCGTTCTTTCAAAAACAATTGCATAACTGAACCCTAACCACTTTTAGGTCATTTATCGAACTAACATTATACAAAAATAAAATAAAATAACTTTTTGAACTAACAAATAACTACTCTCCTTAAAGAACTTTACTAGTCTTTTGCTACTTCAGCTAATAGAGCAATTACCTCCAAATCCTGAGCTTTCCTTCTAGCTTTCAAGTGGTCTACTTCCAAGTCTTTTACCCTCTTTGTTAACTCTTCATTCTGCTGAGTCAGCTCCTGGATAGTCTGCCTTAATTCTGTAAACTAATTCTCTGTCTGTCTTTTTCTTTTAAGAGCCTCTTTAGATACTGCAATCAATTCCTGGTAGTGATTGTTTACTTCCTCCAAGTCTTCTCTAAGTCTCCTATTTGCAGCTACTAATCCATCATTGGTTTCATGCATATATTCAATTTGATGCTTGTATTGCTTAATGCTCCTTTGTAGATTTTCCTTTTCAGAATCAATACATTTATCTCCTGATATTGTTTGCATCCCTTCAGGTATCCATGGTATTTCAACTTCTTGTATATTTCTTCATCCTCATTCATAAGCTCTGTGAAGGTTACAGGAACCTCTAGCTGTTCTTCAACTTCAATACTGCACTGAATTTCTTCTTCAATTATCTCTCTTTTCTCTATACAAGAATTCTTTATATCCTTCTGCTACTATTCCTGAATCATCTGTTTTCGAACCTCCATGAAAATGTCTGAAATCTTAATATCAGTAAAGACTGATTTTTCTTTTGATACTATTGGTTTTTTACCTTTTATAACTTCTTTATTATCATCTTCACTATCTCCCAATTTCTCCTGGCATTTTCAGAACTTTTCCTTGATGAGTTATTGAAGCAAATTCAACAACCTTCACTCTTTTCTTTCATGAAACTATCTCCTCTTCAGACAATAATGTAATGGGGCTCTACTTCTGCTCCTTAACATCTTCCTCTTCTCCTTGATTTGATTCTGGAGGTAAAATATCTTCCACTGGCTCAACTTCTTTCATCTCTTCCTGTAAAAATTTGCTTTCCTCAACATTAACTCGATGTCCGAACTCAATGTTTTCATTTTCCTGATTCGAAGCTTCTCCTGGTTTATCAACTTCTTCATCTTTGACTATGAATTTAATTCTAAGTTTCTTAATCAAAGTCTGACCCTTATCTACCTGTCTCTTCTGAGACTGATCCTCCTTCTCAGTTTTGAAACCTGACCAAAATAAGAAGTGTTCCCATGTCTTCTCTCTTTTCTGCAATATAGTACTTATGATCAGTTTTATGAGCCCATGGTGAAAAAATGATTGTTTTGTATGATCTTGGTGTTCTTTCACCCTACATGACATCTTCTGTAAGCTTTTCAAAAAGAAGAAAGGAAGATTCATTTTAGATTCATGACTGAGATGTTGAAGGAATCTAAAATGATACTTAAACACAAAGGCAAATCTCCCCTCACAAGTAACATAGGTTTGTAAGATTTTGATAGGATCAATCCACTTAGGTTTAAAGTTTTGAATAGGAACACCTTTCCCCCAGTCTGCTACTACACCTGGAAGTAGATATTTCTGAGCATCAAAGGTGAAGGGCACCTTTTTGAACCAGAATTCTCCCTCATCTAGAATTCCTGTTGCTTCTGCTAGTAACTCCATGGTTAGTTTGAACTTCAAAGTGTCGAAAGACACTACATACTTGTCTAAACATTGAGCAAACTTGTAAGAAACCTCTGAATGATAACCTTCAATCTTTTTGAAGAACACTAACCATCCTGCTTCTACAAATAATTGTGCACAATCTGGAAAGTTTTTGACCCAACTTAAGTCTGAGGGTTCTGCCCTATTGGTCTTTCCACTCTTTTTCATTTTGAAATATTGTCAAACAGCTTCTATAAATACAACACACTCTGACTATCCTTTAAGCTGGACAATACTTTTAACTTCATGACTGAGCATCCATGATTTAGTATCAATTAGGCTTAACAACTAATAATCTTCCCTCAATTCAGTCATTAATCTTATGTTTAGAAAAACCCCAAATTAATAAACCTTGGAAATTAGTTCGCATCCTACCTATTAAAACGACTAATTCAACTGTTGGAATCCTATTCTCATGTCTGTCAGGTGTCGAACTGCATGCCCCAATCCTCTCTGGTCGTTTTGACACTCCAGACGACCGCTCCACAGAGCCCTAATTTTACTCTGTTTCAAAATTTTGATTTTCAAGTACAGATTTGTCGCCACGATCTCCACCTGCTCTACGTGCATTTCAGGAAAAACGTGATTCGAAACGCCTTTGTCTCATTATGGTTTGCTATCATTATTCCCTCACTTCTGCAAGAAACTGCCATGATTCACCTTCATGATGATACTCACACTTGTCACGGTGATTAATATTTGAATGTTGCCGCGGTATCGACGTCTCCCATCACTAACAACTAATCTTTCTTAGCATCGGCGATCAGAACCCCAAGATTAAACGCATCAGTGCTTTAAATCACTAGCTTTGCGATCGGTGATCGGAAGCTCTAGCAACTATCTCGTCAGAGCTTTATACCAGAATGTTTCCGCAGTGTCAGCACTTAAAACCACTAGCTTCGCGATTGGCGATTGGAAGCTCTAGCAACTATCTTGTCGGAGATTTATACCGGAATTCTGCTGCAGTGTCGACGCTTAAAACCACTAGCTTCGCGATCGACGATCGGAAGCTCTAGCAACTATCTCGTCGGAGCTTTATACCAAAATACTGTCGTGGTGTCGGCGACATAGAGAACTAAATATCCGAAATGTTGAATGATGATTTTTAACTTGCACAACTTTCTTGTAGTGCCTGTGTGCATTTTTTTTTGGCTTGCGCTACAAGAAAATTCAAGTTAATGATTTAAAAAAATTAATCTCATGATATAGGTTTAAACTTGGTTTAGGAGTCCTAATTAAACTTTTATGTTATTTTTTTAGACTTTTTAATCCATATAAGCCCTATATAAGCCCTTTGATTATGAAATCAAACCAAAACTTGTAAAAATAAACTAAAAAAATAAAATAACATGAAAGCTAAAGGGAAAAACCTCAAACTATCCCAATCAACAAAATTTTCTAGGAATAAAGAATAAAACCAAACTTTAAAACATAAACAAAAGTATTAAAAGATGGAAAACAAAAACATGACCTAACATGACCGATGCACTGGTTTGTTGAGCAGTATGAAGAAGCCACTTACAACCTACAAGACTGGAAAGACAATTTTTTTTGGATATGTAAGCATTCTAGTATTGTTTTTGTTTGAGAGGATTCTAAGAATGACCCCACAAGTTTCATTACTACCACCAGATCTGTAACGTACCCGACCCCAAAACTAAGGCCAAAGGAACCAAATGACTAGTGGGGAGTCTAAATCAAGTCAAAGCACAGGGGAGTAAGGTTTCTAAGGCTATGATTTAATAAATTAGGCTAATTACATAAGTATTCATCCTTTGAGACAAATAAATTGCAACACTTTTTAAAGTGCAACAATATTCTTTCCAATTACTCATGCAGACGTAAGATCATGAAAATTAACTAGATTCACCAAATGATCAGACTTAGACGTTAGAATGATTAAAAAATTCATGGGTGGAAATAATAAACCCCATAACACTAAATAATTAGATTTATGTAATTATTTGCAAAAAACTACAAACCAAAATTTCCAACAACTAAACGAGGCAATTTATGCACCTTTGTAAATCTAGATCTCAATAGTTTCTTTAGTAGTTTTGCATTGGTCTTTGGAGTATATCAAAAATTAAGATGCACAACCTCTCAATAATGAAAAACAAAATATATAGAGCTTCCATATACAACCATTGAATCATACAAGAGATCTGATCTATAACTAGTTGTTAAATTCACACCTAACTCATCTGATAAACATCTGATTCCCCAAAAAATCAATTGTGAGTCCAAATAACCAAGATATAAGCCTTTATATGAATTATACATCCAATAAGGAATAACTGTCATGATAATTTACATCAATAGAAACATTTATATACTGATCTACAAAGAAATTATCAGTTCATTGTAGTTTCCCGACATAAAAACCCATTTTCTATAGACCAACACTCTATAATTTCTTATATATAATCATCTAATAGATTTGATCAGTCATGGAGGGAGAAATTGCAGGTGAATTTACATAAAATAAGCATAAAGGAATCATACCATAAGTTTTATTAACAATCATATCTACAAATCATGTGGAAGCTAGTTAGTTGGACCATAAAGATCATCCACCCTGCAACAAATTGTTAACAACTATTCCATAAACATAAACACAGCTGAACTCAAACACCAAGGGCATGATTAAAACTTGATGAAAAACATATAAAGACACCAATGAGCATAGTGCAATCTTCCTTCAATATTATATCTCATAAGCAATGGAAATGCACTAGTTTCCGAGTAGTAAGCCGAGCAACCGACATCCGATCATCAAGATAGAAATTCACATGGATAGACATAGTTAAACTTAACCATCTTGGGTGCAATATAAGAATGGATAAAATTACATCAACATACATTTTAATAATATCTGATAGATATAAAGTATAAGCAATATCCTATGAGGAAAAACTATAAATCGGCATCCATCAATTTGCATAAAAAACACTTTCACAATTAAATATGAACTCAACTTCCAAGGATGCAATAAATCAACAAATGCTTCATATAACATATAAAATAACATACAATAAGTCATTTATATTATTAATGTGCAACTGAAATTAACCAAATCACGTTCCGCCTAGTCTTGGTCACTGCCAAGCCATATCTCACTTTAATAGGCCATCGCTGAGTTGAGTCCACAGATCTACAAGCAGAGGTGCACTCAAGAGTAGCCCAAAACATTAATTTGAGAAGCCACAACTATATTCCTTACCACCTACTTTATCCCCCACCCCATTACCAGGTGCAATTGTAATCCCTTCACTACCCAGGTCCCTCAGGATGTCACCATTCACCATCATGATTTATGTGTAGGTCTAGCATGGATACAAGCAATGGATATGGAGGAACTACACTAGATTTGCTTAGGCTTACAAAAAACACAATATTCCATTGCCTTCAAGCACACAGTTCATACACATAGTAGAGCATACATGGATTTCAGTGTTCACAAACTTATCAAACTCTTAACAAGAATGGCACTAACAACAACAACCAACCAACCAATCCAACCCCTTCCCAAGGATATCAACCAAGGATTTATAGATCAAAGAACGCAATTAAAACCCAAGGTGGTCAAAGCAAGACAAGGTAATCCAACTTGAGTCAACCATATAAGCTTCATTTGAATTCCACCAAGGCAACTCAAATTTCCAAGAGGGTGACTCCAAACCATCCAACCCATCTCAAATTCATGTGGGCCACTTCATCCATGAATAGGAATTTGAATTAGTGAGGCGATGAGTTTCACAAATGAAGGCATCTTCCCCAAAATACAAAAAGGAGACATAATGAAGGAGGAGTTACAATTTTCACATGCACTTGCTAAAAATATCTAGTGAGGGTGCCTTTGTGCAAGTGGGGGTTACAAAACCAAGTGTAACCTCCAAAAAGGAGTTACAAAACCACCAAAGGGGCACATTTCTCAAGTGGGACCCATCAAGCCAATCATAAGGTGTAAAGGCCAAAATAATCAAAAGCTGGGTCCGTTGTACAATGTTTGGATGACAATAAACTAATAAAGTCACCAAAGAATAATTATGGTCTAGGATAAACAAAATCAGTCTAACAATTTCTAAGATGATAGGAATGTCCCCTTTCCCCCTCACACCATGGATCAAGGCCTCCCATACTCTTTTGTGGTTCCTGATGTGCCAGTTGTTTTTATTAATTGATTATTTACAAAAATTAATATGAACAATAATGTCCCTTGGTCCTTAAGGACCCTTGTCCCAACACCTAGTGCCATAATAATAAACAATTACAACATATTAAATATGTTCGAGAGCTTAAAATATGGGGAATTACAAGATCCCTGGGATCCTTGCATGATTCGATGGACTAATTTATTATACCAGTTGGGAGGAGAACCAAATATTATCCATTTCGGTGACGAGTACCTCGAGTTTTGGTGGATGCAACTCTCAACCATCTAGGAGTTCCCATTTAAATGACTTGATTTTAGGGTATATCCTTACCTAATGGTTCCCCTTGGGGTAGGATTGGTGAGTAATGTTTTTTTATATTTAATCTTTTTTTGTATTTTTTAAACTATCTGAAAAATGAAGAGGGAATAGTTTTGTGTATGAGCCCATTAACATATTTTAACGATGATACAGATATTGGACTAGAGTGACATGTTGATCACCCATACTTATGACTACATGAGCCTCGAGAGGGGGAGGGACCGAATATTACCTTAACTTGTATTAAGGAGAACCTCCAAGGCCTTACCCATGGTATCCCTGCTATTCAGATTAATCGTGCGTCGAAGACTATGCAATGGCATGTGGTAGGGGTTATTTCCTGATCGATCAAACTAATAAAGCGAGTGGATACGTATGTCTTATATTATAGGTAGTCAATAGAATGAGAGGATTTATTCTAGTCTTCTCTCTTTTTGTACTTAAATTCCATGGTGGATCTTTTGTACTTGTCCAATATATATGCATCATAGTGTACTAGGGGTCCTTATTTTTGTACTATGACTTATACTTTTTGTACTTGATGACTCTACTTTTATATTAATGACTAACTCCTTTTATTGGCTTGTTTACAATGTGTACATGCTCTTTTTGCTTTTAATGTGCTTTCTTTCAATTATGTGCCAAATGTTTATCCAATAAATAGTTAACAAATGTATCAGAAATTGAATTTAATATTATTGGCACTTGAACATATGTAATAAATTCAAAGTTATGTTCAAGAATATGCACCCTCATAAACTTGCGTAGCAACAAAAGTAGACATACATAGCAAACACCATTTGATTGTGACACAACTTGTTGCGAGTCAAGGAGGATGGTTAATTGTTGGATGTCAAGTGAAATTTCCCCTAACAGTAACTCGATTGCAACACTATATTCAACAATGTTGTTAGTAGTTGGACCCAGAAAGACTCCACCTTAACTAACAAGTTGGTATGTGGGATCATAGACTACCCAAGTTGTAGAAGCCAAGTTCCAAGCGTAACAGTTGGATTCATCTCAATATACCATAAACATAGGTGCATCTGACAACATCTGTCAATCAAATTACAAAACATGATAATCGATGACCAATACTATTAAAAAACTAAAATAAAAAAAGCAACCTAAGCTACTTATAATACAATGAGTACCAATGGATTGTGCCCATACTCAGAGGTCCAGGCATAATACCTTTTTAGATAAATCCCATTTATAGGCCCTAAAATGTTCCCCTTGAAATATTCTAGCTCATAAGCTCCCTTAATTAACACTTGATTTACAATGTAGGGACCAATACACATTGGCTTGACCTTACCATGCCCTAGATCATCATGTTCTTAGTCGTAGACAAGCACTAAGTATCCATCAGAGAAGACACGAGGATGGATAGATTTGTCATATTGATCCTTCACACATTTCTTGTGTGATTCATTAGACGTAGCCATATCCCTTCTATGCTCATCGAACTGTTCCAAGTATACTAAACATTTTTCTAACTGGGTGGTATTTGGTAAGAGCTCTATAGCTAGATTCAAAGATGGGATTTCATACTCAATGGGTATCACAACCTCTATTTCATGTAGATGCTTGAAAGGATAAATCTTATCGTAGTTTTGGTGGAGGTTTGATATGCTCATAAAGATGGGGAAAGAATTAAATGCCAATTGCTCTTATTACTACTCACCATCCTTTAGAGCATGGTTTTCAAAGACTTGTTGACTACCTCTACTTGAGCATTAGCTTGAGGGTGGAAAGGTGAAGAGAAATATTACCAAAACCTAAGTTTTTTAGCTAGCTCTACCTTCATTTTGTTTTAAAAGGACTACCAATGTTGGTGAAAATCTCCCTAAGTATACCAAAATGAGCTATGATTTGATTAAACACAAAGTGTGTTATATTTTCACTCTTGCACTTAAAGGTAGGCATGGTTTCAACCCACTTAGTAAAGTAGCCGACAACCACAATAATGTATATATGGCCACTGGTTGATGTCAGTCTAGAAGATGTAAAATCTATCTGCCATTTGTGAAGGGACAAATATTGGTGCTAATCGGATAGAGCAGAGAATGATGAATGTGCATTTTCCTAGTAAAGGCCTGACAAGGATGGCATTTCTTAATTGCTTCAACATGACCTTTGGAAATTGAGGGCCATAAATAATCCACATGCAAAATATTTTGGGTTGTAGCAAGCCGAAATAAATGACCACCACAATCTCGATCGTGGAAATCGTTAAGAAATTGTTCTACCTCCTCATGAGTTAAAAAATGTCTCAGGATTGTATTAATCCCTCGATGATACAACATTCCTCCAATAATGAAAAAAATTTCCTCCAATAATGAAGGATTTTATGTCTTTCCTCATGAGAATATTGAGTAGGAACCCAATGGATTTGTAGGTAAATTAAGATGTTTCCATACCAGGCATATTCTGAGTTGATGAATAAGATATGTCCGTCAGTGAATGAATCATTTTCCATGGTCCCCTCACCATCAAAAAGATGTTTGACATTAACTTGGGAAAAGATAAGGACTTCTTATATTTGGATGACAAAAAACCTAGATCAAAATTTTGATTAATAACAATCCATTTATTTTACTTGCTACCAACAACCTGTTGAGATAATATATGTTGAAATGGATTGGAATTTGCAATAATAGAGGTTTTCTAAGGATGATGTATTGCGTAAGAATTTGTGCAACATGAAAAAAAAACTAATGCCAAATTATCAACATGAGATACCTTAGCTTGAGACCTGTCAAGTTATTACTTAGTTAGTAAATGACATGTTTCTGGTGAAAATCATCTTCCTAAACCAAGACCATTCCTACTGTTGACTCAAATGCTAGTAAATACAAGAGCATATATATGTTACAATTTGGAGGACTCGATAATGAGGTAGACATCAAATCCTTTTCAATGTCGAAATATTTTCGAGCATTATCATCCCATATAAATGGACCCCTTTCCTAATAAGATGCCTTAAATCTTTTGTGATTTCAACGTAGTTAGCAATGAATTGTTGTAAGAATTTTTCCTTCCCTTGAAGGCTTTATAACAGATGCAATTTATGTGGAGGAGGTAATTTTACTATTTCCTCCACCTTCAACAGATCTACCATTATGCCATCCTTCAAAACAATGAAACCCAACCCGATACAATACAAAAAATGTACGTATAAGGATTCATACAAATCCTATAGTAACAACATCTATCAAAGATATCCCTAAGATGCTTGGGGTGTCCAACCTCTTCCTATACTTTCATTTTAGATCATCTAGATAGGCCTCTACTGTTATTTTGATGTCATGAAAATAATAAGAGATAGCGTGTTGGAAATTTGCTCCAAATTCTTAATTAAACCATATAACATCTTCCTATATCCAAAGCCCCACAAAGGGAATATGGAAGTGGTTTTGTGTTGATCTTTAGGTCAGATATGAATATGATTGTATCTGTATAATCCATCCATAAATGAGAAGATATCATTATCGACACATTCATTGATGATCTTATCAATGACTGAGGTACGATAATTATCCTTAGGGTATTCTAAGTTCAGGACCCATAAATTAGTACAAACTCCAATGTTCCTTTTTTATTATCTACGGGTACCAAATTGGAGACCCACTTGATTAGAGGGACATGATGGATAGAATTCGCCTAGAAAAGTTTCTCTACTTCTGCTTTTACAACAAGAAATTTCCTGGGTTTCACTAGTCTTAACTTATGTTCAACTGATTTAGAATTAGGATATGTCTTAATCTCATGTTCAACAATAGTTTCGTCTATACCTGACATTTCTTCATAGGACCACACAAAAATGTCTCTATACTTCTTGAATAACACAATATATATCTTTATCTATTTTGGTGAACAATCTGCGCTAATAAAAACATTTTCTACAACACCTGGGGTCTTAGAGATATTTAT
This sequence comes from Pseudotsuga menziesii, assembly GCA_001517045.1. Classification (NCBI taxonomy): domain Eukaryota; kingdom Viridiplantae; phylum Streptophyta; class Pinopsida; order Pinales; family Pinaceae; genus Pseudotsuga; species Pseudotsuga menziesii. The sequence goes on from LPNX010714621.1 coordinate 311,120, forward strand.
GGGTATGATTAGTGAAATGTTAGCCATGTTCCCTTCCGCATAAACTTGTCATGTAGTGAGAGGGATCCCACACCACTTCATTGACCCTGGTTTGGTAGTTATGTTTTCATAAATTCTAACCTCATTATTGACAGGGAGAAATGATGCACAGTGATTCATGTCTCTCCAAGGTATTTCTCCTAAAGACAGAGCCTCTCCTGAAGGCATAACCATATCTAAAGGATCATGACATGGAAAAGAACTGGTGGCCCAAATCGGTATTGAAACTTGATCATCAATTTCTATTTTGATAGAGTGATAATATTGGTATGCATTGTTTAGAGTGATGGATTGATAAACTATATTGGTTGTAGACAAAACCGGTATGACTCTCCTACACCTAGTTCATTAGGTTGGTTCTAGTATTATCTATGTGTCTTCAAAATAAGAGGTTTTGAATTGAGACACTTTAATTGTGGATGTAATAGCGAGGGATGATATCATGAGTATCGAAGTTTCATTATCACATAATTTGGGAGGAGGCAAATAACATGTTTCCATTAGGGTAGGATACATTCCCACATGAACATTTTCATAGTCCTTCCCAAAATGGATTACTAGGGAGATATTTGTCCTATATTTGTGGGTGGACTCATTTTTTTGGAATGATAACTAATCAATGCTGACTATATTTCCTTCACGGGGAAATTTAATCACTTGAAAAATCGAAGATACCACAACCATCATGGTGTGAGCTAAGCTTCTATCTAGTAACAAATAGTAATCAAGTGGAGAATCAACAACTTCCACTTCTACATTAGTTGTATTCCCCCCTGGCTCTACTAGGAGAGTTAGGATGACTCCATGGGGTTGGAACAAGTGACCATCGAATTCCTTTAAAATGGTTACTAGGGGAACAACTTCAAGTGATCCAATGACTTTCCAATGTGATAAGGACATTACACAAGTGGATTCTCCCTCATGAACAATATTTTGGTGGATGTTTAACCTTATCGTAAAAAATTGAAGATGAAAAGTTGCAGGGTGAGATAGTTGAGGGTTCTATTTGTCTAAATAAAATTTCAATAGTTGACTTCCTAAAGTATCCATGGGCCCTATAGCTGAAAGCAGGGTCTTTCATCGAGTAACATAACTATGGAGTAATTTTAGTTTTGACATTGCATAAGGAGCTTGAGTGAGATCTTTTATTATGATATAATTTGAGTAGCACATGCATTTGGTTTTTATGTGATTTTTTTCAGAACACCTTTCAGTATTTTGGTCATAGTATCATTCATTGGTTTCTCTATGTGTAATGATTGAGTTATTTGAGTCTCAAGAGTCTATTTTCCTTTAGATATGGATTTGGTTGACTCATATTTTCTATTCCTTGTCTGGAGGTTCGTTTCTCAGTGACACATGAACACTTCACTTTGGCTTGGATTGGACCCTTTCAAGGAGGAACCCTGGCTTCCCTCTTGCAAGATTGCAGGGTTTGGGTTAGTAGTATCAATCATTTTTTATTGAGGGAACATATTGATTAGCATGGTTGGTTGCTTGGTAGCATCCTATTTTGATAATAACCATTTAACAACTTATAGTTTAGGGAATAGGAAGGTCAAGTGATTCTCTATGCATAGGTTGCATAGGAACTTGGCCTTCTTCTTATATTTCTTACCCCCACTAGCATTTTGATTGTTGTTATTATTGTTTCTCTTATTCTCATTTTTCTTATTCTTACTCTTATTCCCTCTGGGATGTTGATTTGTCTTAGTGTTATCCTTCTATACTGACAAAATGTTTGTGGGATGAATGGGTTTGGGGATTTTGTTATTTTTTTATCTTTGTTGTAGGTGCATTCTAGTTAATACCTTCACAATCCATGGCATTCTCAATTGAACCATCACACCATCACCATGAGGTCAAGGAGTTGGCTTAGTAGGGTCAATATCTGCTCTAGGATTAGTAGGAATAATATCATTCAACAATTTTGACTGAGAATACACCAAATCAAGTTACCGATCCTTAATAATGGGATTTCTCTTCAGTTTGTACTCCAAATAGGGCAACATCCTGTGCAATGATTTAATGAAACAATAGGTTAAGAACTCATCAGGAATTTGTGCCTTTGTTAAACTATGTCTCCTTCTCCATTCATGAATGTGATTAGAGATGTCCGTGGACTTATCCTGACTAAATGAAGTTAGGAGTTATGTGCTAGTCTCATGATGGATTGGTAACTAATAATTGTTTAATAATGTCATTGCGATTGTACTAAAATTTTGAACCAGATCTCATGGAATCTCAATGTACCACTTTGTTGCTACCCTATTCAAGGTCCTTTGGGAGAGATGTAACCTAATGGAATCATCCATCAATGAATTTGAAGAACACCAAATATGGAATTTCGTTACATGGTTTTCCAAAGCTTATTTAGGCTTCCCTTCAAACTTAGGTATCCCTGAAGGAAGCTTGATAAGGATACGAGGCCATCTAGGATCATGTAATTATACGACACAAACAATGCTACCTTGCTATCCAAGAAAGGTAGCATTGTTTGTGTCATAGAATTTTGCACCCTAAGAGAATTTGTTGCCCATTGGTTTATCCTAAAAAAATTGCATGGTGTATAGGGATTCCAAATTTTTTGAAAAGGCTTATTATTTTGTCCAAAGTTTTGATTTTGACCAAGCTGAGTTTGTATAAATGGTATCATATTACCTCCAGGTATGTATCCCATGAATGGTTGATTGCGTTGTACGGCATTAACATTTGAAGGATTTAGAATGTTCATCCCTCCTGCCCCATATGAAGGAACATTTCCTTGGTGCATATTATGCCCCTAAGGAAATTCGGTACTAGTGCCCCTTGCTTTAGGATTAATTGTATTTCCTTTTGACACATTTTTTCTTAAAGGAGCATGTGCGTTCATACCTACCATTGCTTGGAAATGAATTCTCATCTGAGGCAGTTTGGAGCTAAGAATGAACCTAGTTATTGTGGATGAGTTGGGCATGGACACATGTCCACTATAGGGTGTGAAAGCATAGGATGGAACCGATGGACCACTGCCAAGGGAAGTAGTGTTCATTGAAATGGGAGGGATTTTAACATTCACAGGTTGGAAACTTGGAAATTCCATTCCAAAGGAGAAGGAATTTGTTCCTTGTGGAATAGATGTAGCCCCTCCAGTAAGCACCATAGAGGATGGTGGAAACCATCTAGATGTTGTTGTAGATGGCACATTTGTGTTTACTCCTACTATGGGGACATAACTAACTGGGGGTGTGACCTCTCTAGTGACTAGTATCTCTCGTGTGTTTTCCATACTTTCCAACTCAGGTAGTGGGTTATTAAGTCTAGGGGTATGTAACTCAAGTTCTTTGTTATGAATGAAATTAGGACTTTGTGGTGGGTTTAACAACCCTTCATAGTATGAAAGGTCCTATATAGCAATATGAACTAAGTTCTCCTTAGGTTGAGGAGATGTGGCTGTAGGGAGTTATTCAACTGTCCCTTGGTATCACTAAGGTATCCTTCGTTGGATGAACTCTCATACCCACCAGAACTTGATTGATTTTCTTCTTCTTTGTGTTCTATTTCAAGTTCTTAGTTCTCTTACTATGTTCCTTGAGGGGGTAGATCATTGTAATCCAATATTCTCCTTGTTGTAGGTAACTTTCTCATTTTAGGGGAAAGATGTTGAATTCTTCTGGAACTATGCAAAGGTTAATCAACCACGGGGGCCAACTAAAGACACAAAGGAAGGAGATTGAAAATTAAAAAATAAAACAAATAACATGAACTAAAATTTCTTGAAAAGATTTATAAAAGCAAAAAATTCTTCCAATGACAAGCATTTGGTTCTTTAGGACCAAATACTATTTATTGAAGAGTCACAAATAAGGTTCTTCAGGAGGCCATCCTAGGATTATTAGGACCCAAGTCCAACTAAAAAATATTGAAATAGATAGTTTCTCTAATCCTCACGCAACAATCACCAGGGGTGCAAGTACTTGTCTTCGATAAATATCCTCCCAAAGCGTTGAGACAAATATTATATGTCTGCCTCATGTGTGACAAGATGTTCCCCTTGTAGTGACCTAAGCAAATCCTAGGAAAGGAAGATAAGGTCACCAGTTTGCACTTGGCAGTTAGGAAAAATGATTATTGGAAATAGATTATGTGAATGGGTAGGGAACATAGGACACAAGTCCTATACTTGAAGCTATCAGTGAGTAGTAGTGTCACCACAAGGACTTTCCATGCCTAGAAAATTCCCAAATTCACATAACCTCACTAGTCCAAGAAACAGGGGACAATCTGCCCACTTGGACTAGTTTTACCTATCGCTTAATGCTTGTGTTAGAGCCTCTTTCTCGACAAGTACTTCATGATACTAATGAATTTAGCTCTATTTAATTGTTCCTAGTCTCAATCTTGTGTGGCCTTGGAGGAGTTAACTCGAAACACCTATCTCCAAGGTCTTAAAACCTAGACCATTAGATGAGTTTCTATTAAAAGAAAATATCCTATATCCTTTACAATGCTTTGTTCTTCTAAAAAATAGCAATTTCAAATACTTTTCAAAAAAGAAGAAATTAAGTGCAACTAAAAATATCCCACTACAAATGCACTTGTTCACACTCTTTAAAATGAAAGATGAAGCACTTTTACCTCCAAATCAACTCTTTCAATGCAAATGCAATCTACCAATTTTAGGATTCACAAACCAAATACAACTTTATGAGATCCATTTTTTTGTATCTTTTTGATGAAAATGTAACTTTTGAGCAACAACTTAAACTAATGCGAGAAACAAAAAGAAAAGAATGATATGCTTAGTGACTATGGCGAAAAATGCTTCTAACACTAGACTCTTCGACCAAAATCCAAATCCAAGTTCAAGAAGAGACTAAAACAAGTTCATAGGTCTACCAGGAGATAAGGTTTTGGAAGCCAACTTTTTCTTACAAGTAAGGGTATCCAAGAGAACAAACAACTTGATCATGCTATGGGTCTTCAAACTCAAGGCTTATAAATCACTCAAAAAAATAAAATTTGAGGTATAAAATAATCTAAACACTTTTCACTAAATTATGACTCAATATCAATACAAATAGACTCAAATACCACCCATACTTATCCAACATCACCCATAAAGCTTCTAAATCACTCAGACAATCCAACAAATTTAATACTTTTAGGGGGAAGAGGGAAGAACTTAGATAATTTTTCCAATTTCAAGTAATTCACACCTGTCTAGAAGTTTGGGTGCAAGCCATTGACACATGGTATCACTATAGGGTGTAAATAGACCCTACCATTCACACTTGTAAGTACTGCAAGGTGCTAATAGTTCCTAAAGTGGACTAAGAAAGCAAATTTTTAAAAAAACTTTAGAACTTTTGGGAATTTTAAGGTAATAAGGTTTTGGCTATTAAGATTCCATATGCTAGCTAGATAGCATTAGTATTCAATTCAGTTTCACAACAATAGCATATGCAGGATCACTGAAAATCACAAGATAGACACAGATTTATCCTAGGAAACCCTATAGGGGAAGAAAACCTAAAAAAACTTCCTCTATATAGATGTATCAGAAGTACAAAATATAACCCCCAACATGTGCTCCTTCTCCTTCCAGATCTCTCTATCTCTCTCTCTCTCTCTCTCTCCTATGCGCTATACACAAGTGTGTGTGTGTGTGTTTCAAATGAAAAACACAACTCCTCTATTTATACTCTATCTTCCACTTTACTTTTTCCCTAACAGGTCGGCCCCAACAAACTTACTGGGCCGAATTCACCTAGGAAGACACAAAAATATAATATTATATACTGGAGCATTCTATTGACCCGACTTACAATGAAGGTTTATTCTAGTGACTCTATGATAACCAAATACAATAGTAAAATATCGACTGAGGAATAAAAAATCTCTGATAGATTACAACAATAAAATACATTTAGAATATTCTTAAAATTTACAATATTTCAACACTCCCCCTTAACGAGAAGGTTATTCTACTGATAACAACAACATAAACTATAGGAGTAAGGAGAGAGAATATTCAACAACAACAAGGTGATATATCTATACATCATTGGAATATTTTAACAATCATTAACAACTGGAACATATTCGACATATTCAGTATTGTAACATCATCTTCTACAACACTGAGTCTTCATCTTCTACAGAACAAAGATGAAATACGGTTATCTGTGGTGGTAGGAGAAATGAAGAATGTGTTGATATGACTATCTGCAGATGAAAGGGTCTGCCATTTTATAGACATCATGGTGGTGGATATACTATAAGCATATGGTTTGATTTTAAGCAGGGACTGGTCTGCAAAAATGGAAGGGTACTTTGCAACTGACTGGTCGCACATGTGGCTGCCCTCTAAGAACTATCAGAATCAGATTAAAGTGATGAGGGAGCCACATATGAAACACAATGTGACACAATTGGAAGGAAAAAACGAACCCGTGAATTTCTCACATTCAGTCTTGGGTAACTATTTCTTAGAGCTTGAACTTGGAAACTATCAAGCAGAAGAAGCCAAAAATGAGTCAGACACACAGTCTGGATTCCTTAAGTTTTCACGGAATGATAATATTGATTGTAACATAGTTAATTTAGTTTCTAACTTAGAAAGTAGTATTGATACTGTAGAGTTATAAGATAGATTTTGGTTGTTATATTTTGACGGTTCTAAAACTCAAGAGGGATCAGGAGTCGATTGTGTCCTGATTGATCCATAAAAGAATAAACATTTTCTCTCTTGTAGATTAGAATTCGAATGCACTAATAACACAAAATATTATGAAGCTCTAATCCAGGGCTTGAAAAAGGCCATTGAATTCAAAGTAAGAAATCTAAAAGTTTTTGGTGATTCTGAAATTATTGTCAAACAAATTTGAAACATAATTCATTGTTTGTCATCACATTTAAAAGAATATCAAAATGAAGTGTGGGAACTTATAACAAATTTTAATGCTTTTAATATCAATTCAATTCCTAGATTGCAAAATGCAACAACTGATTTGTTAGCTACTTTTGCTGCAAGATTAGTTCCTACTAATAATAAATACCCAATTGAATTTATTTCCAGGTCGTCTATACCAAACAATGTCACTAATTTGAGGGTATTCGATGATGATAAAAAAATGTTGGAGTTTTTAACAAATGATGAAAATTTCAAAGACTCAGTGATTGATGATGAAGAACATCAAGCCAATCTTCAAAGTGGGAACTTCATACCTAAAGGGGTAAGAACATTGGAAGGGATGTTTGATTTGAATAACAAGTTCAGGAAACCGACCAATGCCAAAACACACAGTTCATCTATGCAGTATGAGATGGTTAATCTTGGGATAGAGGCTGAACCCAAGTATGTGAACTTGGGGAAATGTTGTTCACCAAGTGAGAGAAGAAAATTCATTAGTTTATTTCGATAATATAAAGATGTTTTTTCTTGGAAATATGAGGATTTGAATACTTATGATACTTGCATCATCCAACATGTTATTCCTATTAAAGCGAGAGTGAAACCATTTTAGAATCCACTAAGGAAGATGCATCCCAAGATGGAACCCATGATCCAAAATGAAGTGAAGAAGTTACTTGATATGAAGATCATGTTCATAATTAGGCACTTGGAGTGGGTGGCGAATTTGGTACCGGTAAGAAATAAATCTGGTGAAATAAGACTATGCATAGAATTCAGGAATTTGAACTATGCCTCGGACAAGGATAATTATCCAGTCCCACCAATGGATCAAATCTTACATATGGTTTCGGGTTCTGAATTCTTCTCCTTATTTGATGGGTTTTCAGGTTACAACTAGGTATTGGTAGCAGAACAAGATAGGTTGAAAACCACATTCCAAACAAAGTGGGGAACTTTTGCTTACAAAATAATTCCCTTCGGTATCATCAATGCTGGAGCCACTTTCCAAAGGGCAATGGATATAGCTTTCTGGGGTCTAATTGGCCATAGTGTGGTAGTTTATCTGGATGATGTAACATTTTTCTCCAAGAAGAGAGAAGAGCATATGTTTCATTTGAAACAAATTTTTGACCGCCATCGAAAATATTGTATCTCTTTGAATGTTAAGAAATGTATTTTTGCAGTATTAGAAGGAAAACTGTTGGGTCACATTATTTCTAAAAAGGGAATCTCCATAGACCCGGAGAGGATAGAAGCTATAGCACAGATACCCTTACTCCACAATAAAAAGGGTATGCAATCTTTCCTGGGGACTATAAATTTTGTTCGAAGGTTTGTTCCTGATTTTGCCCAAATAGTAAATACTTTGCAACAAATGGTGAAGCAAAGTGTACACTTTAAATGGACTGACATAGAAAAGGGTGCATTTAACAATATCAAAGAAACAATAGCCCATGCAACTTCACTTAAAAGTCCTTATTTTGAGAAGGATTTTATCCTATACTTTTTTGCTTCTAATAATTCGCTCGCAATAGTTCTTACACATAAAGAAGAAAGGGGAGATGAATACCCCATATCATTTATGAGCACTGGGTTGAAAGGTACTGAATTGAATTACCCTACTATTGGCAAACATGCGTATGTGGTATTTAAAGCGGTAAAACAATTCACACCTTACATTTTTAATAATAGAACCAAAGTAATTGTTCCTCACCCTATGGTTTGAACCCTTTTCATGCAAAAGGAATTGGGAGAACGAAGAGAAAATTGGGTAACAACTTTACAAGAATATGATTTGGAATGTAAACTAGCCACTATTATCAAAGGGCAAGGGCTCTGGAAGTTAATGGATGAAAGTAAAAACAATGAATATGATGATTGGGAAAATGAAGCCGAGCTACATATGATTGATATGTGTCCTATATTCACAGCTTCAGAGTCTTAGTATAGAGATCTGATACATTACCTCCAACAGGGATATCTACATGAATAGTAGAATTCTAAAAAAAGAAGAGCACTTTGTTTAAAGTCAACATCTTATCAGATAATTGATGGAGTTCTTTTCAGAAATAACTATGATGGAGTATTTCTGAGATTCCTAGAACAAGAGGATGCATCTAAAGTTGTTAAAGAATTACATTATGGTCCTGCTAGAGGACATTTTTCAAGAGACACTACTGTGCACAAGATTCTAAGGGCTGGATATTACTGGTCAACTTTGTTCAAGGATGCTCATGCTTATGTAAGGAAGTATGACACATTCCAGAGAAGCAGTGGGATATTAGCGAAGGCAGCTGGACCATTGCAACTGGTCATTATCTCAGAGCCATTTGAACAATGGGGAATTGACATCATTGGAGAAATCAACCCAAATTCTTCATTGCAACACAAATACATCCTCACATCCACTAACTACTTCACAAGATGGCTAGAAGCAATTCCGTTACAGAAAGTGAACGAAGATGCAGTCATAGACTTCTTACAAGAGAATATTATGACCAGGTTTGGGGTTCCAATTTCCCTGGTTTTTGATAATGCATCTTACTTTTCATCGATTGAGCTTACTGAATTTGCTAATGAGAAAGGAATGAAACTGCATTATTCTGCTAATTATTATCCACAAGGTAACGGATTACCTGAATCAACTAATAAAAACATTATCATAATTTTAAAGAAGACTGTTGTAAAAAATCAGAGAAGTTGGCATGTAGCCCTTCCAAATGCACTATGGGATAATAGGGTCACATCCAAGAATTCCTTAGGCGTGCCACCTTATACTTTACTTTATGGAAAATAATCTATTTTACCCTTGAACATTTTATTTTCATCTTCTCAGTTAGCCCAAGCATCAAGAGGGTCTGGTAGTGAGGTTTTACAAGCTCAAATTAATACCTTGTTGAAGCTAGAGAAGTCCAGGCTTAGGTCTAAAGAGAGGTTTAAACACCAGCAGGATATTGTGAAGAAGTGGTTTGAAAACATAAGTCTGGGAAGGGAAGCTTTGAAGTAGGAGACTTGGTTCTCAAGTGGGATCACCTGCATGATGGAAAGGGCAAGCATACTAAGTTTCAACACCTATGGGTTGGTCCATTTCAGATTGCTGAAAAGTTAGGCCCCTCAATGGATAAGTTACAGGATTTACAGGGGTGGGAAGAGAATCCACCTGTCAATGGTCTGGTTCTCAAACCTTATTTCACTTAGTATTGTAGGAGCTTTTTTGTACATAAATAAACCTTACGTTTGTTTTGATTTCTTTTAGTTATGTTTGCTTTCTTTCTGCTAACTTACTTTCTTTGCATTTGATTTATTTCAGTTTTTCTTTGCGTTAGTTTAGTTTTATTTCAGAATAAGCCAGCTCAACTTTTGGTGCTTGGGGGACATTGGACTTTGGACAAAATGCCAATATTTTTAATCCAAGAACTGCTCATTGGAATTTATCTATGTCAAATTTTTATCAGAACAAGATTCTTTAATTTGATAGACTGCTGAAGGGAAGTTATTTTAAGAACACATTGAAGTCCTATTTTAAACCCTGTTAAATAAATGAGGTAGGATAGGTCTAGAATATTATTTTTGGGTTCCATACTCTTCACATTAATATCTGTCCTAGGAAACTTGCCGCAAAGGGACCATGGAAAGGAAGCAGAACAGACATGTTTATGGTATTTAATTTAATCCCATGCCACAAATGAAAGCCAAAAGGATTAATATAAAGAGTTATACTACGAGAAATAAAATATATCAAAAGGATATACTGAAAAGATAAGCAGTAAATGAATGGATTGCTCAAAAAGGTTCTTCTCTGTCTGTGAGCTGAAACAAATTATCACTCACACAAAAGGACACCATGGATGGAAGAACCTAAATCAAATCTCAAATACAAAAGAAGTAATCCGGGAAGACTCAAAATACAAAAGTCTTAAGCATCAAAAGAATGCAAAGGGCATGGGAATGAGGAACAAACGAATACGTCTGTCCAAACTCTATTACGAAACTGTGGTGTCTCAGGCGAAATCAACCAAATGAAGAGGTAAATGAATATCACATTTTGGCCTCAGAAGAGTTATCAGGACTTTGAAAACCTGGTTACCATACCTAAGGACTAAAATAAATGAGATGTTTTGAATCTTACATTCCTGGAAAAGGTCTAGATTTTTAAATAATTTTGAAAGAGAATGGGATAAGTTTTTCTAATGAAATTCCATAATATAGTTTATGTTTTGAAAAATAGTTTTTCGAGAGATCTGTATTCACCATCCAATTGCCAATTATTGCTGCTGCAACCACTAACCCAATTTTTTTTATTTTTATGTTTTTAGGGCCCCCTTTGATTTCTTAGCTTTTGATCTTACTTAAACACTTTTTTGCTCAATAAAGTTTGCATTCAGTGACTTGGTTTTTTTGTACAAGTTTGAAATTTTTTGCACCAAGTAAGAACACTTTTTTGATCCGATGTGTCGGAAAAATCTCTATATTTTCGTCGACACAGCGGAGAAATTTTGCTTTATAGTCCGATTTTTTCAAGTTGATTTCATTGATGATTTTTGAGCCGATGTGTGGAATAATTGTTTGGAGTTCGTCGACGCAGTGGGGATGTTCCGATTTTCATTCGACACTCTTTCAACGGATTTTGCGATTGTTTACGCTCGGGACTTTCAACCTTTGTCGAAAAGATTTTGTGAATTCCAACCGATACTATCGGTAGAGTCACGCATTTTTTGAAGCTGAAGTTCTACATCGGGTTGTTTCACTGAAGATGGCTGATAGAAGTAGTTATATTTTCCTTTTGGCGTCTTTGTTGTCAGATCGTTTAAGTTTTTGCTGCCGATTGTTTTCCTTGCGGGTCTGTCGACATGCTTTGGGTCAGAAGTTTCCAAATATTTTCTCCATCGGTATTGGTTGTGTTGCATTTTTATTTCCAATGAAAGTGGCGAAATTTATGGTTTGTAGTCGATCCTTCACTGTCGCAACATCATGAAGGTTATGGAAATGCATTGGTGGTTGATATTTCATGGAGAGTACCGATAGTTGTGGTAAACTCAGGCTTTTGGAGCTGACACAGTCGAAAGTTTCATCTCACCCCGTTGATGCGATATATTGGAAGAGAAGTCTTAAGCGTGGGTGCCAAATGACGTTTCACTCATGTGTGACATTATTGCTCGCATTAAATGTTTTTTCCATTTCTCTCCTTCTATAACCTTGGGGGTTTTTAGGATTTGTTACGGTTTGATTACGGACGTTATGATTTGTTAAGGATTGTGGAGAATATCCTGTTTTGAGTGTGCATTATGGATTGGCGGAGGATAGCTATCTCCCATTTGAGCATGGGCCTACAGGGGATTTCCATTTGGAGCTTATGGAGCCTTTGGAAGCGAGCTTTTAACTAACCTTCGAGCCAGCCTTTCCAAGTAGGATCCATTTCTTGTAACAATTCTTTTGATTGGTAGAATAGCGTTGAATTGGAATTTTGTAGTTGGGGCGATAGCACATTTAGGTTTTGTTTCTACAAGACTAGGGTTGTCATTGGGTTCGTCACGATTTAAAGGGTTTTCTCCTCCGCCTCTTGGCCCATGTTTAGCAAGCCTTCTAATCCAACCTTCCATTTTTTTGATTTGTTGACCTAACTTGCAACTGGCTGTGGCTTTCCTTCTACCTGCTCCCAGCCTTTCCCTGTCCACATACCTTCCTCATCTAGTTCGTATTTTTCTGCGGTGATAGGGGTAAGTGAAGCCATAAGCTTAGAAATCCATTGTGTTCCTCTGGTTTTTAGCCTAGGTTCTGTCAGAGGGTATTTTTCCCTTGTGGTCGATGCCATGGTGCCACTGTTTTTCTCAGGACTCTTGTTTTCGTGAGCCGTAAGTTTCATAAAAGGGTTCATGCATAGGGTTTAAAAAACTATGTTGATTGATCCCTGGTATCGTAACTTAGAATGATAGATGTTTGAAAGGAGAGATATTGACATGACATTTCGAACCCGCATGCGGACTAGGTTTTTATCATCTTGGTATTGACCTCACCTTAGTTTTGGATTTTGGTGGTGTGTAGAGTTTTTACAGTGCGAAGTCATTTTCTGATGGCTCAAGACGATACGGTAAAAGAAAATACTGGTCAATATTGTTCTAGAAAGGAAATGATTAAAAGAAAAAGATATATATAATAACTTTCTTATAGGTCTTGCAAGTTGTACAACAGTTCTTCATTTCCTTATGTACATGAATACATGTGGTTTATAATCGTAGGGATTCTAAGACATGTTTTGGTGTGTTTTTGTACAACCTCAATCTACATCCGATACCATGCCCAAGAAAGGCAAGAAGAAAGATAAAGTTGCTGAAGAAGAATCATATTTAGAAATCATGGCTAGGGTAGAAATAATTTATGAAGACACAAAATCAGTCACTGGAGCCAAGCCATAATTCAAATGGGGGAAGATACATGATATGCTCCTAGATCAGAAAGTTTCAGATGCATGCTTGGAGGATTTACCCCTTTTTGAAATCATATTGAGATCAAGGATTACAAAGGTATCCACACGAAGAAAATGGTTTCACCTCTTTTACCCTTGCATTCATAGCCAAAGTCCACAACCTTCCAGTCTCAGAAGTCAGCCTGACCGACAATTGGATAAATAGTTTGACTATTGATTACATTGGATGTGAAAAAATGATGATGGCTAAAGGAAAGTCATTCTGACAAAGAGCATTGGGTGAATATGAGACTGCCAATCTGAACACTTCATATAGGCTGGTAGCTCTAATGCTTAACAGGATTTTCGGTAGGGCTGATAGGATATTTTATAAGATTGGTTGGATACCACTAATATATCATGTGACCATGGAAGGTAATGTTTTCAAATGGGCGTAAATCGTAGCTAATAGCTTGTCTTCCTGTATATATGCAGCATTGGGAGGACTGCTACAGCAAAAATTTGAGTTCTACATGGGATCATTTTTTATCAACTATATACTTTGCCTGCACCCATTAGAGAAGATGAACTATAGCTGGAAGGAGGAAAAAGCGCCCATTTATACTGGATACCAAATTTTATGGGCCCATAAACATCGCAGCTTTTACAAACTCATATGTGAGGAATTCCTAATGCCACTTTATCAGCTGATTTTTCTTGAAGAATGTAAATGTATATCCAAAGGTGCTTTAGAAGCTATAAGGGAATATGGAGGTTATTTCTTCTCCGAAGAGGGCACATATTTGAGAATGTATGGAGGAACTAAGGCCCCTTTACTACTTCCCAAGTATGCCCATGATTATTAGTACATAAGGAAACAGTAAGACAACTCTTTTTGGACGGATTTGGGCATTTCTTGTTCGATATGAAGAAGGCGGTCTTCCCACCAATGCCTTTTTATGTTGGCAATTATAATTTTCCAGAGTTAAAAGCACACCATATTTTGTGAAAGATCTGGAAAATTTCCATTTTGGTGAGAAGAGTTTTCACAGAAATGAGTCTCAGGGAAAGGTTGCTGCACACCGTGCACTTTTGAAGGTAAAATTCGAGTACTCTGATCACTTAGACAAAGATGAGGAAGTATACCGCAATGCTTTTAATATGACTACTCTGAACAAGCGTTTCAAGAGGAAAATCACAGTTTCAAGAGGCAAAGGTAGTAGCAGCAACACCACTGAATAGAAGAGAGAGGAAGAAGAAACTGCTCAGAAAGAAAAGGAAGAAGAAACACGGAGGTTAGTTGAAGGAGCAAAGAAATTGTTGGTCGAAGAGGATCAGAGAGAAAAGGAAGAAGAGGAGCATAAGCGAAATGGAGAAGAAAAAAGAATATAGGAGTCAGTTGAATGAGCAAAAGAAGAGGCAGAGAGGATAGCTGATGAACTAAGGCATAAGGAACAAGAGGACCGAGAGAGGGAGATTCAGAAACAAAATTCTGCCCAGGACAATCCGTAAAATATTACTTTCTACTTCAGGAGATATATTAACAGGAGGCCACCTCCCTATTTTTGAGTTAGGATTAGAACCCTTCACTCCATTTAAGTAGCATTTGGTTACAAGTATGGATCAAGTGTTTTTTCATTCTAAGCGGAAAACAATTGTTTGGTGATCTGAAAAGAAGTTGAAAATGGGTACCCAGCCTAATGTAACCACCGTTTCTGAAAAGGTTGTCATGAAAAATGCATATGAATATCCAAAACAGATGGCCTCAATCAGTGTTGCATCTGCACATATAAGTGCTTATAATGTTGGAAAACTGAAAGGAGTCGTAGACCAATACAAAGAAAAGATGGCACAAATGAAAGAGATCCCGAGGAAGGAACAAGGGGAAGGTCAAGAGTCGAAAATAAAGCATGAGGCTACACTTTCATATTTATAAAGGCTCCAGGAGGCCTACCAAGTATTGGAAGAAGAAAGAGAGGCCTTGGTACTGTCAAATACTAGTATCGATGGAGAAAATAAGGACCTGGAGGGTAAGATTGTAGGGCTAGAGACATAAAGGGTCTTAGCTAATAAACAAGCAGAGGAGTTGAAGGCATGAGTTACAGAATTGGAGGCATAGAATATCTCTTTGGAAGTTCATCTTAAGATAACAAATGAGCGGAAAATTGACATCACCCCTCTCCGAGAGCACGCTCTCTTGCTGAGAAGAAAAATATATCAATTACATTTAAAAATTGCAGAAGAAGTCTACAATATTAAGAAAGAAGGAACCAGGTTACAAGAAATATCGGTAATATCCACTAACTTCAGAACAAGAACTCAAGAAATTGTAGAAATTATGCAAGGTCAGCTGACTTGGTTGGAGACTAATGCAGAATTTCCGGAAAATGCACTTCAAAAGAGTACGAAGAATTTGAAGATCGAGTATGAACTCATGGATTTCAGCAGCAAGGCTACTGCAAGATTGATATCCGCAGTCAGGAAAATGTTGGATAAATGCATGGATTTCTACAAAAGAGTGCTTACAACACATAATAGATGTCAGAACTCTCAAAGAAAGAGACTTCAGGAGTTTCCAGTTCAAGAGGAACATTTGAAGTACCTTCATGACAGGTTGCAGGAAGATGAGCTTAACATACAACATGTTAAAGGCCTTAATGAGAAAGTGGTAAAATTTTTGATGGCACAAGCCGCGGTTAGCAATTTATTGCTAGAAGACCAACTCAGAGTCACTCCACCAAAAGGAGCAGAGATAAAGTTGCAGTTGGATGTGCATGAAGTAACAGTTAGAATATTGGAACCTATGGACTTCGGGATCATAGCTATAGATGCAACTACATGGAAACAATTCGTGGATGGATTGGTTGGGCCCACCTAATCTGTTTTGTTTTATTCACATGTGACAAATTTTATGTAATATTTTGTAGTTATTCCAATTTTCCTAGTGAGCACACTAGAGGACACAATTTTGTAATCGAAGAGTTAAGGAAGCTTAAAAGGATAGGGTGGCTGAAAAGTCATATGTAATTTGTATAAATAGAGATATAATAGAGATGAATAGGGGACATTTTGTAGCACACACATATGCTGAAGCTTTTTTGTATGAGAACTAATTATTTTATAATAAAGAGAACCAAAATTTTGTTGGAGGAAGGACTACATGGTTTTCAAGATGGATTATGTGGATTGCTGAATATGAACTACTTCTGTTTTAGCTTCCTGCATAAGTGTGAGATCGTTTCGACCTGTTGAATTATTCCTGCAGTTCATGAATAGTTTTATTTTCTATTTCGAATCTTGTGCAATAATTGAGTAGGATGTTTTAACTTAACAAAGCTATCTTTGTGATTACGTTTCTGTTGTATTTAGGTGTAAAGGATTTAACAGCTATCTGTAGGATTCCACATGCAAACAATACAGTACATTGCTCATGTTAGTTTTTAAATCTCCACTCCCTAGGGATAGTTAGAATAGATTAGAATAGAATTTTGTCTTTGCCTATGGTGGTTGGCAAGCAATGGATTCATGTAAGGTGATAGGTAAGAACCTGCGCAACTCTCTTGTGGCTAACTGCTTGTGAGGTTCCGGTTTCAGAAATCACTGGAATTTGGTGCATTTAGTCTAGGCACTTGCATTTCATATTAAAATATAAAATACATAAATGGTGGACCGGGCCACAACAAGTAAAACAGATTTAAACTTTCTTTAATTCTACGGTAGTCAGGCCGATAACCGGACGGATTCCCAATTCCAAACGATAAATGATCTTATTGGGAATGGTTATTGGGGAGAATCCCAATGGTTGATACCTGGGATTTTTCCAGGCATCAACAGGAGGTTCTGGAGGTTCTAGTGTCTCATGGTCCTTTGATGTTTCATTTTCAGGGGAGGGTGCGACTTCTACATTCTTGGGAGGTACATATTCTTCATATACTTCTTCATGTTGGCACTTTATGGATCTCTTGAGAGCTTCTTCTTCATCAAATGTTACATCCCTACTAGTATCCATGTGATGGAATCCTGGAATGTATACTCTAAAGGCTTTGGAGACTTCATAGTATCCAAGAAATATTCCCGTATTTCTGGAACGGTCCAACTTGGTTCTCTTTTCTTTTGGAATGTGAAAATATACTGGGCAACCAACTATATTGAGATGGATCACTTCAGGCTTATTTCCTATGGACTTTTCTTCTGGAGTCTTGAATCCAAGGGCACTATGGGATAATATATTCTACACATAAACTATTGTCCATACTGCTTCAGCCCATATATGCATAGGAAGATCTTGATCATGTATCATTGTCTTCACTGCTTCCATAATGGTCCTATTATTTATTTCTGCAACACCATTTTGTTGAGGATTGTAGGGAGTGGTTAGCTCCCTATTCATTCCAGCTTCTATACAAAAGGATTCAAACTCTTTTAAAGTATATTCTCCACCATATTTTGTTTTGAGTGTCTTGATTCTTCTTTCTAAATGATTCTCTATTAAGGCTGTGAATTCATTGAATTTTATGAATACTTCATCCTTTGTTTTCAAGAAAGATATCCATAACTTTCTTGATCAGTCATCAATAAATGTAACATAATCTCATAACCAATAAAATATGTGGATGGTATTGGACCACATACATCTGAATGAATTAATTCCAACGTACCTTTAGTCTTTCTTTCACTCTTCAGAAATGGATTGTTGATATTCTTTCCTCTTGCACATCCTTTGCAAGTGCCTTCATGATCGATCTTGAAATCTGGTAAACCTGTTACTACTTTGCTCACATGGGGTAGTGCTTTGTAGTTAATGTGAGAAATCCTCCTATGCCATAGTTTACTTGGGCTAGTGGTCTCATGAACAAGGGCTCTTTCTGAATGTCCCTTGAGTTTATATAATCCTCCTTTTTCTTCACCAATGACAACTGCATCTTCAATTGATTTTCCTTTAGTCCACATATGTACTTGTCCATCTATAAATGCAACCCTATATCCTTTATTAACTAATGCTGAGATAGAAAGTAAGTTCTTCTTCAAACCTGGTACATATAATACTTACTTCATCTTCATGGGGGGTCTAGAATCAAGTTTGTAGCTTGCTTTACCAATACCTTTGATAGGATATTGATAGTCATCTCCTAATGATACTTTCTGAGGAGAGTTATTCTCTTAAAGTTTTGACGCAGTTTTATTTTGTGCTATCGCATGCTTTTAAGCACCACTATCAATAATCCATTTATCTTCTTTTGGTGTCATAGGCCCAGAGAGTGCAGAGAATAATACATACTCTTATGTATCTTCTTATTTTGCTTGTTTTCTTTGAGGTCCTTCTTCCTCTTCTTCTTCATCTTCAGCTAGGTGTGCATGATGTCTTTTGTTGTTCTTCTTGTATTCTTCTTTCTTCAATGGACAATTTTTGGCAATGTGTTTTATCTTATGACAATGGAAACATTGAAATTTGGAGTAGTCTTTCCTCTGCTTGTTTCCTCTTATCCTTTGGAACCTCTTGAGAGGTCGAGAATCCTTAGGATTTCCTTCTTGAAGTTATATTGACTTGTTCCTCTTTTGGTATGGGTGGTTAGGGCTTGATCATCTTATTTAAGTAGAGCTTCTCTATTGGCTACTCTAGCCTCTTCTTGTATGCAATCTTCCCATACAATGTCAAACTTCATGATTTCCTTTCTAGAACACATAGTCTATATGAATGAATCCCAAGGTCTAGTGAGACCACTAAGAGTAGTCATAACTAGTTCATCTTCATTAAGGGAGTCTCCAATGGCTTCTAGTTGCTCCTTAACCTAGGAGACCCTTGTGAAGTAGTCTTGAATGGATTCTCCTTGGCTCAACTTGGTTCTCTTCAATTGAGCTCTCAAATTCATCTTCCTATTGATGTTCCTTCCTTCATACATCTCCTTTGGGGTATATTTAGTTGACACTTGAGGAATCAAGTGATCTTTTATAAAATCAACAATGATCCTCATTTCCCTAATCAGTTCCTTCTTGTGCTTCTCTTTATCTTCATCCTCTTCAGGGTCTACAACTTCTCCTTTGATCTATTTGTTAAGATTATTCTCTCTAAGAATTATACTAGGCCTATATTTCCATGCTCTGAAATTCTCTATGCCTTCTAGCTTGTCCTCAAGCTTAGTGCCTGGGGCCATCTTATCCAGGAGGTCACTAAAAAATGAATTTTATCAGAATGCAGAACTGTCCTTACTAGGAGATGCGCTTTATTGAGGCGAGTTGACTAGTACTCTTGTTTTCTAGAGATTCCAAAGCTTCACCTCTCAAAATTGTCTTGCGAGTTCCTAAGCTGCAGTTTTCTAGTTTTCTGCATTTTTCTGGTCCAAATCCAAACTAGGGTTTGGCTTTACCAAAGATATACCCACTCAAAAATTTTGATCCAGGATTCAATAGATGCGCTCTAGTGAGGTGCAACTTTCTATGCAATGATATCTCCAAAATTCCAACTTTGACAGAAACCCCAATTTCTTGCCGGAAGGAGAGGAGAGAGAGTTTCACCTTGTGAAAGTTGCTCTATTTAGGCTAGCTATGATGCCATGTTAAGATTCCATATGCTAGCTAGATATAATTAGTATTCAATTCAATCTCACAACAATAGCATATGCAAAATCACTGAAAGAAACACAATCACAAGATAGACACAAATTTATCTTGGGAAACCCTCAAGAGGAAGAAAACCAAACAAAACTTCATGTATATAGATGTATCAAAATTACAAAGATAAAATCCCAAACAATTTATCCTTATCCTTACATATATGCATCTCTCTCTCTCCTATGCGTTGTACACAAGTGTGTGTGTGTGTGTGTGTGTTCAAATGAGGAACACACCTCCTTTATGCTCTATCTTCCACTTGACCTTTCCCTAACAGGTTGGCCCCAACAAACTTACTGGGCCGAATTCACCTAGGAAGACACAAAAAATATAATATTATATTCTGGAGGGTTCTATTGACCCAAATTACAATGGAGGTTTTTCCTCATGACTCTATGATGACCAAATACAATAGTAACATCCTGACGAATGAATAAAACATCTACGATAAATTACAACAATAAAATAAATTTAGAATATTATTCGAAGTTACAATATTTCAACAATGGATAATTATATTAGAGACTATTACACTCAAAACATTTTGAAAAAATCAATCAAGAAGGACCTACAGAGGTTGGTTGATTCTCTAGTGGAGTCGCCAATTCTGTTGTTCGGAAATGAATCCTATGACTAGGGAAAGCTCACCAATGTACTGGAATAAAGGAGTTTGAATTAATTGTTAGACTCTTACACATGCATAATACCACATACAAACTTCAACAAACAAACAAATCTACCCTCCTACCTTTAATGGTGAAGTTAAATTTGGACAAGAAGCTGAGGCCTGGCCTCTTGGTATGAGAAAGTATTTCCAAGTCCATGACTACTCTTGAAACATGAAGGCAAGGGTGAAAATATTTAGTTTGAATAGAAGAGAATTAATATGATGTTATAACCATAAGCAAGTCAAGAGAAGAAATTAAATAAATATTGTTTGGAAGCAGTTCAATAATTACTTCAACCAAAAGTACATATTTGACAGGTATTGTGAAGATGAAATCAAAGAATTTCACAAGTTAAAGTTGGGACAAATGACCATGGATGAATATGAAAACAAATTCTAGAGTTGTTGAGGTATGTTAAGTACATCAAAGATGATAAAGTAAAAACCAATGTTTTATGAGTAGATTTTCGTAGTCATACAAGGACCATATCGATATTGATGATCCTAAAACTCTAATTAAAACTATAAGAAAGGCTAAGTATTGTTATGTTCAAAATAAAAACAAGAAATAATTCCGTAAGGCATAAAAAGCAAAGAAGAATGAGAAGTTTGACCAAAGGTGGAAATTATTTGAGCCTCCTTATCTTAGAAATCAACAAAGGAAAGCATCGTATGGTGAGGCTAAGAAAACAAAATTTACGGGAGATAAACCAAGGGATCCCGTTAAATGTTGGGGATGTGTTGAGGAGCACTTACTAACAAATTGTCCACATCGAAATGGAAGCTATAACGATGTTCACAACATCCAATATCCATGAGGCATAAACTATTGAGGATGTAGAAATGAACATCCCTAGAATATATACTGCACTAGAGAACCACCAAGTAAACCATGAATTGATCGTGAGTAGGGTTGAAGGTAAGATTGCTAGCAATCTATTTCTATTTTGATTGACCCTGGATCCACTCACAATTATGTTACTATTAAAATTTGTTGAGATTTGTGCTTGTTACAGCTGATTTTACCACACATGGTTGATCAAATATTTATGGCCTTCCTGTCCCTCTGCAGACTCTTTGGACCCCATGGACCAATATTGTACCTTTGATGTTTTCAATATCATCCCTAAAAACACCTATTATTGTCTGTATGCGACTTTTAATCCCTTTTTTGCGTATATACGTGGATATTACCCTTAAACATACATACATCGGGATGTGTGCATAAATCCAAATACTTTTGGAGTTTTCCTTGATGTGGATCTGAGTCACTTGTCTCTTGGCCTTCCATATGCCTCGAGATTGCTTGGATTTGACCTTCCATTACCCCATTGAAGCACTATATAAGGAACCCCATTGGATACATTGAATAAGAGGAATTGAAGAGCTAGAGAACTATAGTCCATTGTTGCTGTAGCTTGCTTGTACTTGAGTCTGCATCCCTTTGTCCCTTGGAGCACTTTCTGTTCTTCCCAAGCTTGCCTTTGCTTGTAAACTTGTTATGGAGAGATGGAGGATTGAGGTGGTGGAGGCCCAGGTGGAGGACTTGATTTCTTTGGTTCGCAGACGTGCCGACAGAGGTTGTCACTTGTGTAATCTCTGATTATATTAATAGAAATATCTTTTCCTGTCCAATAATGTGCATTTAAATGAATATTGTATCCATGGATGTGTTTAATTGCTTATACATTATTGATTATATATGCTAGAGTAGGCCTAACACTATAATATATAGCATGCTTTTCTTGTTTGCTGCTGTTGAGAGCAAATTGCTAACACAAGTGAGATTGGAAAAAGCTCAACGAGGATCTACTTCAATCATCCGGAATAAGGTATGATTCGATATCCTTTAGTGTTAGATGTTTTATTTCTCTTGCGTATTGGGAAGGGATTGATTTCTACGGTTTCTCTGTCTATTGTGGTACACCCCAATCCATAGGAAGTTTTCTCTGTAACAGAATTGGCGACCATACTGGGGAGGTTCCTAGTTGTTTTCCTTTGGGGGATTTTCGGCATTCAATGTGCTTGAATTTCTCTGATTTCTCTATTTCTGTGTTGGGTCTGGGGACATGTTTGCCCAGTAGTGTCATGTAGGAGTAAATTTTGTCTCAGCTTGTCTATTTGCCTTATTTTTCTCTCTTTTTCTTCTTGTACATGGGTTTTGCTTTCACAGTCGCGTGTACACATGGGTTTTCCTGGAATAGTCGCATATGTACATAGGTTTACTAAGAACAGTCATGTATGCCCTGATTTTTTGCTTTTTTGGGAAGATTAAGTGTTGTTGGGTGAGTTTGGATGATTGCTGAGTCTTCTTTGATGCTTCTGGAGTCTGTTTACATCCCTGTTTCTGACCAGAGAATTCTTTTAGTTTGATTTTTTAAAATGTTCTTGTCATTCCATTTTCAATTTTTTGTTTTGGGATTAGTGCATTAGGTCTCTTTTACCTTGGTGCTTTGCTTGGCTGCTGTTTGTGAGTGGTTGCAGAGTCTGAGGGTTGTAGAGTCATACTTTTTCTTTTTATCTCATTAATTCAAAAATACAAAAACATTTTTACTTTTGCATAATTATGCATTGTTTTCATTTTGCATTAGCATGGTACTTGCATTAGGTTTTCTTGGTGAATATTAGTCATATTTTCATATAGGAATTATTGCATATACATTTGAAGGAAAAATTTTGCACTTCACTTAGTAGCATACCCTATTTTTCATTCGACACAGTGCATTTGCATTGATTGTTAGGTGTGCATTTTACTTCTTGTTGTGTCATAACATCATTAGTTGCACATCCATTTACCCTTTGAGTAATAAAGCCAATTAAAATCAACGCATAATAAAATGAATTACACTATTTTCTTTTCTAGGGTGCACCAACAAGAATAGGTTTTAGGGTCTTGGAATAGTTCATTGTGAGTTAATTCTCCAAGACCACTAAACAAAACAATCAGGTGTCTGTCCAGGTGAGAGTGTGAAATCCTTTATATAATTAGTGTTTCTCAGGATCCTCCTCTTACAAGGGAGTTAAGCACGAGGTAGTGTGAGCAATCATGATTGGGATGACCCTTGGCTATGATTGATTAACACCAGAGATATTTCCAGGATTGTATTCGTATCTGGGGGCCTTTGAGGTATTGACTAGTGCACCCCTGGGGTACTAGTTGTGCTATAAGGATTCGGGCTTTGTTACCCCTCCCATACGGTCAATCCCGCTTGCGACTGTCCACCTGAGCATTGATTATATCAAGGTGACCTTAGTTTCCTTACCTAGGTTATTGAGGGGGTATTTTCAAAGGTTATTCTGCAGGTGTCCTGGCTAGGTAGGGGTCGGACAACGTAGTTGCTATATGCGTTGAAGCTGAGGGACACTATAATTGGTTACGAACCTCCTCTTGTTGTGTATGGGAGTCTCAAGCCTCTCCTAGGCGAGACATACCTACTACATTCGGGAGCTCACATATCCTACCCTTGGTTTGCTTGTGATTTGGCTTTACATTTTTAGGTGTATGCTCTGTGCATGCTAGTTTGCCTAGGGTTTACGTAATTAGATTGAGTCTTTTATTTTTTGAGTCATTGTGGATTCGGGCATGACACCTCATCATTCTCATTGTTTAGAAGGACTTCCGCCTTCCATGCCTCCTCCTCCTTTGGGAGAGGAAACCAGACAGTCTAGGCGGATTACTTCTCACTTTGATTCACACACCATGGGAGATCATGAGGATGAGATTCCAGAGATGTCCTCTCCACCTCACAAGGTTGGGGAGAAAAATCCTACTATCACATATGATGCATCACATGAGTAGCTTTCATGATCTGGTTATGATCTCTCGTTCACAGGTCGCCGGTATTGGCTTCTGGACGACGAGACTCACCATGAACCCGCAAGCACTAGCCACGTTAGATATGACATGCCTGATATCCTTGCACCCAATTCGGCATATCATGCTGGGTCGGAAGTTGACCCTAGTCATGGGGGCACTCCCATTCCTCTCTATACGGAGAGATTTGGGGGCACTAGTCACATTGCACCTTCCATCCCTGTAGTGGAGGCGTATTCACATGCTCATCCTAGACCTAGTGTTAGTAATCCTATGCGGATACCAGAACCGAGATGAGTGAACATTGGGAACACCATTTACATTCCTTCACATGTCCCTTCATCTTCGAACCCTATTCATTCGAATGCGTTCTTAACGTCACATCCTCCCCCTAGTTCACGTGGGTCTTCAGGCTAGAATTTTGCTACTAGCCATGTTCATTCTGTGACTGCTAACATGGTAGTATCTCAGAGCTGAGTACCTCCTATTGTGTTAGCAGGTCATGTACCTATTTTTGGATCGTCTCATGTTCCAGCTCATGGAGCTTCCCATATCCCTAACTATGGACATTCTCATGGTACATCCCATGGAACACCTTATGGAGCTTCCCAAGGACATTCTTAAGGATCATAGTATGGACAAAACTATCAACCATATGGGTACAGGTATCAACAACCCGCTTACTCTTCCAATTATGGCTTTGTAGTGCCTCATAATCAAGGTACCCCACATCACAATGCTTCCATACAGCCAGCACTTCATGGGTCAAATGGGAGGAGGCTATTATGGCTAAGGCCATGGTATTTATAGCAATCAACCTTACATGAATCAAAACTACCAGGGAGCATGGCATCGACCGGCTCAACCTAGGTTCCCTTTCCTTGCAACATTGAACTTACCTGACTTGTCGATATTGATGAACGATCCTGTGTCTCATAACCCGGCATGGTCAGAAGTCCCTAATAAGCTTCCTTAGGACATTCCCAAGTTCGAAGGTAAGGCTGGTGAAGACCCCGGTGAGCATGTCACCACTTTCCACCTTTGGTTCTCTTCCAATTCCTTACATGACGATTCTATCCATTTAAGGCTATTTCAATGCACCCTCACAGGACCTATAGAGAAATGGTATATATATTTACCGGGGGGGGCTTATGCTATGTTTGATGACCTTGCCATGAATTTCCTTAATAATTTCTAACTACCCATACGTTACAACATCGGTACCGAACTCTTGTCGACCTTCCGACAAGAAAAAACCACACACATTTCGGATCATATTAAAGAGTGGCGTAGACGGAAGTGATTAATCAAAGCCTTTATACCACCAAAGTTTCTTCTTGAGTGGTTCCTCAAATCGTTGTTACCTTACATCGCGAAGGATGTTTCTACATCCAAAGTTCAAAACGCGGAATAAGCTATCTTTAGGGAACAAGAGTTGGATTTGATCTATGCTCAATCCATAATTTTGTATGAGATTATACCTAATGCTCCGAGATCCAATTTCGACCCCAAGGTCAAGCTTGGGCCACATGCCGATGGTATTGTGGGCTCTACAAGTACCAAAACTGCGGACTCGGTTGTGAAACAAGTGATCCAGTTATCAATTAACCAGTCTACGTCAGGACAAGCTACGACTTCGTCTCAACCCACCCAATCGACGAGTGTACTTTTCGTGCAATCGTCAAACCTGAAAGGAAACCAACAACCTGGAAGGAACAAGAAAAAAGGAAAAAATAATTGTAAGGGTGGGAATAAGAATGAAAATGATAATAATAATGACAAGAACACTAATGTTGGGGGGGACAAGCAGTCTAAATGTAAGGTGAAGTTTCCCTGTAAGTTTTGTAAGGACGACCACCTCACTCGTGCCCTTGTATGGAGAATGCCTCGAAGTTCATAGCACAGGGCCCAGCTGTGTTTACAAATCCTTTGCCTAATAACCAAAATATGAACTCGAGGACCGTTGATCCTGGTTATGCATCTGGTGGAACTCAAAACCCGTTGGAGGCTAGTAGTGGTCATGGTTGCATCAACATGGTGTGCGCTACTAAAGTTGTGACTCATGTGAAAGATTATGGTTCGTCACAACCAGATGTTGGGAAAGAACCTTCCCCACCCGAGAGCCCTTTGCGAATAAAAAATCTTACAGATAAACCTGAAGCTCCACCTCACATTCCTAAGGGAGTCTTAAAGTGTTTGAGGGCACAATCCTAATGCCCGAGCCACCCAGAAATATTTAGTTGTCGAGGATTTGGGCCAGAATCCTTGTGTGATGTCCACGTTAGAAGTGCTTCAGACTTGTCCTCCGCAGAGGAAATCCTTGTTGTCTGCTCTTGGGGTTAGTGACGATAGCTCTTCTTCCATTATCAAATTTGAAACCATGGGAGTACAATGTCACTTGCCTTACTACGTGTCTCTTTTGATTCATGTAGAGTGTCTTAACAACACCGTCATGCATACTATCATTGATGAAGGCGTTGCTGCTTCCGTGATGTCTTTGTCTTGTTGGAAGGGCTTGGGTTCTCCTGCGTTGTCTCAATCTGCCACTATGTTGACAGTTTTTTAGGGTAGATCATTTCGGCCTCATGGGATTCTTCCTTCTCTAGAGGTCCAATTGGGAGGGAAGACAGTCGTGATCGAGGTCGAGGTGGTTGATACACCCCTTCACTACAATATTTTGCTAGGTAGGAATTGGATGTATAGTATGCAAGCCGTAGCTTCTTCCTTATTTCGAGTGATATGCTTTCTGTTTAATGGGAATATTGTTACGATTGATCCAAAGTCATTCCATAATCCGAGTGTTAATGCATCATCAGGAGCTTCTATCCTGATTATCGATCATTCTCAGCCAACAACTGGGAGTGTGGGTGTGGGTATGTATCCTTCTCTTATGGGAACCTTTAGTTGTCCTACACCCGTTCTTATGATTGGGTCTAGTTTTGGTGGGGCTTCATCCTCATTGAATTCAGTGTCTTTTTGCACTACCCATATGGAAGATCCTTGGATTCTTCCTTCACCAAGTACTTCAAGTGTGCCCGTTGAGACAGACGTGTCGTTGCCTGCAAAAATGGTGGTGAATCTTAATCAGGCTGCAAAGCCTAGTCCTTCCTCTTCATGGACGGAGGAGGAGGACCCATATGTGCTGCCTACATGGGAAGTAGAGTCATATCACTCACATGATTTCCTCGATGGTGTTTTTCCATCGGATGAAGCTATTCTTGAGGCCATGTCTGGGGTTGAGTAACCCTGGGAAGAGTTGCATCATCGATCATATTTTCTTCTTAAGCTTGATCATATGGAGTGTGATGACTTTAGGGAGATTCTTAGTGAGAATATTGGTAGCCCCGTGGTCCCATTAAGCTCTCCTGGTCATATGGCTGATGGGAACATGGCTAATTTGTCACCAACCATTCCTATCAATATTTCTCGTGATCCTGGCAAGGTTGAGAATGTCTACATTGGGGCGATTTGTTCCCCCGATGAGATCAAGGAGTATACCGAGCTGTTTAAAGAGTTTCGTGACATTTTCACTTGTTCATACAAAGAAATGCTGGGTATTGACCCTCATATTGTTGAACATGAGATCAAGATGTATCCAGATGCAAAACCAATTTGACAACGTTTGCGTGCAGTGAATCCTAAAAAAGAACCCAGCATTAAAGCTGAGATAGAGAAAATACTTAAAGGTGGTTTTATCTATCCAGTTCCCTTGATAGAGTGGGTTTCAAATCCCATTATGGTAGATAAGAAGTAGGGAGCGATCCGCATATGCACCAATTTTCGTGACTTAAATCACGCATGTCCTGAGGATAATTTTCCCACACCATTTATTGATCAGATTTTGGATGAGTGTGCAGGAAGTGAGGTATTTTCCTTTATGGACGGTTTTTCCAGGTATAATTAGATTCAAATTAAGCTTGAGGATCAACATAAGACCTCATTTATTTGTCCTTGGGTTACTTTTGCATATCGGAAGATGCCTTTCGGCCTTAAAAACGTCGGAGCCACATTTCAGCGGGCCATGACCTTAATATTTCAAGATCTTAAAACTATTATCGAAGTATATTTGGATGATCTCACTACTCACTCTTGTTTGAGAGTGTGTCATCCATATAATTTGAGATTAGTGTTCGAAAGATGTCGTCATTACCAAGTTTGTTTAAATCCTCATAGGTGCATCTTTTGCGTGACTATTGGTCACTTATTAGGATTCATCGTATCCAAGGAGGGTATAAGATTCGATCCCTTAAAGGTTGAGGAAATACTTCAATTGTCTCCCCCACGTAATATTAGGCACCTTCAGTGTTTACAAGGCATGGGGAATTTTTTGCGAAGATTCGTGGTTAATTTTTTCAACTTGACTAAAGGATTTATGCGTCTTTTGAAGAAGGACACTCCTTTTTACTGGGATGGAGTCTTTTGATGCTCTTAAGCGAGCCTTAGCAATGGCCCCCGTGCTTAGTCCACTAGACTATAGTCGTGATTTCTTGATTTATGTGGCCGCGTCTCAGGAGACGGTTGGTATGGTTTTTGTTCAGGAGGATGAGGAGCTCCATGAGCATGTCATATATTATTTGAGCTGAAACCTTATAGATGCAGAACTTCACTATTTCCATGTGGAGAAGCTAGCCTTAGCCACTATTCATGCGGTTCAGCGTTTGAGACATTACATTCTCCTTCGCCAAACTTTGGTCGTAGCTCAGATCAATCCATTTTAGTTCGTCCTCACTAGAGGGATGATAGGGGGAAAATATAATAAATGTATTATGATTTTGCATGAGTTTGATCTCGAATTCGTTTCAGCGAAATCAAAGAAATCGTTGATCTTTGCGGAGCTCATTTCTAATTTTCCAAACTTGGAGGAGGAGGAGGTTTATGAGGATTCTTTTGTCGATGAGCATATATTCCTCATCTCAACTTTGGACCCTTGGTACAAGGATATCATAGTGTATTTGCAAACATTTAAGGTCCCTACTCACCTTTCATGGGACGAGCGGTGACGATTACATCATGTAGCTAAGAACTACCTTATAGTGGATAACACTTTGTATCGATGTGGGGTAGATTCCATTTTACGTCGTTGTTTAACCCATGATGAGGCTCAGGTTGTGCTGAATGATTGCCACGGAGGGGCGTGTGGTGGTCATTTATCTGGGATTTCTACAACCCAAAAAATCTTGAGAGCAAGCTATTTTTGGCCATCCATATTCAAAGATTGCATTAATGGGGTCAAGAAGTGCCACCCTTGCCAGGTGTTTACATGTAATATGCTCTCGCGTCCAGCCTTGTTGCATCCTATTATCACCGCCAGTCCCTTCACCAAGTGGGGGCTTGATTTTATGGATTGCAACCCAGCTTTTGCTTGGGGGCATCATCATATTATTGTGGCTATCGATTAATTCATGAAATGGGCAGAGGCTATGCCCACATTTAAATCCAACGGTGAGACAGCCGCCCATTTTGTTTTCAATCAGATTATCACCCGGTTTGGCATTCCAAAAGAGCTTGTCATTGACCATGGTAGGCACTATCAGAATAAAATGATGGAAGAGTTGGCTTCCAAGTTAGGATATAAGAAAGAGCACTCCTCTTCTTATTACCCTCAAGTGAATGGACAAGTTGAAGAAGTGAATAAATCACTTAAGTCTATTCTCCAACGAACCATCACACAAAGAAAGACTAATTGGCATATCATGTTGTATCCTGCTTTGTGGGCCTATAGAACCGTGGTTAAGATTGCCAACGATTTTTCTCCATATCAAATTGTGCATGGGGTGGAGTCAGTTTTGTCGGTTGAATGCGAAATCCCTTCTCTGAAGCTAGCTGTGGATCTTTTACCAGACACTTCCGCTTTGGAAGAACGTTTGGTCCACTTAGAGCAGCTTAATGAGCAATGAAGAGATGCCTTAGTGGCTCTAGAGGTTAACAAGCATCGTGTCAAGGTCCAATATGATAAGTCTGTCCATATGAGGAAGTTTAGTGAAGGTGACTTGGTCCTTTTATGGGATCAAGCTAAAGAACCCTTAGTGGCATGGAAATTTAATCCCATGTGGCATTGTCCTTACGTGGTTAAATGAGTCTTAGAGAAAGGCACCTATGAGCTAGTTTATTATGAAGGGACAACCTTGGTGGATCCTAGAAATGGGCTCTATCTCAAAAAATTCTATGCATGATCTTCAGCTAGGGCTTATTTTTGTATATTATTGTACAGTTTTGTATTGCATAGTTAGGTTTTCTTATGGTGATCGAGTTTGTTGATTAGCTTTCGTTTCTTATGGCAGATGTGGATGGAGTCTTTTATTTACATAGGATTCCCCGATGGTTCTAGCTGCCACACTCAAAACTTAGGTTCGGCTGCTTGGGTGATCTATACTCCTACGGGTCAAGTATTGTCTTCAGGAGGTGTATGTTTACGGCCTTCTTCAAACAATGTTGCTGAATATAGTGCCATCATTGAATTATTACATGATGCCATTTCACATGGTGTTCATTCTCTTGAGGTACGTCTTGATTCGTAGTTAGTGGTTTCACAACTTAATGGATTGTATCGCATTAGAGATTTGACATTATTACAAATATTCTTACGGGTTATATTGCTAGAACGGTAATTTGAGAGTATAACATACATTCATGTTCCAAGAAATTTTAATCAAGTTGCTGACTCATATGCTAACTATGTGTTAGATTGGCATTTGTTTCATAGACCATAAGCATATCACAAACACATTTTACACACATGTAAATAAAATAAAATCAATCATCATAAAAGTTTTTTCATTAACATCCAAAAAGTGACGTCATAATACATAAGTGTCATATACAAAATTGGGGCTTCCGAGCCACCAAGACATAATACACGGTCATACAAAAATGAATACACTCAGGTCTCTAAGCCTGAGGTGGAAGGGGGTTCTGATCATGATAGCACACTACAGCTCTAGCTAGCTGTTGAAATAGTTGAACCCATGCTCGTGGTACACCAACCACTTGGCGCTGCATGGCCTCAGGCAAGTCCTCGACTTGCACCATGGGTACCCTGTGTGTCAAATGAACAAAGTTTGTGTGGATGCTTTGGAGCATCTGCTCCACATTCGCACCCATAATATCATCTCCTCTTCCCCTCCGTCGATGACAAGGGAATCCATCTAGCCATCGTGGTCCTACATTTGCATATACATGACAGATTGTCACTATGTGTCACCACACCAAAAAACATGTCTTTTGAGTCCATATATCAAAAAGACAAAAAAATTAAATAATTCAAAACTTAAAAAGTGGGTTTGGGATTCTTTACCTATGTCACCATAAGCTGCTCCTGGTGGTAGGGTCATATCCGGGTCTCTGCGGAATTCTATCCCTACATAGGGGTAGTCATCTATGGCAACAATTTGTCTTCGCCACCATGGAAAGAAATCTGATGGGTAGGGGTTAGCCACCACCCAGTATATGCATGACATTTTCCCAGCATCGCTGAGCTGGATCCTGGACTCCATGTGGAGCAATGTCTATCCTAGGGCTTAGCCCTGGCATCTGCTTAAAGAAAAACGTACTCAGTATACTACCGAACCCAAATTTTGGCACCCTGCCCATCTTGCAGTCACTGAGCTCCTGTTTCATGTTTCTCAACAACGTAGTACTCCAGTCATATACTGTAGGTCGCATGCACTCTACCGCATAGAACATAATTGGCTGTGAGGCCTGGTGGAGTGAAGCCAACCCTGCAATCCTACTTAGTGCCAAAAGTATGGCTTTCAACCTCAGAATCTGAATAGAGTTTGTTGGGATTTGACTCCCAAGCTTTTTTGTATCCGGAAAGGTTATCATCTATGGCTATCTCGCCTCCTAGACCACGAGATCAAAGGTTCACCATCTCCCCTCGTCGGGACAAACCTATGATGAAATATATGTCCCCAACCTCAA
Organism: Pseudotsuga menziesii; assembly: GCA_001517045.1. NCBI lineage: Eukaryota > Viridiplantae > Streptophyta > Pinopsida > Pinales > Pinaceae > Pseudotsuga > Pseudotsuga menziesii. The sequence continues at coordinate 343,470 of LPNX010714621.1, forward strand.
TGCTGAGCAACATCCCATCTATCTGAAATGTTTCAGACTTTGGATCCCAATAGTCTACCAATAGCTGGAGTAGTCTTCGTTTGGCCCTCAGGCTACCAAGACACCAAAACTTGTATAATCCGCATGCTCATAATGCTTGTTGGGCCATGAGATCACCTTGCACAGCTTCCTCAACATCACCATGCTCTCTTTCTCTCCACTCTAGAACCATCTTGTACAAAAACCAAGTTTTTTGATCAAGCTTTACCCTTTAAAACCTTGTTCATGGCCCTGTACGTGACTTTTAGTGCATTTTCTGCGTATGGCGAGCCCTATAAGTAGAAAAAGGCCTAATTTCTGCGTGGGATGAAACACATAAGTTTGGATGGCTCAAAAAATTAAATAGACCATGAAATTTCAAAAAATTTGCATCAAAATGAAAGAGGAGAGCATGAGAATCTACCTGGATCAAACGGGGGAGGATTCCGCTGGATGATGCTCTTGGAATTCGCTTTTGAAGTTTTGAGCTCAAATGCACTATGTTGGGTAAAAAATTCAAATGGTATGAAAATTTTTAAATTTTTCACTATTTATAGAAAATTTTTGAAATTTTTACCCACTTTCTATAGTTTTTGACCATTTTGGCCTGTTTGAACTAATTTGATGTTGTAGGAATCCATTTTGAGTGCGGTTTGACCGTGGCTTTGATCTGTTCATGCCTACTGTAGGTATTATGTCTAAACTAGCATATAGGTTAGGTTTCACATCCATTTTCACTTTGCATAACCTTATGACCGATTCATTTTAACCTTAGGTACGAACCCATTCCATCTTATCACAGAAGCTTCTAACTTCTTTTAGAAGTGACATGTTGTGAATGGTAGAGCTTTACCATACATGGGTACCCTAGTTAGATCCTCTTTTGCATTTGGTTTCCATGCCAACATTTCTCTTTTAGGGTGTGGGAGTCCTTTGTATAGTACCGCCATGACTTTGAGCAAGAGCTTCATGCTCCTCTTGACCTTTATGTTGGCCATTTACATGGGACTCCCTTGTATATGTCAAGTTATAATTGCATTATCATGAGTTTTTCTTGCCTTATTGAGGCTTACGCAGGCTTCCCTGACTTTGATTATCAGCCATATAGCCTGAGATTGTCTCATGTTTAGACAAGCAGAGCCTTTTTATATCCTTTGCAGCTTGATTCCCCATTTTTTTACCAGGAGGGGAATTTCCCCTGAGTGTCGTTATCCTGCACATGTTTCCTTGCATAGAGCATAGGTATGTTCTACTACTTGGAATTAATTTGTTTGCGCCTTGACACTCGTCTCCTCCTAGATTTGTAACTATAAAGCATTTTTATTTTTTTTCAAGATTTTCAAAATATCTGAAAAAGTCCAAAAAAAAAAAAAACCAAAAAGACGGATAGGAAAAGATGTTATCTTTGGTAGCAGTCGAGTCGTGTCACCTTCGAACAGAGCACTGTATATCACATCCGTTAGTTGGGTTAATAGTTTGACTTTAGGAGATGTACTCATTTCTCTGAGTTTACCTCCACTGACTGGTTAAGATTCCAGTCCCTATGGAGCCTCTGTTGGTGCCTCCTGCGTCACAAGATGTCCCAGTTTTGTATATCGAGTCTATGCTACCTAAATTTAGTCACCATTCGCCTTTATTCTCTTGTTCGAAGGAAGTTGAAGCCTGAGTCGAACATTCCTCAGTTGTCTTGACTTTGCACGTCGGCCATTCCCAGTACTATTACTAGTTCGTGCACATCTTGTCCTTCCACATTATACAATGTTGCTGAGTACCTCTTGTCGGTTGATGGGGGATCCCTTAATTCCCTCCTTCCAGTGGATTCCATTCCTTCGATTTTAGAACATTTATTCTGGGATTGGATTCTAGAGTCATTTGGGTGCCTTGAGATTTACGGTCATCAATGGTAGGTTCTCTCGCCATCGACAGTTTTTGGGAATACATCAATGTCCCCTGATCGATGGATTCTTTCAAGTGTTCGACCTCAACACATCTATTCACACTTGTTAGATTGCACTCTAGTACCTTGATTCCCATTTTCATTATCGGTGGGTGATCTCGCGTCTGTTAACATTATACATCAATGACTGGTAATTAGACAATGGACTACTATGTTCGACCTTGACACCTCTATTCACACAGTAGGACATGTACTCATAGCGGTGTGTGTAGAAGAATTTCCAGATCGATGGCATTTCACATATGCTACCTACTTGATCATGCCAGTGTTCATGAGATTTCAGCTCTCGTGACTTTATTCCAGTATATGTCAGATATCTTCAACCATTATGGAGATCTTGATCCATTGTATATCTGCATCTTTCATGGAGATCTTGATCCTTTGTATATATTCATCATGGAGATTCTGATCTATTATATATTGTACGTGGTGATGACCAAACATGTCATATTTTGTATCATGCCTATTCATGGCCATTGTACTCTTATGTATCCGGGACTACTATATGTATTTGCAGTCATATGCAGAGTTTGGTTATTGTACTATACTAATGGATGGCTGGTTCTTCCACCTGGTTCTTTATCACTCCACTTATGGTATGTATTTATAATGTATTTTAGCCATCATGTTACCCCTTTGACCTCACACATTAGGGGGCATCTGTTACAGCTCATTTTACCACACATGGTTGATCACACATTTATGGAATTCCCTATCCCTATGCAGACTCTTTGGACCCCATGGACCAATATTGTATATTTTATGTTTCCAATATCATCCCTAAAAACACCTATTATTGGTTGTACACGACTTTTAATCCCTTTCTCACGTATATACGCGGATATTACCCTTAAACCCGTGTACATCGGGATGTGTGCATAAGTTCAAATACTTTTGGAGTTTTTCTTGACGTGGATCTAAGTCACTTGTCTCTTGGCCTTCCATATGCCTCGAGATCGCTCGGATTTGACCTTCCATTACCCCATTGAAGCACTATATAATGAACCCCTTGGATACATTGAAGAAGAGGAATTGAAGAGCAAGAGAACTATAGTCCATTGTTGTCATAGCTTGCTTGTACTTGAGTCTGCATCCCTTTGTCCCTTGGAGCACTTTGTGTTCTTCCCAAGCTTGCCTTTGCTTGTGAGCTTACTATCGAGAGATGGAGGATTGAGGTGGTGGAGGCCCAGGTGGAGGACTCGGTTTCTCTGGTTTGTAGATGTGTCGACAAAAGTTGTCACTTGTGTAATCTCTGATTATATTAATAGAAATATCTTTTCTTGTCCAATAATGTGTATTTAAATGAATATTTCATCCATGGATATGTTTAATTGCTTATGCATTATTGATTATATATGCCAGAGTAGGCCTAACACTATATTATATAGTATGCTTGTCTTGTTTGCTGTTGTTGAGAGCAAATTGCTAACACAAGCGGGATTGGAAAAAGCTCAATGGGGATCTACTTCAACCGTTCGAAATAAGGTATGATTTGAGATCCTTTAGTGTTAGATGTTTTTATTTTTCTTGCATATTGGGAAGGGATTGATTTTTGCAGTTTCTCTGTCTGTTGTGGTACACCCCAAGCCACAGGAAGTTTTCTTTGTAACAGTGCTTTTGAAAATGGAAACTAGAATAAACCATGGCTGGTCGAACTAGCGAGTTGAACTAAGAGAAAATTTAGCGAAATGGTGGAGAAGTGTCCATTAAGTATGGGTGGCCTCTTCACATGGGAATTAAATCTAAAAAAAATACCACTTGGTTCATATGATGTTCTCATTGGAATGGATTGGTTGGAAGAATATCAACTTAAACTTGATTGGTACAAAAAGTCTTTTGAATACATTTACGAAGAAGGGAACTCAAGGTTAGTAAAGGTCATTTCAAAGATGGTTTCGATTAGGCATATTTAAACCTTACAGCTGAAGAAATGTTTTAGGAAAGGTGTCAATTGTATGCATCTCATGTATTAGACATAGCAAACAATGAAGTTCCCAAGCTGGAGGACTATCAAGTCTTGCAAGAATTCACTAACGTGTTCCTTGATAAAGTGTTGGGACTTCCTCCAAAGAGGGATATTGAGTTTACAATTTATCTTATGTTAGAATTTGCACCAGTTTCCAAGACACCTTATAGAATAAGTACCCCATAATTGCAAGAATTGTTGGAAAATAAATCAGTTTGTCCAAGTGTGTCTGTCTCCACGAGGAACACTAGTGCTATTTGTGACAAATAAATACAAGACTCTCATTTTTTACATTTATTATAGGAAATTAAATACAATTACAATGAAGAGAAAGTACCCTTGACCTAGAATTAATGATCTCTTTGACCAAATGAGAGGGGCAAAGGTATTTTCAAAGATTGATATGAGGTTTGGTTACCATCAAGTCATTGAGCCACTGAATAATTATTCGCTCACACAATGAATTTACCAAAAGACTTGGTAAATCAGATAAGCCATAAGGCAAGTATATATTAATGATAAGATAAGAGATGATATGTTACAAATGGTGGCCCTGCCTTAAATATGGCTTGGACATTTAATGTTGAGGAGATGCCTCATTTCATAACCTAACTTAGTTAACCTAATTATTAATTATTTATTTTATTTTATGTTCGTTACATTGCCACTCTCTTAGAAAGGCTTTGTCCTCAAAGCCTTATAATGTTGTCGTGTCGTGGCTGATGACACATGTCGATATGAACTGCTAAGTATAGAGCATAACTTTCGATATGTGGATGGGTCAATCCATCCTAAATTTATTTGTTGTTGACTGTTGGGATTCCCTACTGATCTGTCGTCAGGAGCTTTGATCATATTAGTATCATTATCTTTTGACATTTCCCACTTTTTAGAATTTTGGTTTTTATGGTTGCGGTGTCGATAGGGAATTTTCACAATGTCATTTTCTTATACGAGTGTCATCTTTTGAGCATTGATGTGAGTTGGAATTTGTATTTTCATTCCTTGAGGTTTTACGGTTTCATTCTATATCTTTTCAAACTTGTTTTCCAACTGCACATAATTATTTTGAAACTTCTTAATCACTTCTACTTGCGCTTTTCTGTCATCTTTAGACTTCTTAAGTTGTTCCTTAAAATCTTTGTTATGACTTCTGATGCAACTATTTTCTTCCTGCTTGTCTAGAAGTTTCCCTTCAATGTCTTCTGTAGATTGTTCTGTCTTCCGACTATTTTTCAACTTCTTAATTTTCGTGACTAGTGTTTTGTTATGATTCCTTAATCTGAAAATTTCTTCGAAATTGTTGGATAGTGTTTTATTAATTTTTGTGATCTCCGACTTATGAGTCTTTTTAGAGTTGTGATTTTTTTTTGAAGAACTTTTATCTGTGGTCGGTACTGGTCTATCACTGATTCCTGATTTTCTAATTTATGTCGTATATACGTTAGTTCTTCATCCTTGTCGCTAATGATTTTGTTCAACCATTTTATTTCCCCTTCGTAATCGTTTATTTCTTTCTTTATGTCTTGATTTTTCAATCTATGATTAAAATCATTTTCGTCTTTTAATTTCTCAATTTGGGTAGACAATTTTTCTATATGATTTTTCTGGTCGAATGTTTTTTGTTCCTTGAGCTCTTTTTGCATCTCATGTATTTTAATTATTACTTCCGAGTTCGTATTTGTGTCTCATAATTCTTCATTGTCTCTTCGATAACATTTTAACTTGGCTTCTAATTTCTCTATTTGTAGTCGCAAACCAGATTCCATGATCTCTAACTTTTTTAATGATAGATGGCTGTCGATTTGTTGACCGGTCTTTCTTGGATTTTGTTTCTTTGACGATATAAAGTCTTGAGTTCTTGTCTTCTTTTCTTTCGTGTCTTCGACAATAGAAGTTCTTCCTTTTCTTTTTTTGATTCTGTCATTTTTTTTAATAATAAATATTAATTATTTAATTAATATTATTATTGTTTTTTATATAAACTATATAATATTTTATATAGTTTTTTTTAATGTTTTTAAAAATAAATATTATAATATAATAATAATATTATATATAATTTTTGACTTTTATTAAAATTTGTTTTTTGTTTTGTTTTGCTTTGCTCTTGTAATTTAATAATTGTACTTAATACAATTATTAATTAATAATAATAATAATAATATTAATATTTTTCGTTTTCTTTTTTTGAAGGTTGATAAATACTTCTTGTAGATTGGATGGTTGGGAGGAATGATTGTTACCTTCCCCACTTAAGTTCAAATCTTACTTGCTTCTTAGTAGCAATTATTATGTACTTTTAGATTTTTTGTTTCCCTTAAGTTTTGTAAAATTTTAATAGATTGGGTGGTTGGGAGGAATGAGTGTTACCTTCCCCACATAAGTTCAAATCTCACTTGCTTTTAGTAGTATTTATTATACACTTTTATATTCAAACTCAAACATACTTTAAGAAACAAGGTGTGGTTTCACTTTTACCCTCTTTCTTTTTTTTTCCTTTTACTTTTATCTTTTTTTTTTCTAACCTTTTTTTTCTTTTCCTTTTTTTTGTTTTTCCTCGTTCTTTTAGTTTTTTTGTTTTTAGTATTTTTTTTTCACTTTTTTTTTACTCTCTTTCTTTTTTCTTTGCACTTTCTTTTATTTATTTTTACTTAGTCAAAGACCATAAATTTAGGGACTCCCCAGGATTATGATTAAAAATCAGGATATGGCCAAAGGCCTGGATCACAAACTAGCTCTGATACCAAATGAGACGTCGAATAATTATTCGCTCACGCAATGAATTCACCAAAAGACTTGGTAAATCAGATAATCCATAAGGCAAGTATATATTAATGATAAGATAAGAGATGATATGTTACAAATGGTAGCCCTGCCTTAAATATGGCTTGGGCATTAATGTTGAGGAGACGCCTCATTTCATAACCTAACTTAGTTAACCTAATTATTAATTATTTAATTATTATCTTATTTTATGTTCGTTACAGTCATAATCAAGGAAGAAGACTTCCACAAAACAAACTTTAGAACAATGTATGGACGCTATGAGTTTGTGGGGTGCCATTTGGTATCACTAATGCACCAACTAGATTCATGTGTCTTATGAATAGTGTTTTCAACAAGTACTTGGTTAAGTTTGTGCTTGTTTTTCTGGATGACATTCTTATTTATTTTAAGAATGAAGAGGCATATGAAAAACATTTGAGAATTGTTTTGTAAGTTATAAGAGAACATAAGTTGTATGAAAGGAGGTAAATGTGATTTTTACCAAAGACACATTCATTATTTGGGTCTTTCAAATGAAGGAATATCCATGGATTCAAAAAAGATTGAGGCCATGTGACAGATGTGAGATTTATTGTGACTCTTGTTGGTTATTACAGGTGGGTCATTGAAGGATTATCCAAGGTTGCACACGCCATTACTTATCTGAAAAAGAAGGGAATAAAATTTGAGTGGACACAAGAATGTGAGGAAATATTCTAAAGAATATTTGAGCCGAGAGGCTCTCTACAGCCCAGTATGGGGTATATCTTGTAACGTTACGTAACCTTTTCACGTTACGTAACATTACATAATGTTAAGTCGGCTATTAAAAAAAATAGAAAAAAAATTAGAAGTAAAGTTACAATGTTATGTCGGCTAAAAAAAATAGAAAATTAGAAGAAAAAAAAAACAACTATATAAATAGCAAGAAGTATCACAAACTACATCCAAATCCTAGCTACCTTGATCCACAACAGCAACTGCGACAACAAACAACAACAACCACTGCGACAGCAACAATAAACCCAGGTAAGAATTTTAAATTTGCTAATCGACAATCAATTCATAATTTTAAATTTGCATTATGTGGCTAATATCCTGGTTCAAATTATTTTCATATTCATATTATTTTAATTTTAGTAGCACATAAAATCTCTGAACAACTTAACATTTCACCAATTTCTGTCACCAATTTCTTTCACCGAATGGCTCAGAGATTCTCTACACAGTTCACCAATTTCTTTCACGGAATGTGATCAGATTTCCAACTTTAAAAAAGTGTAAACTATTTGCAATTCCTGTATATTAATTATTGTGATGATTTTATCAAAATGGGGCGGGCGCTACAGACAGAACTAGCTTTCAATACGTTTAGCCTAGCTTTCAATATGCCTAACCTAGCTTTCAATGCATTATGCCTTACCTTACTTACATACGCATCCATCTTTGAGGGAGGGAGGACGTGAGTTTTTTCTTTTCTGTCTCGCAGATGAGTTACCTAATCGCGTCTCAGCAGAGCTCCGATCTTCTGAAAATCATGGAGGCGCTTCTTCTTGCTGCAGAGAAGTCGTGAACCAGTGACTGCAGAGAAGTCGGAGCCAAATATAGAAAGACAGCCAAATGTTTGAGCCTGTTTTGGAGGCATTCTCTAAAATCTCAGCAGGAGCCCGTTCCCAAAAATCGAAAGACAGCCAAATGTTTGAGCCTGTTGTGAAGGCGTTCTTTAAAATCTCAGGAGGAGAAGCCTATAAATATGGCATGTGGAGCGTGCCAATTTTTGAGGAGAAAGTGTTCTCAAAGCTGTATATTCGCGCCTTATTTTAGCAGCAAGGAAATGGGGAGCGACCAATTTCGTGCCATACATAGTGTTTTCGGAACCAGGCACTTCGCAAAGCTGTTGTTGGAGGTGCCGAAGGACCAACGACATGTTGCTGCCTCCACCATATTGTTTGAGGCAGAGAGTCGGGTCCGATATCCCATTCATGGCTGTTATACAAATATTTATGCTTTACAGGAAGAGGTTTATGTATTGCCCTTCTCTAGTTTAGGGTTTTGTTTTTAACTCGATTAACTTATGAAACTTGCATTATATCGAGTTTAGGGTTTTTGTCTTTAACTGCCATTCTCCAGTTTAGGGTTTTGCTTTCAACTCCGTGAAGATATTTGTGAACTGTCATTTTCCATTATGGATTTAAATTTTGATGTTTGTGGTGTTTTTATTTTCAATGATAATGCCCGAGAGATCTGAACATATATCTTCCATTGTAGATTAGCATGTTATTCCATTAATATTCGCATTCTATTCGATCTTATTGGCAATGTTCTTCGAAATTCTTGACGTTGCGTGCACATTCATATGTACAATCCTGGATTTTATATCATTGTATGCATTGTGCTTCGTTTATAATAGAAAAACAAGATAGAGAATATATAATGTAATATTCTTCTGTTTTATTTGACTTTGGGTCGTATCTTTTCCTTTTTTACAAACTATATCAATTTGTACTTGTAATTTTTTTTTTTAAATAACAGTTGTTTTATATTAAAACTGTTTCATAATCACATTTACAAGAGAAACTCTCTTTTATGTTCATTCATACAATAAAGTCTTATATTCATACAATAAAGTCTTATAGGTCACGCTATAAATATTTTTACATACTTTTCATTCTTTCATAAAGGGTTGTTTCCTTCCTTTTTTTCACTTCAAAACATAGCCAACCAATATATAATTTACCTTATAGCTACAGCCAAATCAATGAAAAAAACTGTTAACTCTTTTGAATTTTGAATAGGATAAAAAATTATACTTTTTGCATTTAAAGTCGGATGAGGTCAGAAGTTGAAACCACTCTCAAACATCTTGACACAATTAATGGTAATGTTAAAAATTTAAGTAAAATGATAAAAAATGAAAGATAAAAAGAGAATGGGAACTTTTACTTATGCTATTGATGTTTCAAAAAAAATACAGCCAAATCAATGAACAAAACAGGTTGGTAACACTTAACCAGCGTAGATCCAAATCCTAGGCTCTATCAAGAGCAGAGAGGGATCAAATCTCCCGAGGTGCAAATCTCTTGCACCTCTTCTCAGGTATTGCACTCAAGGAGGTTTGTACCACGGGAGATTTGATCCCTCTTAGCTCTTGATAGAGCCTAGGATTTGGATCTACGCTAGTTTTACTAGTGCTCCAATTTTGAAATTGCAAAAACAAAAAAGGATTTTGTGGTGTGGATTGATGCACTTAAACAAGGAACTGGAGGATTTCTTATGTAAGTCAACCATGTGGTATGTTACAAGTTAAGAAATATAAAGGATATGTTACAAGTTAAGAAATATAAAGGAACATGTAATAAATTATGTGTAACATAATTTAGACCTTGCTTCCAGAGTGCATACTTTGAAAATATGAAAACACTATTTGATGAGTAGGAAATTCAAGTTTAGAACCTATAATTGCGATTGAAATATTTGTTTGAGTATCCAGCATTAAATGTAATGTAAACTAAATGAAGGTAATTTTTATGTAAATTAAAATGGCTTATACATTTAACAAAAAAAAAAACATGTATTTCATACGATAGCCATTAGTAATTTCCAAACAAATTTAAGGTGAAGGATTGTTAATTCCTCCACTACTACATTTGGTCCCACAATTCACACTAGTGCGACACATTTTTAAATCATAGAAACGTCGACAAATCCCCAACATTGTTGAATCAATCCCCCACTAGATGGTATTTTGTACTTTTCTTTAGTTGGCATTGTTATGAAATATGCAAGGCCACACTCTCTCAATTGTTCTTAATCTCTTTTTTGGTTTTCTGTGTTTTATTTGAAAACTAGAGGTTAACCATCCAAGGTAGAAGGGTGGTTACGTAAGTGTATATAAGGATATTATTTTTTTAATATTTATTTTCATACATGGTCATGAATAATGAGATGGGATTTTAAATTTAAATGGGATATATATTTTTCAAATGATTGGTTTAATGGTTTGTGACCAATAATATAATATTTGTAAGAGATTATCAATAAATAAAAAAATAATTTACCATTGGAAACACAATAAATAAGAGGATTGAATTGTGGTAAATTATAACAATAAGGATAATTTTTACAAACTTATGAATGCATAACATTAGAGATAATTTTTAAATAAGTGACCCCATTGTGAGGTTAGGTGGATAGTGAAAAACAAGATTAAAACAAGTAATCTCTAAATTAAAATATCATGAAAGTGATCAATTTGCATGTGCACGCCTGACTATAAAAATGGAGTGAACTAATAAAAGGCACACACCACTGCATTTATTAATAGAACCATTTGTGAACAGAGGTTAAAGTTAGATAAAAAGAAATCAAATAATTTAAATACCTTAAGTTATTTCAGTTCCTCATATATTTACTAATTTTCTACCATTATACAAAGGTTAATACAAGTCTTGAAATGAGAAACACATAAAAAACAAATACAAAACTTAAGAGAATTATTCAAAATTCTCTCCATTGGAGTTATTATGTGATGAGGGATACCTCTTGACTATGTCAATGAGTGGGCTAAGTTCATGTATAGATGAAGAGATAGACTTCAATCTATCTTTCCTTAAACTTGAATGCATATCAAGACAAAACAAGGAAGATAGAAGCAAAGCTTAACTTGAATTCATATTAAAACAAGAGTCACAAAGTGGTAATGTCCTCGACAACAAATTGAAGATTTAATGCTAAGTAAAATATTGTTTTATGACTCTTTTGCATTGCTCGAGATTCTTTGCAAACAAAGAAAAAACAAATGCAGTTAAAGTCTCTAGTATTCGTCCAGGAAAAAAATGATACAGTTAAAGTCACTAATATGAGTTCAGAAAGAAAATGTTGATGCAAACACTTTGTGCATGGATCAGGATAATTGTGAACATGAGCACATTGTTTGAAAATCATATCCATTGCATAATAACTATTATTTGGTTATGATTAGCTACAATATCATTACAACCCCTTAGACACGATTCAATCTATTTTTTTTTTTGAGATTGAGTAGTCATTCCATAATTTAGATATAATAAACGTATGTAAATATATATATATATATTTGGAATAATGGAAATTCGATCTCTCCAAAGGTTAGAGTAGAGTATTGGATTCCATCCATTAACAATGACTAGAAAATTCTAATCCATATCTAGAATAATCCAAATCCATGGATAATGACTAGAAAGTCCAGTCCAAAACCAAATCCATCTCTAGAGTAGTCCAAATTGTAGTAATGTGGAGATGTCTTTTTGAGAGAAGGCCATTGCAAATTACGGTGACTCTACGCAGGGCATGAAGAGTTTGTAGGAAGTAACAGAAGCCAACAATCAATACATGGATATATGGAAATAATATATGCAGTTGGGAAGAATGTGGAATTCCACAATACACCCCAAAAAAATAATGCATGAAGCAGAAACATTCAAATTTACATCATTAGATCTTCTTAAGCATTCATACTTGTCTTTTGTTAGAGACTTGATCATTCGAGAAAAGCGGGATAGAGTCTTGATCATCTTGTTTCGATAAGATCTCTAGCATCTGCTGTTAACATAAATGCTAAGATCGGTATTAAGTCATTCCAACATTATGAAGAAATCCACAAACGATGTAAGGAGTCCATGTAATGAAAAATTCAAACTTTAAACCACTTATTGTAGGTGGGTAATTACGAAATGCTTTTGTGGTAGGTAGACCTCCCAAAGGAGGAGCGTTTATCAACCCAATTCTACGAGCATTCCGAGTATATAGTTCCTGTCAAATGAATGGAAGTCACTATATTTACATATACATAACATAGTAAGAAATAATAGAGATATATTGAAGCTCCACTCCAATTCTATTCAAAGATTGTAGATAGAAGCTTATTGTTTCACATTTTTCTTACCCCAATGTAAGATAAGTATATCTGCAAGAGAAAATCCGTGTACTTTGAAACAATGAATTGTGAAGAACAAAAAGGAAACTAGTAGTAGTTGTTGATGAAGTCATTTGAATCAACAACTATAAAATATATCGCCTCATTCAAAATAATGGCGCCTCGTTCGTCTCCAACCAAACCTACCAGTCTTCTCCTATATTCTTTAAAGTGGCCGACTTGTTTCCAAATTGGTATCACGTTCTACACAACATTAGCCATTAGTCTTATCAATAAATAAATGAATCAATCTAAAATATAGCAGATGAAAGCAAAATAATTATCATGAAACTAATTAGAGGTAGCTACCATTATGTTACTAGTTAAGTTATCTAAACCATATCCAAAAGAAGCAAAGTTGACGCCTGTGATTAAGTCTGAGTTCTGAAGCTTAGGGTCCAAATATGGTGGCAACAAATCCTCGATACTCAACCCTTCAACTGCAATCATATCATAACTTTAAGAATAGTCCACAATAAAATTAGATCTTATTAGTTCTTCTTCAGAATCTCAACAATCTTTTCTATAATTAAGTTCTTACCAAAATAGTCGGACATGAGTTTTCCATTTGATAAATGCTCGGTGGGAATTTGGCCAATGAAATCTATACCATATGGAGAAAAAATGGCTTTGATTGCTGTGGGAATATAATAATTATTTCCCATATCACCGTACGAATCGCTAAATACTAAAACTACAGGCACATTCAAACCCTCAAGTGTCTTGAGCATACATATTTTAACAAACAATATCACCAATAAAAGCAATATAGACGCCCTTACTAAAGGTCCAGATGTGTTCATGGTGTGATCCTGTTTATATCTTAATAAACTTAGAGTCGAGAAAAAAATGAAAAATCCAAAACTATCAGACGTCAAACAAGAACATTATCGAGCTGGAAGAGCTGGAATGAATTTACATTGTAGAATAGCCTTGAAATTAAAACCTGTTAACTTTTACAGCATCAACTAGAAGATGGTCATATATTCCAAACTATAGTGGATTAGTTGGAAATTCTGTGCCATGAAAATGAAATTGTAGAGGCTATGATTTGCAAACTCAGAAGCGACTAGATAGCAAAGCCAGACATGGACAAAATGTCCATTCAGAATTTGAACCAAACTACTCACCACCCACCGCACTTGAAATTGATTCTTGCAGGTGGGTTAATTATTTTTTGTTTATAGTGAACCAACAATCTGATCTATTTTATGCAGATTTATGTCACGAAGAGAGTCCATCTGTGGTTGAAATGGCTCGAAACATGAGACGATGGAGGTAGTACTGGGAAGCTCAAATACGGATGCGTCTTGCTAATACTGAGCTAATCCTATGCCAAGCAATCCAAGCAATTTTTGGCAGAAATCATATTTATTAATGAGCCATTGATAGGAAGACTTGTCCCATGGCAATTAGCCATCATGACAGATTTCAATGGCCAGCATGCCTGAGACATTAAATTTGGTTGGAGTCTGCCCATAGTGGGGGTGGGCAACACAAAACGAGGCAAATGTCAGCCTGTCGTAACCAATCGTAACCAATAACTGTTTAAATAAATATGTTTTTAATATAAACGCTAAACAACATTGTTAAAACGATAGTCTAGAAAAAAAATTAATCTCCTCATTGTGAAACTAATGTCCTCGACCAAATACTATATGTTGAGGACATAACAAAACAAGGAAGACAAAAGCAAAGTAGTTTCATGTCCCTGCCTCAGTTTTTTATAAAAATTATTCAATTATATATTTTGTTAAGTAGTTATCATTGTATTAAATGATTTGAATTGTTTTGTATTTTAAAAATACAAATTTAGTTTAATCAACAAAATATATGAATATTTTTATAATTTTAAAAAATATTATTTTTATAAAATGTTATATTTAACAATCTTTTCATTTTTTTTAAACTCAAACAAACATACATACATATATATATATATATATATATGCATAGCATATATATATATATATGAGAAAACAATGGTCTGAAGTGACAATTGTCAATCAACCAAATTACACCATCGAGAAGAAATACTTTGAAAGGACCAAAGACTATACAAGTTCATATAGATTAGGAGAGAGTCTCCCAATAGGACAAATTACATATTAATGAAACACGATTAAGGAATTGGATGAAGATAGTTGGATTCTCTATTGATGTTGAGGAATCCCTGAGACAACAAGCATACTTTGATGGCCAAGGCATCTGCAAGACTATTAATATTCTGAAGGATGTGGAAAGAAGTGACAATGTCAAATTCTTTCAATGAATTCCGAATTCTCTATAGGGATTTATTCAAGGAAAAATGATTGAAGCAATCATCTGAATTTAATGCTTTGATCAACATCTCAGAGTCGACGAAGATTTGGATTGACTTGTATCCATTATCCTTAGCAATATGAATCGCCATGAGGACACTATAACTTTTAGCCTGGTTATTTGACATGATTCCAAGTCCCCAATTAAAACTGAATTCAGTCAATCCATCTGGAGAGGGAACCAATCCCCTAGCTCCTGAGAATCCAGGATTCCCCTTGGATGCACCATCGAAAAAAAATTCCACTGAAGAAGAATTCATCCATAATGATTTTAATTCATCCAAAGACCCACGAAAACGCCAGGGAATAGCACTGACAGGTTTGATACAAACCACCTTTCTTAGTCCAATAGAACTGGTGCCCAACCACATTGAAAATAGAGAAGCCAGGGGAGAAGAGGATAACGCGTTGTCTGCTGATTCAACAATTAACATTTTAGTTTTAAAGGCCACGTTCTGCGGGTTCAAAGACTGATTGTTGAAAATACAATTATTTCTGGAAAGCCACAGTTTCCACCAAATAAACTTCGAGATCGAGTGCCATATCTTGTTCCAGGAAGCATCATTACTGTTATTTTGAGGACGCCGTTTATTCTAGGAGAGGTATAAATATTTAATAGAATCTCGGGAAAGAACAGGGAATCTAGTGCCATGGAGCACCAACTCCCACACCGGTTTAGAATATTCACAGCTAATAAATATGTGATCGGCTGATTCAAAGTCTAATTTGTGAAAACAACACCTAAAAGGACCATTAAATCCACATTTTAGTAGATTATCACCAGTCAGCACCATGTTGTGCAAGAGTAGCCATGAATTTTTTTTACCTTGGGGAGGTAGTGCGAAGACCAAACTGATTTCCAAATCGTCATGGAGATACTTGAAGAGTGTGAAGCTTGAAGTTCGGAGAAACCTTTTGCAACTGAGTAAGAGTCAGTGTTGCCACAACTGGAGCTGTCTTAATAGGAGCTATGAACTAGAGCAATACTAGATAGAGAGGATAGCAACAATTTTTTTGGGAGATAAGACGATTAGGAAGGTTGGGAAAAGACCAACCCACCCAGTTTCCAACACTGTCCCAAGAACAAATATCAGCCAAGTGGAGCATGCCTTTGTTAGTTGACCAGTCCATAATCTCTGCTAACGAAATGATAGAGGAAAGAGCATGATTTATTGTTATTTTTTCCTCCCAGAGGAGGATCTTCTTCCCATTACCAGGGATTCTATAAATTTGTTGATTAAATTTGTCAATACCTCTTCTACAAGAATTCTAGATAGTTGTACTTGAGGGTGTATTAGACGATGTTATATTTCTCAAAGAGCCACCTTTGGGATATTTCATCCTAAAAATATTACTGATAGGATGGTATTTTTCCACATAGAGATGCCAAATAAGTTTACCGCCCAACTCCAGGTTAGCCAGACAGGGGTCATGAATTTGTAATCCACCTTCTGATAAAGGTTTTTTAAGAATTTCCCAGCTTGCCAAATGCATCTTATTATGACTTACTTTACCACCATTCTAGAGAAAATCATGCAAAAGTTTAGAAATATGAGCCGAGATAGACTTGGGGGCAAGCAACAATGAATATTGAAAGATAGGAAGAGCTGAAAGAACTGACTTGATCAAAATCAATTTTCCAGCCTTAGTTAACCATTGACCACCCCAGGAAACAATTTTAGCTTTCATCTTGGCAAGGACTTCGAGCCAGAGAGAAGGAGGGGATGGGCAAAGAGTTAAAGGAAACCCCAAATAATTTATCTTCTCCCACTTGTCAAAGTGAGGGAAGCCTAAGAAGTTTGCTATTCGAAGAATAGAAGGATGATCTACATTCCAACCATAGAATGCACTTTTTTTTTATTGTTGATCTAGGCTTCTGAAATTAGTCAAAAATTTTGAAGAATTTCATTGAAGGCCTTTGAAATATTCAATGAGGTCCCTCCTAGAAGAAGAGAGTCATCCTAAAAGAGAGCATGGTTTATTGGGTCCACTCCCCTAGCAATCTTAATTCCCGGGATGTAACCATATTCCATTTCAGCTTAAAGTTTTCTACTAAGAGTTTTTGCCATCAAGATGTATAGAAAGGGTGACATCGAGAATCCTCAACGAAGACCTCTAGTGGCTTGGAAAATTTATGTAGGTATACCATTTACAAGAGGTGCAATCCAGGGCCTATATGTACAAGCTTTGATCAAATTCACAAACTCAGAGCTAAATCCAAAAGAAAGAAGAACTTTGTAGAGGAAGGGAAGCTTTACCCGATCAAAGGCATTATTCATGTCCAGCTTAATTAAAATTCCTTTATCCTTCCTTTGGAAACTTGAATGGAGTGCTTCTTGAACTTGGATAACATTATTGAATAAGTGCTTACCTTTTACAAAGCTACCCTGAAGAGGAGAGATCAGCTTACCTAACAAGAGCTTGATCTATTGGCGAGACTTTTGGCTAAAATATTGTAAGAGGCATTACACAAAGAAATAGGTTGGAACTTATCAAACGAAGAAGGGTTAACTTCCTTTGGAATTAGATCAAGGAATGTAGAATTTGTACACCCCCCAACTTTAACTTATTTTTGGAAGGCTATCACCATACGGATCAACATCACCTGCCAGTCTCATATGGAACTCCTAGTTCTCGATCCTGCTTAACTCTGGAAGAAAATAGGATCGATAGTGAAGATCTTTGTAGATATTATCTCGTCTGCACATGGCTTCCAGAATGGCTTCATCCGAAGGTAAAACCATATCTAAGCAATCTCTAGAATGCAAAGAGTTCTCTGCCCAAGCAGGCAGATAGGATTCTTTCGGCTCCTCTGAGACTGAGAGAGGGACCGGAATGGAATAAATAGCGGTATGAACGATAGATTGATAAGCTAATTTCATTGCCTATAAGGGCACTTCAGGTTCATGGTGGGAAGGAAGAACCCAACGATCTGTCCTATCAACAACCATTGCTATAGACTTCCCTACATGAGTAGAACCTAGATAATTAATCGAAGTTGGAATATCAAATGTGCCCATCAATGATGCATACATTCTAGCCCCTAAGCTTTCTGAAGTAGGTTTAACCTCATCAACCAATGGTACAGTGGACTCGTTAGTTTCCATGCGGCCTTTTCAAGTAAAACTGAGTTGGTCTACAGTAACCAACTTCCCTTCGTGTGGAAACACCACCACCCGAAATACAGCCGATGCAATAGTTGACATGGTGTAAGTCCAACTTCTCCCCAAGAGCAAGTTATAATCCAAAGGTGCATCAATCACCTCTACCTCAACAGACATTGCTTTCCCTACCAACTTAATTTCACAAGTCGGTAAGATACCATGTGGACGAAATGACCTTCCATCGAAAGCAGCAAGTAGGGTGTTCGATGGAACTGGCTCTGGAGATCCAAGAGCTTTCCAACAAGACGGGGACATGACACATGTAGAAGCATCCTCGTCGACAATTTCCCTTCCAATGGTCTTTCCACCATGGATGACATCTATCGAGAAGGCTACATGATACGACGGGAAAATTTTGACATCAGACAAATTAAACTTTGCCAAGAGGCTTGATGAGTCCATACTACCTAAGGCTGCTAAGAGTGCATCTCACTACATAGGACAACTCTGTAACACCTCTAAAGACGACATCACACAAGGAGGCTGGGCTAAATCTTCAACTACGGAGTAGTTTGTTGCATCCCTAGCATTAGGATTGTGCAAGGTTTTCTTGAAGACACCTTTCGGTATCTTGGGCATAGGGTCGAGATGCTTCTTAATTGTGAGAGGGTTGGAAGTTTCACTTATTGACTTACCCTTCTCTGAGGCCTCTATTTCATAGTTCTTGTTCCTACTTTGGAGTAAAGTCTGGGATCGAACCATGTTGATATAATTGGGGTTAGGAGCATTTGGGGTGCCCCTTGCTATATTTGAAGATGAAGCAAAATCCCTTCCTCGGGCAAAAGGATCCTTCAGGACAGTCAGTTGTTGGCCTTTTAACAACTTATGAGCTTGTTCCATAAGGGGACATAGATGGGTCAGGTGATCTTCATGGCACAAATTACATGGGAATTTCACCTTATTCTTTTCTCCCCCCCCCCCCATCACATTGTTTGTGGGTTTTTGCTTGTTTTGGTTTCCCTCACCCTTTTTTCCTTTCTTCTTTTTCCCACCGGGTTGCTGACTTCCCTTCTGAGAGGATTGTGCATAAACATTTGCATTCTGGGGTGAGGGGGCAGCCTTTGCTGCCTATTCCATAGAATGTTTGACAGACAACTCATGGAGTTGTTTAGCGAAAGATTATACAGTGGGAGATTTCACAGAACCAACCACACCATCGGCATGGGGTCCAGGCTTAGGTTTCTCTACATTATGCGTTGGCCTCGGTGCTTCAGGGATAATTTCATAGAAAATCCCATACTGAGAATATATCAAATCTAGCTACTAGGCCCTTAGGATAGCTTCTTCTTCATTGGTCACTCCCGAATTAGATACATCCTTAGATATATATGGCAATAGGGATTTAAGGAACCATTCTAATAAGAACTCAGTAGGAATAGTCGCTTTGATAAGGCTCTTCCGTCTTCTCCACTCTTGGATGTGATCCAAAATATGAGTGGCCTTGTCCTGCCGAAAGGTAGACAACAAGTCTATCCCGAAATCATATCGGATAGGAAGTTGGAAGTGACTAAGGAATACATTAGCCAAGTCCCAAAAACTATTAAACGCAATAGAAGGTAGCTCAATATACCATTTTATTGTAGTATTGGTTAGATTTCTTTGGAACAGCCTCAACCGAACTGAATCCTCGTTTAGTGAGTTGGAAGAGCACCGCAAATGGAAAGTGGTGACATGAGCTCCCAACTTTGCCTTCGAATTTTGGGATATCCGAGGGCAGCTTGGTAGGAACGGGTGGCCAAAAGGAGTTATGTCTCACTAGTTCATTCATTAGTTTCGATAAATCTGGAAAATTTAATGTTGCCAGGAAAGGGAGCTTGGGTCTAACTGGAGCACTAAAAGTACCATCTTGGGGATTAGAGGGACTCGCCCCCATATTCCCATATGTGAAGGTGGGGTTGCCCCCGGCCGCTGGTTGCGAAGTGGTTGGGATGCTTTGGAAAGGATTCCATCCATAAGCCAGCAGATTGTTTATGTGCGGTGCAGTGTATGAGGTTCTAGGTTCCCCAGTCGAAGCTGGAGTTTGGAACATAGGAGCAGGTATCCCTCCGCTGAAAAGCAAAAAAGGAGAGCTCATGAAAGGAGCTAAAACCAGAGTTTGAAAACCTTGACCATAAGGATTAGGGTTTTTGAACTGCACCCCTACATATGGAGTGGATGGGGGAATGTGCCCCCCATTCCAAGGAATCCCAGTGACCATACCACCAGAAGTACTTGCTAAACTTGTGGGAGGCGGTGGTTGAACCACCTGGCTAGCTAGAGTTAACAGTGTAGTAGGTATACTTGTTCTAGGGGCACCTACCGGGGAAGGTGGCACCCCTTCAGCCGGAGCGGCTGAGGTGGAAGTAGAAGAACTTTCTCCTGCAGTAGACATTAGTCTACCCAAAGGGACCATTAGAGGAAATTTGGGGTCTAAAATGGGCCTTATAAGAAAATGCGCCAACAATAAATTTTGTGAGTTGGAATTCAAGAACCAATAGAATTTCAATAAAATGAGTCAACCATAATGGTTGAATTGACATATTTGTCATAAAAGAAAACTATTTTTTTTGCTCGTATTTTCGACATATATCCCTGTGTTTTTACTCAAATTTCAAGCAAGAGAGCTCGTTGGATGTGGAATTTAATTCCGCATCCAACGAGTACCCACATTGCATACTTTTGACGGACCTCGCTATCCCAAAAACAAGAAATACCTGAAAAAATGTGATGATGACATCATCATCACATTTTTTAAGGTATTTATTATTTTTGAGGTAGCGGGGTCCATCAAAAGTATGTAGTGTGGGTAATCATTGGATGCAGAATTTAATTCTGCATCCAACGAGCTTTGCCGCTCATAATTTGAGTAAAAACACAGGGAGATATGTTGAAAATACAAACAAAAAAGTAGTTTTTTTCATTCTTCCTCCAAAATTAATAACTATTATTTTATTATTATAACTATTATTTTATTATTTTAACTATTATTTTATTATTTTCCTTAGGAGGCCCATTTTAGACCTCAAATTTCCTCTAATGACCAACCACAGGTGGATTGAAAGGACGAACTTGAACGGTCACATGAGCGTTTAAGTCAGTTAGAGGTGAATTAAAGTTCCTTGTAAACTCGTCAACCTACAAGTCTTCTATCTCAACTTTATTTAAATTAAAATGATTTTCCCTAAGTTCTAGTTCACCTGGAACTTCACTAACTCCTATCGGTTCAAAAGAACCATCCATATCCAATCTCCACCTTTGAGGGGGAGGTGGAGGTTCCAATGTGATAAGTGGAGGAAGGTTTTGTAACCTTCGTGACCTTCTGACAGATTGGTCCTCCATGATTGTAAATTTGACTCTTCACACCCTAAGTTCGGCTAAAAACACAGCCAAACCATAGAGCAATCACTACAAAGTTTCCTAAAGTCTCAACAATCACAAGGGGTATAAGATATGCTTTCCCGAAGAAAGCTAAGAGACAGTTTCTTGGCATCCTTGAAGAGGTTCTTAGGCACAAGCATAGGAATCACCCACCGCCCTCCTACACTTTCAACAAGGGTTACCTTCCAAGCCTGTCCAAGGTGAACCATAAATAGCCTTCTAGTTTACCTGTGTATAAACCCTAGATGTCCAGGAGACTAGAGGCTACCTTAACTATATCAATAGTTTGGGGGGACAGTCGCAAGTCTGATTCGTACGCATGGGGAGGGTAACAAAGCCTGAAAATATGTCTAGGATAGAATCCCCAGATGCGTAAAAAACTTGGTCTACATTTTGACAAGGAAACAAATGGTTATCTCCTCAGTCCAAGCCTCCACACAACCTCGTGCTTAACTCTCGTTTGAGAGGAGCTTCCTAGATACTATCAACACAGAGAAGGATTTATTTATCGATTGGCCAACTATGTCTGAATTTAAGTACTTGCGGGGAGTTTAAACTTACTATCCCACAAGTCTAGCCTAAGCTAGTAGGTGTATGACCCTATAAAACAAAACTTACTAATAAATTTTAAATTATAGCGTTCATTTTAAGGGCTATTCTTAGTCAGAGGGTAAGTGGCGTGAATGACTATGATATTATAGACTCGATAAGAAAAGTAACAAGGTGTATAAAATGAATTCCAAAACAAATTATAACTACTTAAAACAAGCTTCTTTTTCTTTTTGTAGATACGAACTAATGAAATTACAACTAAGTAAGAGAAAGCTAAGACTTATTTTTTTTGTAATTTTTGAGATTTTATTCAAAAACTGAAAATAAAACTACAATATGCAATTCAAATGCAAATGTTTCCAATGCCTTTTTTCACTTTTCAAACTCTTCAAAAATTATTATGCACCTAAATGCAAAAATTCTTGAGTATGCTTGAATAATCACACTATAAAGCAAGAAAAATGAAGTATAGTAGACTTATAAGAACCAAAAAATCAACCACCTAAGGAAGAGACTTGGAAAACACCTAGCTTGGGAAGAAACAATGAATGAAATCCACTGAAATCATTAAAAAGCAAGTGACAAATTGAAACTACTTGGAAATAGTACAGGGTACAAGGTATCTAAAATCCTAATCACTGATTCAGATACACAGCACTGAACCTATCACCGAAACAGGATAATCCACCTCAAATTGCTAAAAGAAAGAAGATTCAAACAAAAAAAACTCAAGGGCTTACTGAAAAGCACAAAGTATGGTGCACAGGGCTTTCAAACCTATAGTAAAATGCCAGCACTAGAAGACCCCAAAGCAAAGAAAAATCCAAATAAGATAGGGACAAGCAACCCTACCTAAAAATTTGCTGCTAAGAGATGTACGGGACTGTTTAACAGAACAACCTGCATACTGTACATGACTGTTCAGTATAGAAACCTGCGTATACAAGTTTCTATACGCGACTATGTAGCACAGCAACCTGCTTACAAGAAAAAAAAATTTCAAAAAAGAAAAAATAATGAAGGTCTCCAAAACACTACTACAAATCAAAACCAAGATATAAAACCATACACTGAATCAAAGCAAAGACTGGGAAAGTATCTACAGGAATAACCCACAACAGGATGGACTCCCCAACAGAGTCACCAGTTCTATTGTTCATGATTAACACCCTTGTAACCTAGGGTCTTAGGTTACCAAATTGCTACTAACCTTGCAGACAATCAGCTTTACCAGAGAATAGAAAGGGAATAGGAAGAAAGTCTTGACTTACCCAATTTCTGCTTCGTTGTTGGATTTATGTCCTATTCCCTTAGGTGAAAGAAGTGACTATGTTTCCTTCGAGATCAAATATTATCCCACCCACACCTGCCTCCCCAAAAACAACCTTTCATGTCATGTTAATAAATTTTCCCACCCTCTTGCTCGTGAGCTAGAAGTTCCTGCACTGTTGTAGTGGCTTTACATGTGCATTAAAGGCTTAAAATTTTGTGAAGGGAGCACCCTAAAATCCAATGGAAATTTATGCTTCCTGAAGGGTTGCATCAATAAATAATACACGTTATTTCTAGTAATGATTGTTTTAATTTGTCTCTCATAATACTAAAATGGTGTCAAATGATGGCTTATCAATTGGTAAATCCATTGATTGCTCAGCTATAAAGGAAAATCAATTGGTCAAGATATACATGATTTGTATAGATCAATGATTGATGAAAAAAAATTATTTACCATTTTTTATGGAGAATGTTCCTATTGGTGTTCTTTAGGTAGTTGTTTCCAATCTCTTTTTAGCTGGAATTGTGTAGCTTCTCTCATGGCTTCTTATAATCTACCAGCACAACCTTTTTCGACGGTCTCAAACTCCACAAGCGCATGTAGCTTGCTATTGACAAACATATCATTCCTTAAAGGTTACAGGGTAGTTTACAAACACACAAAAATGCAAAGACATAGCAAAAGCAATTTATTGTTCTTCTTTTTCCTTTTCTATTTTTTATTAACGGGTAAACACACACACACACAGACAACGATATTTTTCAGGGGGGGAAGAATCTTATCAGGCTAGAAAACATTACATAAATTGTGACCAAATCATCGTCTAAACCAAACCTTCAAATCTTTGTGAGGAAATAGAGTTATTGCAATCATGTAACAACCCATATAGAATATTTATAACCATAATTAAAAGTAACATTCATATATCATATTTATAACCATAATTAAATGATACATTTAACAAGATTTTTTTTGAGAACTAAACTATCAAGTTCTATACATCACTTAAATAACTATGGGTAAACTAGCAACAATTAAAACAATATTCTGATAAGAAGAATCACTACTTACCTTTTCAATGCCCAACTTTATGAATTTGAATGTAGTCCTTGTTCTCCTCTAGGATCTAACTTCTCTATCTGCAACATAGTCGGGGGGAAAACTCTCCATCCAACCAACCCCAAGCAGAAGCTCAAGACTTCGATCTCTCAACAATTAACACTATGTCATACCAAGTGTGTCCTTAACTATTTTCTTTGTTTCTTTATCCCTCTCATTCCACCCTCTCCTCCTCCTTATCCTCCCCCTTATAGGGTGCACACAATAGAAAAAATAACACAATAAGCAACAAACTCACTAATACAAATTACCACAATGAACCTCTAACCTATTGGTCTTGCCTCCTTTTTGTTACTAAATGTCCATATTTTACTCAATTTCTAAGTTTTGCATGATGAAACACTTGTCACCCGTACACTTAAATTAAATTACAAGAGCACATTTCTCTTTTTATCTTTACATATAATACTTACATTTTTACTTCTATGATATGTTATTATACTTCTACTAGTACCTTGGGATGTTACAAAAGAGCCTTATATCCAAATAATTTGGTTACCCAAAACTTCAAACCTTTAGAGGATTCATCCCATGATAATTCATATTAGGATATTTTGGAGCATAAACATTCAGATTGGGGATGTTAGGGTAGGTATTATCATGTATCACTATAACATACAAAGGGCCTGGGTGGGAAACCCTACCTAACCGGTTGGAAGGGATGAATTTAAAAAAAAAGAGGTATTTTGGAACAACATGAATTTGTTTTAGGGTTTTGTTAGATTGTGAAAAGGAAGTCTATGTTGGAATGGTGTTTCAAGGAAATGAAGAATAGAGCTGATTTTGATGGCAAAGTGTTTCATGTTTCCTCTCCGCAAACAACTAATATATTGAATACGAAGAAGGCATATGGATTAATGGGTCTTCTTACTGATAACGGTTATTCATTGTGGATGAATAAGGGTGTGGAATAAAGTGGAAAATCATTGAATCTATCCTTTGATATCCATAAGGAGAGAAGACTTTATTACTATGTAGAAAGATCAACCTTTTCCTATCCTAAAGAGATTATTAGTGAGAAGGTTATACACTATTAATAAGATAAAAATGTTGTTCCTGGATGATAAGGAAATTGTGTTTTTCCATCATTTACCACAAGTCTTGGGACTCTCCAGGGAAAGAGAGAGAATATAAAACGTGTTCATGTTGTGTTATTATATTATATAATTGAAATTATGTGTTATATAATTGATATCTATTTATATTATGAGTTGTAACACACACACACACATAGATACATATACATACATACATACATACACATACATACATACATACATACATACATACATATACATACATACATACATACACATACATACATACACACATACATACATACATACATATACATACATACATACATACATATACATATACATATACATATACATATACATATACATATACGTATACATATCTTCACACACTCTCTCTCTCTCACACACACATTGAATTACAAAACATTCAATTAAAAAAAAAACACAAATGCATCCTAGAGATCATCCCCATGATAACTCATGATTCCTGCGACCTCTCACTCCCTATGCCGTCTCAAAACTCGGACTTCTAAAAATGCGTAGATCCCTTGACCTGTCAAAATGTAGAGGAAACTAGGAATACCTCCCTCGACCTGTGTTAACTCATAGCCATATCAACACAACTCTATGTGGCATGTATTCACTTAGATCCTAGCATAGAGCAATGGAGGCCAAAGTGAGTTGGGGTGAGTGAAAGAGAGTTGTGGATCCCCATAATTCCTCTTAAGCCAATGAGTTTGGGATTTTTTTTAGTTTTTTTCCTATTTCCCAGGGCTAGGTTGAATATTTGTGTGGC
Source organism: Pseudotsuga menziesii (assembly GCA_001517045.1). NCBI lineage: Eukaryota > Viridiplantae > Streptophyta > Pinopsida > Pinales > Pinaceae > Pseudotsuga > Pseudotsuga menziesii. The sequence goes on from LPNX010714621.1 coordinate 369,758, forward strand.
CAATTTCTTTCATTTTCATTTCTTAAAAATTTCCCTCCTACAAGGTTGTCTTCCTTTGGCCATATATTCTTAGATTGGTTGGTTTAGCTCCTAGTCCACTTTCTACAATTACACTTAAAACACCCTAACCCCACATATGCCCATGTAAATCATCATATTTCTACCATTGATTAAGGGGTGGGGGTGGAAGTGAGCAAATTGCATATAGAGAGAATCATAGGGATTATAGTTTCTTATGCATTTTTAGATTCTTTTAGTTTTGAGGAAGAAACACAATGATTTTTTTTATGATAAAGATACTTAGGAATTCACATTGTTTAAAATCCAGCTAATATGTGTGAGTTTGTCCTTGTAGATACCTATACATGGGTGGAAAATTCAAATGGAAATGAGTCATCTCTAGCATTTACTCAACATTTGGAGAGGGGTTCCTTGTAAAATGAGAAAGGAGTAACCTAGAATATCACATAGTTAATCATATAGTGGTAAAAATAATATCGAGGAGAATATAGGCTACATAATAGAAATGGTATTTAGTTTGAGAGAGGTAAGAATGCAAGTAAAATTAGTATCCCCCACAATAGACAAATCAAAATGAAAAATTCCTAAATATAGATCTCTCCACATCTAAGAAGACCAAGTCTCCTATACCTAAAATTGATGGCTAGGACCTTATTGTTGTTAAGAATCAGTGGATTGGTATATGTTGGTGGAAAAACCTATGGATTAGTAATATTCATAGTTTATGTGGACCTATCTACACGACAAGATGCTTGAGTAGGGTGTAACCATATATTGGAGCTTGATTTCGGTGTTCACCTCTCCAACGAATTGAAGGGGATGCCCCCCCCTCTCCTAGATGCAATCACCTTTTAGGAAATGGATGTGACCATCAATCCATCGATTCAAATTAGATTGAATTCCTTGAAATTTTCTAATAAATTAGACTCCAACCCTGAAGTAGTAATCCCCTCCTCGGCCTCGCGACTCAAATCTCTAGCTCTCTTAGAGCACAGATTGATCAGGCAGTTCACCAAAATGTGGCCTTCTCCGAAATCCATGGATGCATGTGTTTTAAAATCATGGAAACCCCAAATGAAAGGGAAGCATATCAATATAGTCCTATGGTAAAGGTTTCGTTGTATTTATTTTTGGAATGCATCGTGATAGAAATCTAATCTTCAGAAGTGGCCCATACTTCTTTAGCTCTCAAGAAATTTATCTAAACAAATATTCATTGGACTTCGATCCCAAAGATGACGTATCTTCATGCTTTCCTATTTGGGTGCATCTCCCTCACATGTCGCTTAACTATTGGGGAGATGACTATCTCTTAGCCATTGGAAATTTCTTAGGGAAGTATGTCGATAGAGTAGTGTCTAAAGGGAGGATATTCTCCTATGCATGCATTTGTGTCAAGGTTTATTTGGAAAAAGACCTTTTGAAGGCCATAACTTTGAATTTGGACAATTAGAAACACATTTATATCCTATAATGCAAACAACTACCCTTTAAATGCAAAATTTCCCATGAGTATGGATATTTTGCTAAGGACTGCAAGCTTAATCAATGAGCATATGAATGGAATGGAAAAGAGGAAATCTGACATAATGTAAAGAAAACTACATGAAATCCTAAATCCCCTTCCAAGCCCCTATCCAATGGGAACAAAGTGGGTCCCTCATATAACAACGAAGATAATATCAACAAATTTGTCATCTTGGTAGAAGAAGTAACTCAAGATAAAGAGAATGATGATCCCCCCTATCTAGATCTACACACAACTTCAAAGACAAAGGAGTCCGAGAAAAATCAGGATCTCTCTCATTACCATACAAAGGAGCAAACAGAACCACATCATAATATATCTAGCAATTCGAGGGGAGAATAGACAAAAGAATATTTAGCATACAACATAACAAGCCCACCAACAAAGAAAAAAAGGAACCTAAAATCCACATGGGAGGAATAACAACCTGAAGGAAAGCACAACAAAATGAAGAAGAAGAAGAATCATAGGAATAGTTTCCATTGAAGAAGTTAGGAAGGTCATTGGAAAAATATGAAAGGGAAGAATTGACATTAAGGGTGGTGGCTCTAGGATTGCATCAAACCTTCATAAGTAATTACTGTGAAAATTCCAAGAATCCCAAAGTCATCGGAGAATAGAGGAAGTAACAACAACCAATCACAAGGTAAATAATGAAAGTAGTCTCATAGAATTACAAGGTAAGGGGAGAAAATACAAGAAGGAATAAGTCCAAGAAACAATGAGGATGGAAAGGACCTCAATTCTCATGATCCAAAAGACTAAGCTAGAAGAAGAAACCATGTTGGAAGTAGAAACACAAATTTGGAAATTAAGAAAATCCAAAGCTATAGGAGCCATGGGAGCATTAGGAGGAATATGTACACTATAGGAAGACAACTCCTTTGACCTATGGTATGTCTTGTTGTCGCATCATTGGTTTATGGTTACCCTCCTGCACAAAATATTAGGTAAACAAATCAATATATTCAATGTATGTTATCCCAATATGTACATAGAAAAACAACGATTTTGGAAAACGCTAATAGAAAATAAAGAACATGAGCAACATATAAGCAACATTATGGTAGGAGAGTTTAACACAATCCTTTTCTCAACTGAGAAAAAATGGGGCAATGCAGTCAGAGACCCATTCAAGGAAAACATGGAGGATCTCATAATCAATTGGGATATAATAAATATAGTGCCAAAAATAGGGAAATTTATTTTTATGAACAGAAGAATCGGTCCCGGGCACATCTTAACAAGTCCAGATAGATTTCTTGTTCGTAGTGGCATCTTGCTCGAGAACCTAAGAATCCATTCCACCGTCATCTCCTTGGGTGTCTCTGATCACAAGTCTATATCTCTTAGAATTAATACAAGAATGATATCCCAATTCCTTTTTGATTCAACCTTTTATGGCTTCATGAACAAAAAATTCATTGTTATAATCAAATATACTTGGAAAGAACAAGTGAGGGGTTCACCCTTCTATCCCTAGGAGGAGAAGTTAAGAAGAAGAAAAATAAATATGAAAAAATGGGCTAAAACCAACTACATATCCCCATAAATCAAGAGAGTGGAGATAAACGCATAGGAGCTAAAGGAAGAAAGAAAGCTAACAACAAATATACACTCACATAACCGACTAGAAGAATAACATTAGCATTTAAAGATAAGAAGTCAGTGGCTAAAAGATGGGAACAAAAACACTTCATTCTTCCACAAGCAAGCCAAGGTAAGAATTCTGAAAAGCAAAATCCAAGAAATAAAAAAACAAATGGGGAGCAAGTCTGTGAGTCAAAAGATATCAAAGTGGAGGCACATAGAAATTTTAAGCATCTCTATACTAAAGAAAACCTGAAATAGGAAGAGATAACGTAGGAATAACTTGAAAAGATTCCTACCTTTATAACAAGGTAGGAAAATGCATCTTTAGACAATAAAATAGAAGAATATGAGGTTATTGAGTCTATATGGACCCTAGAGAATAAAAAGGCATTAAGAATAGATGGATTACATTTCATTTTATGAGAGCAAAATGGAATATTATAAAGAAATATCTCTTTTGAATGTTGACATGGAACTAAAATAAGGACAAAATATGAGGAAGCACAAACTCATCCTTTGTAGATTTTGTTAGATTTTTATCATTCAAGCTAGCATTATGATCTTAGGATCTTATCTGAGAGAATAGCATGCACATCAAGAAAACACAAGAGACAATGAACACAAAGATTTTCCTCGGGGAAACCATAAAGGAGAAAACCTCACAACTTCCTCTCAGATAGAATCAACACCAAAAGAAAAAACCCAAAAATAGTAAGATGATCTCCCGACAGCAGTAGTCTCTCTCTCTCTTGTCCCAACAACTTCTTCGCTCTCACTCATGCGCCCTAGTGACTGAGTGTGTGTGTGATAAATAGAGAGGCTCACTCTCTATTTATATTCTTTCGTTCACTTGATGTCCACTTCAACATGTCAGCCCCACTTAACAATTAATTACTAGGGCCGACATCTCTAGGAGAGTCTAATAACCCTAGTGCCCCACAACTGTGGGGAGTTTTCCCTTCGATCAACAAGGAGGGTTAACCTTGACACAATTTTGGGGACTATTGCCCTGACTTACAATGGAGGGTTAACCTCAATGAATTTACATGACTTTTTTACATTATTGAATGTCCCGATCGGAACATCAGGGCATGACATGACTCAATTACATTATAGATACTTCCCGGAATAAACATCGGGGTACAATACATAAGATATATAGGTGAATACATTCTGAAGTTACAAATACATCAACACTCCCTCTTAACTAGGAAGGTATTCTCTCGACACAATTTATTAGCACAAGTATTCTTCTCTGTATCATCTGGATCATAATCAAGTCATATTATTTTTCAAGTCATCTTCATCGTCAAGTCATCTTCATTGTTAAGTCATCTTCATCAATTTTGGATCATCACTTGATCTAGAGCATCATTGGATCATCATCAAGTCTGGATCATCACTAGATCATCATCATCATCACTGCTTCCACTATCTCAATCAAATGGTGTTATCTCTTCATTCTTCTCAACACAGGAAGTTTTACAGAGCCAACCCTTTTTCATGCTGGTTGTAGGCCTAGCCTCCATGTAGGTCTTCTTCAACACTTATATTTGACCCTAAGTCAGAATGGCCTGCCCAACACTTACATTTGAGCATGAGAGGAACACATCCAACACCATGTCAGGAAGGCCCAACAATCACATCCGATCATGGGAGGAACACATCCAATAACCATACCGGAAAAGCTCAACACTCACATCTGATCATGGGAGGAACACATCCAAGAACCATATCGGAAAGGCTCAGCACTTATATCTGACCATGATAGGAAACTTTATTCACACATCATGATAGGAAAATTTATTCACACGTCATGATAGGAAACTTTTATTCACACATCATGTCAGAAAGGCTCTGCACTTATATCTGACCACGATAGGAAACTTTATTCACACATCATGATAGGAAACTTTTATTCACACATCATGTCAGAAAGGCTCTCAACCCCATGTTTAGTGTCAGTCCCTGACTGAACAAATTCCTGGTAACTGACTAGGTTCCTCCATTCTCCCAGAGAATGGAATTTAGCACTTATATATGATCATGTAGGAACCAATCCTACAATCACATCAGAATGGCTCAGCACTCATATCTGACATGGAAGGAACCAATCCTCTCACCATGACAGAATGGCTCAGCCCTTACATATGATCATGGAAGGAACCAATCCTCTCACCATGTCAGAATGTCTCATGGAATCATCACTTTCCCTTGGAGGGAACCTCGATCCAGAGAACACCAAGCTTCTCCTTGGAGTACTCAAACTTCACTCTAGCCATTTCTAGCATAGAATCACATCAGGGCTGATTACATCCAAGGATAAACTGCGAGCTTCGCTAGGACTGATTACATCCGAGGACAACCTATAGGACCATTTACGTCTGAGAAACCTACGAGCTTCGCCAAAATTTATGCTCAAACAACCTGTCTCATCAGTTATGCTAGAACTCCCTCTTTCGAGAGATCTGGATCTGGATCACTGCTCCTCTATGCATCATACAAAAATGCAAGTTAGATCAACCAAATCAAATAGTAGTTTTTAAAAGAAACATAATACCTCCCAAATAGGAAGTGGTAACATCTTTTTCCTTGGCTGTACTCAGCGCCATGCAGGACTCCATCCTGCCAAAACAAGAGATCACACTTGATCCCATACTGGAGCAACACCTTGAAGTGCTCTTCCTATCAATGGCACTTTCTGTCCAATCCGAATCCACATAACCCTCCAGGTTAATCTTTAGATTCGTATCATACTTGAGCCCATACTCAACTATACCCTTCAAGTACCCCACTAGATGCTTTGCAACCATCAGGTGAACATGTCTCAATGTGTTCATAGCAAAGCAAATATCTGGTATCGTATTCGTCAGATACATCAAGGAACAAATCATCAAACGATACATCGTGGCATCAACTGACTCTGATGCGGCATCATTCAATAGCTTCAGGTTCGATGCCATAAGTGTGGTCATGGCCTTGCAGTCCATCATCTTGAACCATGTCAGGATCTCTACTTCATACTTCCCTTATCCCAGGGAGATTCTGCCACACCTCCATGCTTAGAAAGTAGTGCATCATATCCAAGTCCTTCATCTTGAACTCGACAACAAGTCTCCTTCTTGCAACTTTAATGAGTTCCTCTTTTCTGTCAGGAACAAGTCATCGACATATAACAGGAGCATCATTGGTATTCCACCTTCAACCTTGAAGAAAATGTTGGAATCCACTTTACTCTCAGTAAAGCCTAGAATCATTAGTAAGTTGTCCATCATGTTGTACCATGTCGAACCTCAGGATCTTTTGCAGTCACTCCCTCTGAAGCGGAGCATCGTTCTCCCTCTGTCTTTCGTACTCTATGCTTGAAAAATTCTATACCGGAGTGACAAGTAGCTTCCTTTGCTACTAATATTCTATGTATCCATCTAGGGTCACTGGATACCAAGATCCTGTATCTTGAAAACGTTCTTCTCGCACCCATCTGTGAGCTTGTCATCCTCTATAGGTTTTCATCTTCAACCGTGTAGAAAAGGTTAAGATCTTCATCACTCTAGGTGATCTTCAATCTCCTCATGTATGTGTTATCCCATGGGTGTCTTCTGAGCTTGTACAAGGCCTTATTTCATTTGCACACATGATTCTGCTTGTCATGTGTCTCAACTTCCAATGCCTTCTTTCCATGAGAAATATCGTGCTGCGAATCTTGCCTTGTATCCCATGATGTTTCCATCTACTGCATGATGGAACTACGAACTTCCCTTCACGTATCGATACTGCATCCTAGACATCATTCTTCTCGAACTGGTCTTCCCTTTATTTTTGGTTACTTCTTCATGGCTAGAAGGTTTTGCATCAATGATGTCACTGCATTCGTCATATTATTCTTCATCTTGAACTGTCATCACTTGTTCTTCGGAATAAGTCTCATCCTTCTTTTCTTGTAGGCGATTTTATGCGATCTTTCCTACGAGTCAAATGCATTAGTTGTATGGTTAGAAACATTTCATAAGGTATATTCATAATGAAAAAATATTTTGCATCAAGATATATGATTATGCAACTATTTTAGCCAATACAACATTCATCCATATCTCACGGAAACTTTCTAGATGCCTCCATCTCTACCAGGACAACATTGAGATTGTGCACTAATCCAATATGTCAGCAAAGAGGTTTCATTCTAGATAATTAGTAATGGAGAGTTGTATAGCACCATGAGCTACTTACCCATCACATGCATATTATTAGTATACTATCATTAATGCAAACATTCTGTCATGCATAATACATCAACTGAATATAAACAAATGCATAACAAAAACAATATCATGAAATGACAATTGAATACTTATCTTTATTTGTTTCGTGGGTAGAATCCTTCTTGAGACTTCGTCTTCATCATCTTCTTCATTCATAATAGCATTGTTTCTTATCCAAACGATAAGATGGATAAGAGGTTCTTCAAGAGTTGAGTTCTTCATATTCCTCATCGCTTGAGGGATCTTCTTTGGATGGTAAGAGCTTGATCTTCAGTTGCTCCCATCTTCTCTTATCTTATTATGAGTCAAGCTTCTTCTTCTTCCCAGAGTTTGTTGAAAGTAATCACTTCCTTTGGCACACATTCCTCGCATGAATAAATCCCATGATCCTGGGAGGCCTTTCAAGGTGTCTATCACCACTTCTGCATTCTTCACTTCTTCTTTTATCGCTTCAATTTGTTCTTTGATTTGAGAGACCCTTGTAAAGTATGACTGTATGATCTCTACATTATGGATCTTCACATTCTTCAACTGTTTTCTCAAAGTCACATTAGAAGAAATTTTCAATTTAAAATGGGCCTTCCAAAAATAATACAAATTCCATGTCATCATGTATTAGCCAATAAAAATGCTTTAAAATTCAAAAAGGGAGCACCTCTTCAACAAATTTTTAATATAAATTTGGGGATAGGTATCATAAAAAAAAACTACTTTTTTTGTTTGTATTTTTGACATATCTCCCTGTGTTTTTACTAAAATTTCGATCGGGAGAGCTCGCTTCGGCATACTTTTGATGGGCCCCTCTGCCCCAAAAACAAGAAATACCTGAAAAAATGTGATGATGACATCAACATCACATTTTTTCAGGTATTTCTTGTTTTTGGGGCAGCGGGGCCCATCAAAAGTATGCCGAGTGGGTACTCGTTGGATGCAGAATTTAATTCCACATCCGACGAGCTCTCCCGATCGAAATTTGAGTAAAACCACAAGGAGATATGTCGAAAATACAAACAAAAAAGTAGTTTTTTCTTTTCTTCCTCCAAAATTATTAAATATTATTTTATTATTTTAACTATTATTTTATTAATTTTCCTTAGGAGGCCCATTTTGAGTTGAAATTTCCTCTAATGTATTTCGATTAATGTTCTTCCATTCAAATAGATTGGTCAAGGAATCAACCATCTCTTTCGGTGTCTTTAGGGAAGACACTTGTGGTATAAGGTGATTTGTGATTGAATCAGCAATGATCTTTTTGGCCTTGACCAAGTTCTTTTGGTGTAAGGCTTTTAGCCTCATCTCCCTTTGGAACTGGAACCTCGCTTCTTATGTAGGTGTCCAATTCATTTTCTTCAGAGAGATCATATACTTCCATTCTTGGAAGTTTTCAACTTCAACAAGCTTATCATCAAGATGATGTGATATATCACTTTGAAATGAGAACCTCAAATGAAAATAGCAAAAGATTAGATCTTACCGATTTGAGGTGTCCGTCCTGGTTCTAGAGCTGGCTGATCTAGGGTTTGTCAGAGAAACCATAATTTTCAAAACTTAGAATATTTAAGATATGATTGGATAGAAAGCTATACCTCTTCAAGGTGAGCTTTCCAATGTACTCATTTTCTAAAAACAGTGGAGGGAAGCTCCCAGAACAAGAAGCCCTAGTTTTCCAATTTCTTCTGTAGCAATTCTGAATACTGTTTCTATGGTATATCTGAAATTACTAATACTTTGTGTCTAAAAATCCATACTGAGGATCCTCTCCTGTCCTTGTTCCAAAACCACATGTTTCATCAAGATTGGTTTCACCAATTGGGACTTATGATCATTTTTCCAAGGTGACCTATTTCAGGACCATTCAGTATAACAAAGTTGTACGAACGGCCACATGTCACTGTTTCATCTTCGATATCTGAAACTTCTACCATAGAAGGTAAATTCCATGCCCTTTTTGGAACATGTTCATAAATTTCATTTGGACATTCGTAGCTCTAGATATAGCAATTCTCCCCAGGTGTCCTGTTTAGGGATGAATCTTGGAAGAGGTTGGAACCCTAACTTGGAGGGATCATATCTCCTAGAATATAGTGCATCCGAGGCTGAAATTTGGATACAGTGTAAATCAGGATTTTATCTTCGGCTTGTGACAATTTCAGCTCCTGAGCCTTCTCCAATCCCAAGATATAGTGAATGTACCAAAACTTATCTGTTTTATCATTTTAGGGTTTTTCTGGTCTGGGGTCAAACTAGGTTTGAATTTCCCAGAGTTATACCCAACCAAAAATCTTGACCCAGGTCTCTAAAATTCGATTTTGATGAGGAGAGAAATCCTATGCCAGGCTCACTCAAAAATTCCTCTTCTGTAAGAAGCCCTAATTTCCCGCACCAAAAACTGAAAATGCTCGAAATCGAATTCCGCTTCGATAGAAAGATGTGCCCTTCAATGGAGAGTCAGCCTAGCATACTTTTTCTGATGGATTGTGGAGAGAGAACCAAAAAGTAAGAATCCCTAGCTTCTGCAGCTGTACAATGTCTTCTTCTCAAGTTAGCTTGGATACCATGTTAGATTTTTATCATTCAAGATAGCATTATGATCTTAGGATCTTATCTGAGAGAATAACATGCATAGAAATAAAACACAAGAGACAATGAACACAAAGATTTTCCTCGGGGAAACCATAAAGGAGAAAACCCTGTAACTTCCTCTGAGATAGAATCAACACCAAAATCAAAACCCCAAAAACAGTAAGATGATCTCCCAACAGCAGTAGTCTCTCTCTCTCTTGTCCCAGTAACTTCTTCTCTCTCACTCAGGCACCCCAGTGAGTGAGTGTGTGTGTGATAAATAGAGAGGCACACTCTCTATTTATCTCAAGGCATAGGGAAGGCTAGGAGTCAAATGAGTCGGATCCATGTCAAGGAAAATTCCAAAAGGATTTGGATTATGCACACATCCTGATGTACGCGGTTTTAGTGGTCAAACCCGCGTATATATGCGCTTACAGGTTTAAAAATCGCATGTATCATTTTTCATATGTTTTTAGGGATGATCAAGGAAACATCAAAGGACAAAAAATGGTCCATGGGGTCTAAGGAGTCTGCAGCGGGACAGGGGAAGGCCATACACAGTGTGATTCACCTGGAGTGGTGAAATCAGCTATAACAGATGCCCCCTAATGTGTCAGGTTAGAGGGTTCATACGATGGCTGAAATACATTATAAGTCCATCCTAGAAGTGGAGTGATGAAGGATACCAAATGGAAGACCAGCCACCCAATCAGCATAGTACAATAATATGACTGTGCATATAACTGCAAATACATATAGCAGTCCCCGATACATAAGAGTACAATGGCCATGAATAGGCATGATGCATGATATCACATATGTGGTCATATCCACGTACAATATACATAGATCAGAATCTCCATGATGAAGATATACACAGGACCATGATCTCCATAATGGCTGAAAATATCTGACATATACTGGAATCAAGTCACGAGAGCTGAAATCTCATGAACACTGGCACAATCAAGGAGGTAGCATATAAGAGATGCCAACAATCTGGAAAGTCTTCTACACAGACCGCTATGAGTACATGTCCTACTATGCGAATAGAGGTGTCGAGGTCGAACATAGTAGTCCATCGTCTGATTACCGGTCATTAATGTATACCGTTAACATACGCAAGATCACCCATCGATAATGAAAATGGGAATCAAGGTACTAGAGTGCAAACTAACAAGTGTGAATAAATGTGTTGAGGTCAAACACTTGATAGGATCCATCGATTAGGGGACATTGATGTATTCCCAAGAACTGTTGATGGTGAGAGAACCTGCCACTGATGATTGCAGGTCTCAAGGCACTCAAAAGGACTCTAGACTCCAATCCCAGAATAAATGATCTGAAGTCGATGGGATGAAATCCGCTAGAAGGAGGGCATTAAGGCATCCCCCATCATCCAACACGAGGTACTCAACAAAGCTGTATAATGTGGAAAGACTCGATCATAAGGTGCACGAACTAGGAACTGTACCGGGAATGGCCAACATGCAAAGTCAAGATAACTGAGGAATGGCCGACTCAGGCTTCAAATTCCTTTGAATAAGAGCATAATGGTGTATGGTGATTGAATGAAGGCAGCATAGACTCGATATACAAACTGGGACATCTCTGCGACACAGGAGGCATCAACAGAGGCTCCATAGGGACTGGAAGCTTAAGCAGTCGATGGAGATAAACTCACATAAATGAGTACAGCTCTTTGAGTCAAACTATAACCCAACCAATGGATGTGATATATAGTGCTCTGTTCGAAGGCGACACGACTCGACAGCTGCCACAGATAACATCTTTCCTTGTACGGATTTTTGGTTTTTTAATTTTTTTGGACTTTTTCGGTTATTTAAAAAGCTTGAAAAAAGAATAAAATAGCTTTATAGTTACAAACTAGGATGATACGAGTGTCATAAGGGAAAACAAACTAGTTCCAAGCAGAGGAACATACCTATGCTCAATGCAAGGATACATGTGTAGGATATCGACACTCAGGGGAAAATCCCCTCCTGGTAAAAAGGGAAACAAGCTCTGAAGGATATATAAAAAATGGCTCTACATGGCTAGACATGAAACAAGCTCAGGCTATATGGCTGAAACACAATGTCAGGGAAGCCAGCATAAAGCTCAATAAGGCAGGAAAAGCTCATGATAATGCATTCACAACTTGACATGAGGGAGTCCTGAAGGAATAGGCCAGCAAAAGATCAAGAGGAGTATGAGGCTCTTGCGAAATGTCATGGCAGTACTATACAACGGACTCCCGGACCTAAGAGAGGACTCACATCATGGGTACCAAATGAAAAAGGGAGCTAACTAGGGCACCCATGTATAGGAAAGCTCTACCATTCACATAGTACCACTTCTAACAATTCCGTGATACCATGGAATGGGTTCGTACCTAAGGTTAAGATGGAATGGTCATAAGGTAATGCATAAGTGCAAGCGGATGTGACATCCTAACCTATATTCTAGTTCAGACATAATACCTGTGATAGGAATGAACAGGTTGAAACCTTGGAGAGAGTGTACAAAAAATGGACCCTACATGACAACCATATTAGTCCAAAACAAACCAAAATAGCCAATAAAGAATCCAAACTATAGGATATAGGGAGGAATAATCATGACAAATACACCCAAAGGAAACAATGCGGTGAACAATAGGACATAAAAAGGGAAGTAAGGTGTAGACCCAACATCCATGCATCCACCACCACCCCCTTGAGGGTTACCACTGGTGTAAAGACTAAGCAAAGGGAATAAAAATCCTCCACACATGGAGTAGAGGATGGAATATGACCATTCACAAATCTATGAGCACGGTAAGGGGCTGTGATGCCCCCAAGTCAGACACTAGGGTCTGTACTAGGACCAAGGACAGGCGATAGGATACCAGGCATGCCGAAAATAAAAGGACCCAAACTCAAGAGAGCATAAATATACTCAAGTAACCACGATCCCAAAGGCCAAGTAGCGCACAAAGAGCACACTCCTAACAAAATCTACAGCCAAAATACAAGCAAACCAAGGGGACGATATGTGAGCTCCCGAATGTAGCAGGTATGTCTCGCTTAGGAGAGGCTCGAAACTCCCATACACTACAAGCGGAGGTATGTAACCAATTATAGTGGCCCTCAAGTTCAACACATAAAGCGACTGTGCTGTCCGATCCCTACCTGGCCGGGACACTTGCAGAATAACCCCTGCAAAGTACCCCCTCGATATCCTAGGTGAGGCCACTAGGGTCACCTCAATATAATCAATGCTCAAGAGGACAGTCGCAGGTGGGATTGACCATATGGGCAGGGTAGCAAAGCCTGAAACTCTTGAAAGAGCCCCCATATACGAATACAATCCTGGAAATATCTCCGGTGCTACTCAGTTATGACTAGGGGTCATCCCAATCAATAACCGCTCACACTGCCTCGTGCTTATCTCCCTTTTGAGAGGAGGATCCTGAGAAACACTGGTTATACCAAGGATTTCACACACTCACCTGGACAGACACATACATGTTGTTGTTTAGTGATTTTGGAGAATTGACTTACAATGAACTATTCCAAGATCCTAAAACCTAAGCTTGTTAGTGCACCCTATAAAATAAAATAGTGTAATTCATTTTATTATGCGTTGATTTTAATTGGCTGTAATTACTCAAAGGGAAATGGCCGTGCAACTAATGACATGAAGACTCAGTAGTGAAATAAATATGCACACCATAACAAACAATGCTAAGTGCAATCTTTGTCAAATGAAAAATAGGGTATGCCACTACATGAGATGCATAAATATATATTCCTTTCTGAATGCCAATGAAATCCTTCCTATATGAAATCCTAAACACAACTCTCATCCAAGCAATCCAATGCAAGTACCTCCTCAAATCCATATGCAAAAAAAATGCAACTACCTTGTATTTTTCAATATAAAAGAATGAAAAATGCAACAAAAGTCATCTAAAACTCTCAGTCTCTGCAGCAAGTATAAAACACAAGCCCAACAAGACACCGAGACAAAAAGAGTAATGCACTAATGGCAAAACAAAAAGGATAAATGACTAAAACTACTTTCAAAGAAAAATCAATGAAAAAGCGGTCTCTGGTCACAAAAGAAGCAACCAACTGACAACATCAGACCCAAGGAAGACCCAACCACACTCACAACCCACCCAAAAACTTCCCACAACATCAAACTCACCAAAAGGGAGGATGTATGCAATTGTTTAAAGAACAACTGCGTATATGCGTGAATTTTGGCCAAAAACCTGCGTGTATAGTAGATTTTGGCCAAAAACCTGCGTGTATACGCGACTTTTGGCCAAAAATCTGTGTATGTACGCAACTTTTGGCCAAAAACCTGCGTATACAAAGAAGACAGTGGTAAAAAGCAGGCCAAGGGTCAAACCAATAAAGGGGAGTGTCAATGGATGAACATACTATAAAATGCAACATAGAAACAAGGAGAAACAAAGAGCAAGTCAATAATATCAAGCCCATTGTACCCGCAAACCCCAAATAAAAACAAGGAACATCCCCAGCAGAGTTGCCAATTCTGTTACGGAGAGAAATTCCTATGGCTTGGGGTACCAGAACAGACAACTTGACTCCAGAAATCAATCCTTTCCAATATGCAATAGAAATTAAATGTCTAACACTAAAGGATCAGACCTTGTACCTTATTTCAGACGGTTGAAGTAGATCCCCGTTGAGCTTTCCAATCTTCAGCTTGAATTGGTATATTACTTCCTCAATAACAAGTAAACAATACAAGAATTCTATATATCATGGTGTTAGATCTATTCTAGCATGTATAATCAATAATGTACAAGCATTTGACATAATCCCATGGATAAAATATTCATTCAAACACACATTATTGGATAGGAAAAGATATTTCTATTAATAAAATCAGAGATTACAAGATACAACCTCCGACAGCACGTCTGCGAACCGGAGAAACTGAATCCCCCACTTGGGCCTCCACCACTTCAATCCTCCATCTCTCGATAACAAGCTTACAAGCAAAAGGCAATCTTGGGAAGAACAAACTAGTGCTCCAAGGGACAAACAGATGCAGACTCAAGCATAAGTTCCAACAACAATAGACTATAGTTTCTTTACTCTCAATTCTCTCTTCTTGCCTTCAATGTACCAAGGGGTTCCTTGTATAGCTTCCAAAGGGGTAATGAAAGGTCGAATCCGAGCGATCTCAAGGCATAGGGAAGGCCAGGAGTCAAATGAGTCGGATCCATGTCAAGGAAAATTCCAAAATGATTTGGATTATGCACACATCCCAATGTACGCAGTTTTAGTGGTCAAACCCGCGTATATACGCGCTTATAGGTTTAAAAGTTACGTGTATCATTTTTCATATCTTTTTAGGGATGATCAAGGAAACATCAAAGGACAAAAAATGGTCCATGGGGTCTAAGGAGTCTGCAGCAGGACAGGGGAAGGCCATACAAAGTGTGATTCACCTGGAGTGGTGAAATCAGCTATAACAGTGAAACTTTGTTAGATTCCATGAGAATATCTTACCAAATTTCCAAGGAAATACGAAAATGTCTATGCAAGGGAGGTAAGTCTTGACAAAACATTTCATTTGATTAAATGGATCACTGCTACAACTAAAGTGGAGAGAGGGGGACCATAAATAAGAGATCCCAAAATCATGAATACATCTCTAGGATAGAAATGAGTCTGTTAGCTAATAACTGGAAGTGAAGAGTGGTGGATGAATTAAGTCATCAATTTTTTTTCTTTTAACACCCAAACAATTGCAAATTGGGAAAATTATGACCAGGATGGGGGGGCTCTATAATATGGAAGCTCTTGAAAGTGGCAACACCATTGATTATAAATCATACATCTTGGTTGAACAACAATGGAACCTATTTCAACACGTGGGAAGACAAGATAGAAGTGGTTGGAGTCTCATCCAAAAAAAGAGAGTTCTAAGAAGTACAAAGTTGACATATAGGAACGATGATATTTTCCTTGTTTTATATTTCCAAACTCAAGGATAGATATGGTAATTGGAAGGGATGGAAAACTCTTGTGCTTCCTTCACTTATGTAGGTGTGATTTCAATTGAAGTTGGTCCATTTCAAAGGATCATCCCTCACAAAAAATAACACCAATGATAAAAGGATTTGGGGGAATAAAAAAGGGGTAACACCATTGAATCAAGATATGGCCTCGTTTCACAAAAAGAAGATCCAAATCTGATTGACCCAATATAGAATAACATTTGTAAAGGTGGAAGAATACCCAAGGTAAACATATTTTGTTGGTTAATAATTCATGATAAAATCCTCACTGTAAAAATTGTCATGAAAAGAGGAATAGAAGGTCCCTCAAGATGCCTACTCTATAAAAATGCAGAAGATATTATTCCTCATTTTTTTTTATGAATGCGTGACCATTTTAGCAGTTTGGAGATCAACTTATGTTGATTTAGGGAAATCCTAGTCATCCCATCCACTTGGAAGGCTATGTTCCTCAACTGGAGTAGAAAATACCCTAGATCTTTTGAAAGTAAAAATCTAATGAAAAGGGTATGGAAAAGCCTCCCAAAATTTTTGTGTTGGAAAATTTGGATAGCAAGGAACATAACAATCTTTGGAGGATAAAATAAAATGGAAAACCAAATAGGAAATAATGCTAGAATCATGGCCTCATAAGCTATAATATCTAGAGGAGTCAATAAAGGGAAGATCTATCAACTGGAAACTCAAGAAAAAATGTGGCTTCATGATGACCTTGGAAAATTTGCATTCCCTCAAATGTCTCCCTAGAAATTTGGGTCAAGATATATCCTAGAAGATATAAATGGATCAATAAACTTTAATTTATTGGTGTGGATAACATAGAGTTCATCTCCTCTTCTTTGATGACACCTCCAAAGGAAACCCAAGGGTGGGAGGGGGGGCAGGATTATGGTCATATACAACCATGAAGGACAAAATAATAATTCTTTGCATGGGGAATTGTAATGGAAACCAATAAAATATATGAATCCCTTTCCATATTCCTTGGACTATGTATCATAAAGGAAAGAGGAATCAAAACAATAAAATTTATTGGGGACTTGGCAATAATTCAATCTTTCTAAGAGGACTTGAATGCCCATCCTCGGGCCCTTGATTCAGATATGACTCCAAGTTTTGACTTGGAGGGCTTCAGGGCACATTAGAAGTAATATAATACATCCGACAGACTCAAACATGAATAGAGACAACAACAACCGACATTATCTAGGACTGAACCAATAGAGTAGAAAAATCTCATATAGTTAGGGCAAAAGATAGTCAAGGCTATATCTGATTCTTCGTTTTTAATTTTTTCTTGTATGGTATCCATTTGTAATGACATGGAATGTAAGATAAATTTGATTTCATGTCATCTAGTAAGTTTCATATGTAATATTTGGTAAGTGTGGAACTAGAGGGTTTGGATGCTTGGAAATAAATGTTTCTTCCCATGGGATTCGTCCCTATGGACTTAGAATGATTCCTGAATATATGTTTGATCTGATCATATGAATCTTGTTAATAAATGTCACCATTGGACAAGAGGTTCAAGGTGTTAAGAAGTTTCTCACTAAATCCACTAAGGAGTACGATTTTGAGGGGCTTATCATTGACAGCGTAAGTATGATCTCTCTTGTAGCTAAGTTGAATTTGTTCTTCATAGTCCTCTAATGATTCATTCTCTCCCCGTTGCATTCCAAAAAACTCGTCCTTGGTTTCCCTAGATTTATAATAGTCTTTATATTTCTCAATAAAGATATCATTCATATGATCCCAAGAGGTGATGCTATTGGATTCTAATCTCATGAACCATCTCAAGGTAGAGTCCTTCAAGCTTGAGTTTCTATGCATATAAGGTATCATCATAGGTTCTGCATAGACCACCTCAAATTCAAACAATAATGTGTTTGGATCTTCATACATTAGGAAATGAAAATTTGGTAAATCAATAATATTAATGTTTTTCATCATGACCTCATTATCATTCTCTCTACGGATGGGAAAGTAAAAGATGACAAGTTGTTCCTCATCCACCATTACATTTTCTTCCTCATCTTCTTGGTCACTAGAGGATTATGTATTTTCTTCTCCTGGGTTAGAGCCAAAAATATTGAATCCTCCTCTTCTCATATTCTAAAAAGGCAGGGAGTTGACTTCAATATTTTCAGTGTCTTCCTACATTGTCTCCTCCTCCCTTCTTCTATAACTTGAGCTGGGTTTGTTTGAACCATGGGTCGTTGGTAGGAACCGACCAAACTCATCCCTAGATCAAGGCATTCATAGTAAGGTGAAGAATGTGTTTTTTGTTTTTAAATTCCATTTTTAATATTTTTTTAGGTATGAGGGTATGAGGATTTAAAATGAACTATCTAATGTGCAAAATTGAAAGAAAAATAAAAACTAATAGCTGGTTTAGAGAGACCTATTTGCAATAACATGTTTATTTCTTGTCATTTTGATATTCTCTTAATGTATCTTTCTCATCATGCATGTAAAATAAAATGACTATAGAATCTTCTCAGTTCCCTCATGGCTAGGAATTCCTCCCCCACAACAACGCCATCAATTGATGGAATTAATGACTTATTAGTAGTATTGTATCTCATTGGGAGAAGACAACAACAAGAATGTTGCATCTAAAACTTTGCTTTACTCATCAACCCAAGGATTCATACAAACTTATGAGGGACCTACACAATATATGCAACTACAAGGGAGCTAATTATGTCTAATAGTATGTAAATCCTTATCTGATCAATCAAAATAGTAATGTTTCTAGCTATTATGAAAACATAAGTAAAATAACTTTAACTAAGGGTTGCTAGAGCATGAGATCTAACTTTCCTAATTGGAACTTTGTTCCTTATATAGTAACATATGAGACAAGCACCATGAGATTTCTCTTCTAGTTCACAACCTTTAGTGAAATCCCTTTTGGTACTCTACCTTCATATTGCAAAAGAAAGACATTCAAGAACTTTAATATTTCATGCGAGTGGTCATAACAAGTAGAATATTCTCACTAATACTAAATACAGAGAACAAGATCTTATTTGAAAGAAATAGATTTGAATTTGAAAGCGCATTAAATGAGCATTAATTACTCTTTTCATAAGCAGTCTAAAAATAATGTTTCACTTCAACAACACACAACTTATGCAATTTGCAGGAAAACTACAATAAGTACTCTGTTCTAAATATACTCATGTAAATCCTAATTATAGTCTAACAAACAATTTCCTGCACTTCACCTTGGATGTGCCCTAATCCAAGGAAAGGTATGATCGTTATGAAACTTAGATAAGTATATGAATAAGATCACTTGTCATTAAAATGTAGAAAAATATGAACAATATAATACTTGTCTCAAGAACTCACGATTATAGAAAATAGTAATGTCATATCAGAATGGGTGCTAGCATTCTCTAATCATGCCATCTAGTTTATATATAACAATTGTATAACCTACTAACAGAGACTCCTAGTTTTCTTCAAAAGAATGAACCATGCGCCGAGAAAAGTGCACAAGCATAGTAAGTGTTCATGCATAAGATCATGAATGGTGGCAGCTACTAGGCCATACTTGGTCGTTGGGGACTAAGCCTCGATCTGATGTGAGTGTTTTGGTTCGTTGAACACTAGTGCTTGTGCCAAAGTGATTGTAGTTCTACAGAGTCTTTGTTTGAACTATGCATTTAAATAAAACTAACTGGTCCAAAAATTGGGACTTCTTCCAACAACATTCAACTCGTAAAAAAATTGAATTTAAGAGTGATTAGTTGTGATGATCAAGTTCTTGAATCAAAATTGTGCTTCTGATCTCTGAAAAGTGTCAGTTCAAACCTGTGTCAAGAAGGTGTTGCTGGCAATCATCCCTGTTAGTATCATATATGCAGTTACTTAGTTATGTAAAATAAATAGTACAACATCTAAATAGATAAATTGAAATCTTTCTATAATCTTGATTAGAATGTATACATTGGTCATTAACTTGTTACCATGATACTTCTTTTTAGGCACTAAATGATTGGTAAAATGGAGAAACTAAATGGCTTTTCTTGCCCAAAAGTGGGAACCATCATTATTATTAATGTCAACAATTTCTATCCACATGTACTTGTTGTGGGGGTCTTTCTTATATAGCCTAGCATTGGGGAAGATGTTTTCTTTAATGTAATAGGCTATACCTCTAATGCCTCTACGAGAGGATCTCTTGTTCCAAATTGACCATTGAACAAATCCCTCTATGTTAGGGACCTTAGATTCTTCATGCTCCCAAGTTTTAACCCTAAGTATAATATCAATTTCATTCAGGATCCAACTTAGCTTGGGGTATTTCTTCCAAGGGAAACCTCGATAGTTCCAAGAGAGGATCTTGAACGTGTCTAATTGCTATTTATTGTTATCTTTTGGTTTCTATCCTAGATAACAACTTTTCTATTTCTAATTAGAGCTCATTTTCATTCCTTCCTAACTTCTTTTACCTTTTGGACCTCCTTTCTTAATTCCACATGGTATTCTAGAATGAGATCTTCATTTATAAATATTCCCAACCCTTTTAGATTTTTAGTTTTTGTTAAAAATGTTATACTTGTGGTCAGTAAAGACAACTTTGATCTGGATCAACCTTTCTTTATTCTCAATTATTTTTCTAAACTATTTGCTTCTGGTAGGCAAGTTGTTTTGATATATAACCTATTATGTAGTTCTTCCTTGACTACAACTAACATATCCTCATCTTCCATATGTAAATAATTTGCTTGGACACAACTTAGACACATTTCTTCACCTCCTCATATATGTTGGAATTTACATTATTTAAAAAAAAACTAAAGTAACAATGAAATAAACCTTTAATTAATAAAAACATAAATTAATTGAAGAACATCTATTAATCAAAATAATTTCTTAAAACTAAATAATTAATTAAATTCTATTAATTAAAGTAATTTTCTAAAATATAATAATTAATTAAATTTTATATTTTTAGTTATATTTTGCAGTTGATCATAATAATTGTAATTTTATGTTAATATTGTATATCCTAAATATATTAAGTATTTGTATATTTTATTATTGAATTCAAAACATTTTTATATTTATATTTTATTTTTACATTTATATATTGAACTTTTATGGTAAAATAGAGTGTTTGATAAGAATTAAAATTTAATGGGATAAAAGAATTGGTCATCTTTTTGTGATATTAAGATAGTTAAAGATGAAAATCACTTTTTCATTTACACCCACTTTAAAGCATAATTTCAAAATATTTGTTACAATATTCACCTTCCTAACTTTTTAATTTGTGTCATAATTATGGTGATGTGCTTCTCTTAAATTGGTTTGAGCATAAAAATAAAAATTTGAAGAAAACCAAGTGTTTCCTTAGTTTTTTTTTAAGGTTTGATATACCAAACTTGGTATCAGTGTACATTAATAACCACCACTACCATCGTCATATTAAATTAAAGAAGGCCCACTAAGTGATTAGGATGTTAGTATTGTATTGTAATTCTCTCCTTATGAGATGTAAAAAATAATTATTTTAATTGGAGCTTAGAAACCCTTACAAAGAGATTAAATATTTTTCAGATTAACTATTTTTCAGATTACAAGGTTTTTCAGATTAAATATTTTTTGAACATACTGTATGTATCTCTTTTATTGATTTGTATGATAGATAATTTTATGTATGATGTTTATAAGTGTAAATGAAAATCAATAATTCATATTTATGATGACTAATAAATAAAATTATAATAAATTTTGAAATCATGAAAAATTTCATAAGTACATTTTGAAAACATAGAAAATTTCATAAGCACATAAATATATGTATTGTGAAAATTTTTCTTTAAAATTACTTGTTTCTACCATAACTTTAGTAAAACTTATGTATCTCCCTCATTAATTATATATAACATTTAAGTATTCATTTTATTCATAAATTTTTAGACACATAAAGATTGATTTCCATTTATAGTATCATTAGGTTTTTGAAAATATTGATTACATATGTATTTGAACATTCAAGTATTCTGTTTATAAATTTATAATATTAAATTTGAAAATTGATAAATAAAGCTATTCTTTTTATAAATTTACAATAATAACTTTAGAAATTGATAAATAAAATTAAGATAAATTTTGAAAACATGGAAAATTATATAAATATATGAATGCATGTGTTTTTGACATTCAAGTATTCCTTTTATAAATTTTCAATATTAACTTTAATATTTTGAAGTATGTCATAATTTTTTTTTCTTAAATCACAAAATAAATAAATTAATAAAAATATAAATCAAATATATTAACCTATATTTAAAAAAACCAAACAATAATTAAAAAATCTTAAATATGACACATTAAAGTAAAACCATATAGAATATACTAAATTTAACTTATTATTAATAGGCACATAATAGAAAAAAAATACCAAATAATAATTATAAAATTTTTATACAAAACTAAATAACAATACAAAATCTTCTAAATAAAATATAAAACAAAATCATCAAAAAAATAAAAAATAAAAAATAAAAAATAAAAACATAATTTGTATTTACATATATCCATACAAAATCTTCTAAATAAAATATATAAGGTCAAATCCAAAATCAACTTAAATAAAACAAAATAAATAAATAAAAACTTTTAAAAACTAATTTATATTTACATAAACCTATACAAAATTTTCTAAATAATTTATATTTACCTAACATAAACTCATACAAAATATTCTCAATTCAAAATCACCTTTAAATAAAACAAAATACTTAAAAAAAACTGAAAACCTAATTTATATTTACAGAAATCCATACCAAATATTCTAATTAAAATATATAATATCAAATTTAAATCATCTAAATAAAACAAATTAAATAAATAATTTTGTTTTTCAACAAGAAAAATCATTCTTTTGATATTCTATTAAGAATAAAAAAATACATAATTTAAAAATAGTCAAAGTGGACATAAAGACTATCATATCAGGGGAAAGAAATAAAAAAACTAACACCTCAAGCCGAAAAGATACTACATTGCCTGGAGCATTCCATTTTCTCCTCAATAAAAAAAACACCTTCCTCTAAAGACAAAGTTTCTTTTCCGTGTAAATATGAGCAATCTCAAGTCTCTCAGATTTTTTTGTTTTTCTACACCAATTCAAGAAAGAGAGAACCCCAAGTGTGCCAAGATTGTTTACCCAATTGATAATAACCAGAAAATCTCCCCAAATCTTAATCTATTCAATCGCAAATGATAAAGCAACTTTGCTACACCATAATGCAATAAGTTTGGCTTTTGTGTTGGTACCATTTCCACAATTCATTCTCAATCCGAAATAGTGTTTCCCATTAATCTTGAGGAGAAGACCTGTAACAAGACCTGTAACAGTATACAATCCACCATTAAAAAAAACAAAAAACAAAAAAAAATCATAACTATTGTCTCCTTTAAAGTATATTCTATATAAATACTTTAAAATAATTTTTAAGTAAATATCATTTATAACAAAAACCTAACCTTGTTATCAAATAAAAGAATCCAAATGCACTGAAAATAATAATAATAAAAAAAGAAAAAACCCAAGTCAAATCTATACGTCTCATACACCGTAAGAAACCCACAATGTCAAAGGCATCCCAACATTTAAGAATGAAGCTCACAATGCCAAATCTATATGTCTCATGCAAAGTTATTAACAGAAGGAATTATGTTTATCTTCTTCATACATCTGCAAAGCAAAGCAACGCATTTTAAACACACATATAGTCAGCTCAAGGTCAAACAGTTTAAATATGGTATTGGCTAAGACAGTGCAGGATTTGTTATTCTCTTCCAGAGAAAACCTGCAAGCTGAAAGCATTTAAACCAAACACACATTCACATCCTAACACGTAACGACTAAGACGTAAGCTAATACAAAAACCCTAACGACTGGGCATTGAGACAAAGTAAATGTATCATATTTTCAACCCTAATGGCTTGCCATGGAGACAAAGTAAATTGATCATATTTTTCAACATTAATGGCTTGACTGTTTGGAGACACATTAAATGCATCATATTTTCATTTTCTTACTCTCTGAGGATTGTCTTTTCCTGGTTGATCCCTGTGGCCGTGGGGGCATATGCGCGGGCGCTGCAGTAGCCTTCTTCTCAACTCCTTTGGCAAGTTTCTCACAACCACTGGCTCCATAGACGGGAGATGTCACAGAAGACAACGAAAAAATTCTTTTTTCATCCATGGGTTTTTCATGCGACCAAAGTGATTTTCCTCCGAAAAATTTATTTGTTCCACCATATCCATTCAAGAATGTCGTCTCCATATCATAAAATTTGGTTGTCAATGGCGGAAATATGATCACGAAGCTTCTTTTGTTGTACATAGAGTAAGCCCAATCGGTTTTGCAGACGATCACCAAGTGCAGACTTCCGATCCTCCTCCACCATTGTAGATCCTAGATAGATCTTGCCCCAGATAAACAATCAAAAGGCAATTGAAATGAAAATACAATGCATCCCGGAATAAGCCGCGCGTTCCTATGCTATTTAGAGAAAAGCAATGGCCATTGACCACCGCCGCCCATTCATAAATTAATTTTATTGTCCCTGTTCTCTAGGCATTGCCACGGTGAAAATTAACCGAGCCTTAACTAGCCTGCTGTTACCGCTTTAATGATACGGCTGCTGTGTAGCCGTCAGCGGTTGGATGTCAATAACTTTGAAATTCAACTGCGTCGGCTGTCGTTGGATATCAACAACTTTCAAATTCAACGGTCTGTGCAGCAGCCATCCAATTAAAACCTGCTCAGCACCCTGGTTATTGATAACTATACCTCAACAATTTGGATGTCAATAACTTTGAAATTCAACTGCGTCGGCTGTCGTTGGATATCAACAACTTTCAAATTCAACGGTCTGTGCAGCAGCCATCCAATTAAAACCTGCTCAGCACCCTGGTTATTGATAACTATACCTCAACAATTCTGCATGTATTTAAGACAATGTAATTAACGTTGTGTCAAAATGTATCGGGATAGGTATATGAATGAGTGGGCACATAAGGTTGCCTTGTGGGATGAAGTTTCCATGAGATTGCAAGTTTCCATGTTAGGTAAAATGGATCAATTCCATATGCTTTGGGATGGGTGCAAAAGCTGAGAAAATAAATTTCAAATTCAACTGCCTGGGCTGTCGTTGGATCTCAACAACTTTCAAATTCAACGGCTTGTCCAGCAGCCATCGCATTAAAACCTGCTCAGCATGCTGATTATTGATAACTATACCTCAACAATTCTGCATGTATTTAAGACAATGTAATTAAAGTTATGTCAAAATGTATAGGGATAGGTATATGAATGAGTGGGCACATAAGGTTGCCTTGTGGGATGAAGTTTCCATGTTAGGTAAAATGGATCAATTCCATATGCTTTGGGATGGGTGCAAAAGCTGAGAAAAGTTATCTATATTTTATAGATCAACTTCAAATGCCTTGTGATGGTTGCAAAATCTGTATAAGGCTAAGTTTGTAAGTAGGATAAAACATAACTCGCTAATACGATGGAGATAATATGGGAACACATTATGCTTTATGAGTGTGGAGGTGGGGGAGATAATAGGGAAAACACATTATGTTTTATGAGTGTAGAGGTGTGGGGAGATTATTCCCCACCTTTCACCCCCACCCTATGTTTTCCCTATTATCTCACCCCACTCCCACCTTCATGTACATGTTTTCTCTATTATCTCCCACCACACCCACCCTCATCTATGAGAGTGGGGGATATATATATATATATACTCAAATAGAAATATTAAATGAGGTATTAAAGATGGGTATTAGTAGTGGTTGATGAATTTCAAAGACATGACTGCAGTGGTCTAATTCAGAACATAGTAGATGGGTATTGCGACTAGGTCTACACATTCAATTTGAAACAAAATAAATGAGCATTGTAAGTTGTAAGTTTGATCCTAGCCAATACAAACAAAAATGCATCTAATTAAGAGGAGGATTTGATAAAGGCCTCGATTTTAGTGGTATCTAATCACAAATTGTATAAATTGGTCAACTTGATTTATTATATAGGTAATATGCATTTCTTTGTTTGTGTGTGTGTATATATGTAGCTAAACTTTTAACAACAATACTTTCTTTGTTGGTTATAGTTTAAAATTGGTAAAAAAATATTTGGCTCTATATTCTACCATATATTGATTGTTGAGCCTATCACCTTCTTCTAGTATATCAAATTGTTATAGCGTGTTTAGAATCATAATAGAGCAAAAGGGATAGGCATTGTCTACCCCCACAAGCAAAAGTATAAGGAGGCCAACTATACAAAATATAGTTGTAAGGCTAGTTTTTGAATGCGATCATCCTTATGTGGGCTATCAAGCCTATAAAGGCACTCTATTATGTGTGTTATAAATTACACATATTAAGGGACACTAATTTATGAATAATGTTTATAACCATGGTTCATGCTCTTGTACATGGTTGGTATCTTAATTTTCAATGGAGTTGTTATGTTAACTAGTTCATGAAATTAAGAGAAAGGTTTCTTTGATGTCTTGCTATATGTAATCACTATTACTACTATTTCATGGTTCATGAAAGAAATCATTATTATTAGTTCTTTGTTTCCTAGTTTAGTGGTCCATGAAATTAAGAGGAAAAAATGTGAAAAAGTTGTAAATAATAATAATAATAATAATAATAAAATAATAATAATAATAATTTTCCTCAAAAGTTGTGACATAGCATTAAGGAAAATAACTTAAGTGCTATCAAGCTCCAAAACGTTCTTTGAGTAAATGGCTAAACATTCTATGAGTAAATGACCATTCTCACAAGTTGCATAGTCTAGTATTTTGACACATTCTTCTAGAATTTTTAGAGTGTATTTAATTGTTTAGATGTAGTATTAAGGGGTACATTTTTCTAGTTTCTTTATTGTGTTTAATTGTCATAATGTAAACATTGCCTAGAAAATTAGATATTCTAAGTTGAGTGAGTATTATTTAATGTAGGGTTTAATGCTTAAGGCTCTACCTCTCACATTCTCTCCAGCTCTCCATGTATGTAATATTAAATCTCTCCATGTATGTAATATTAAATTCACACTAAATTCATCAACTCATAATGATTTAAATTCACACTTCATAATGATTTAAATTCACACTAAATTCATCAACTCATAATGATGAACAATGACGGTCCTTTTTGTATTTCTATGATAGTATTTTGTATTTTATTTGTTTATAAAGATTTTCTTAGGGTTTTATAACATTCTTGACAATAAGGTTGGCATATATTGGAAAAGGCATGGATGCATTTTGGTGCAATGTGGGTGTGGGATAAAAGTGTTTTATTTTATCCCTAAATTAGTAGAGTTATTTGATATGGTTTAGTTGAATAGTGGTTTATAATACTAATCTAGGAATACCAATGCTTTATTGTTGGATTAAAGTAGTGATGTTCTAGTTTAAACTTGAGAACTAATGCTTTAATTTAAGTGCACCCCATGGTCGTATTGAAATTTTAATGCTCTCCATCATTTTGTTTATGGGTATTATAGTGTACTAAATAACCCGAGCTTCAATTTATATTAGGTGCATCTTTTCTCCACTTTGGTATTTACAAAATAACACTCAAAAAGTTGGAAAGGTTAGGATTGATTTCATTTATACATTTCACATGACAAAAGACAAAGAATAAGATAAAGCGAAAAAGAAAGAGGAAAATTATATTTATTTAGTTATTACATTTATTTCTAACATGGTTTTATCTTTTTTAAGGTTTAAAATTTTTCGTAAGAGATTTTCTATTAAACGACTCATTTTTATTAGGGTTTTAAATGATTTCAGTGTTATATGTTCTAAAATGTAGGTTTAAAGTGGTTTTGCCTCCATGTATTTGTACATTTGGGTTATTTTACAGTCTCAGAGGTCTATTAAATCTCCACTTTCTTTTTGGAATACCTATGCTCTTTTTTAGACTTGGAACATCAATTGTTCACTTTTTCTTTATAGTACCAATGCTCCACTTTGATTTATAATGATAAAACCAATTATGTAAACATTAAATTTAATCATTTACTATTAAAAAATTATAATATTTAGTAAATAAATCATAAATTTATATAATAATGACTACAAATTTTTTTATAAGACAACTCTAAGCGATGCCAATTACAAATAAGATCTATTTTCTAAATAAAAAATAATAATAAATTACAATATATTTTATTTACTTTATTATATTTATTTTTATAATAAATAAATTATTTATAAATTATTATAATAATTAATTATTTATAAAAAAATATTAAATATGATATTTATTTATGCTTGTTATATATTGATACTCCCATTAATTCGAAGAATCAATCCTCCAATTAGATAGAAGATCCAAAGGGTCAATGGTTCGATGGAAATATGAATAATTCATTTAGATGGGTATAAAAGAAAAAAAAATTAAAGAATTTAAATCCCAAATTATAAAGATTAATTGTAAAATTTAAAGATCCATAATATAAATATTAATTCTGAAACCTAAATCCAAATAAAAAAGATAGACAAAAATAAATTCTGATACGTAAATTAAGATAAAAAATTATATGAAAAAGGATAAAAAGAACATAAATTTATGTATAAACTAGCTTGATCCATGAAGAAAAATTCATATTTCAAAAAATAAATCAAATTCCATAACAAATAAATGGGTTATAAATAAGTGTAAGCTTCTTCTTTTGATGAAAAATAGTATTAAAAAATAGCTCTTCTTTTGAGGAAAAGAACCAAATTTGAGACACTCATTTGAGAACTTCCAAAAGCTACAACCAAGACTCACTAAACTTGCACCATAGCTACATGGTTAGTATCAACACCATGAAGATAAGTCCTTCATCGATAAGCATAAAGGAAAAAGAAAAATCCACCTTGGGTAAACATCCCTATCCCTAATCCCTAACCCTTACGAGGCAATGCTTACATGTGAAATATAATCCAAATATTTGTAAATGTTAAAAACAAAATCAATGTGCTTTATTTATTGAATGAGAAATTGATATTTTGATTGAATTAAGTGTAATAAAAATTTGTGATATATAAAAAGAATGTTGATTTTTTTTATAATTTTAGAATATTTTTAAGAAGTGTTTCTTATATTTATAAAAAATATTTATATTAAAAAATATATAATGAGATATTGTAAAATGTATTTATATATTTATTTTTAAATAAACTAAAACAATAAAAATGTATGTATAAAGGTATTTATATTTAAAAAAAAAACTTAAATATCAATGAAATTTAAATAAGTATTGAATCTAATCTTTTTGGAATTGCTTAAAAAGTATCCTTTACCTGTGCAAGCAATTTGGTTATGGCATGTGGCATGTGGTGAGTGTGCCTTAGTGTTTTATGTGATAGGAAATTCAAACATTTTCACAAGTTGCATCACTATTTTCTTGGATTTCTTGGTTGTCTAATTATCTTTGTGTGTTGTTACTGTCTTTGGTAATTGCATAGTAGGAACTTGTGAGGTTGTGCTGACTAATGAATGTCCATGTTTGACTCATTTGTTGGATGATTGTCCAAGCTTCTCCTCTTTCCTTTTCCTTTGTTCTTGCACATATGGAAGAAATCATAGTGATTCAATATAAAGTACAAACACTTTATCAAATTTCCCATCCCCTTGTTGCTATTTCATCCTTAGGAAATGAAGAACTATCCTTTTCCCACGATCATTGTGCTATTCCTTGCCCAACTCGATACTTCTTGTTTAATGTCTTTGGTCATGAGAATGTAAGGAAATAGGTTGAATTATTTTTTCTTGGCCCCTTCCATGATTGGATTTACATAGTTATTATCTCAGGTAGCTTTAAATTTAAACCACTTTAGATAATGGTTGAGCTATATACCCATCTAAATGAATTATTCATACTTCCATCGAACCTATACTAAGAAATGAGCTATATAGTAACCAAGGTTTACTTCAAAGTAGCAGTGACGGGAACCCCTGCAACATTCTGAAGAAGAGTGAGCCTGGTCACATAGGAACCCATTTTTCTCCAACCACACGTCACGAGGTGTGAATCTAAAATGAAGGTGAAATGAGAATACTCAAGGGAGTTTTGAATCTCAAAGGGGAGATTTTGGAAGAGCAATGATATGAGCAATGAGTGGAGAAGTTTTGTTTTAATGGGGGACCTTCATGGTCAATTTATAGGCACTGCAGGTAGTATGGAGGGATAAGGATCACTTGGAGATTTTTCCATTTTTGGTTTTTTATTTTTATTTTTTGAAGTTTCTTTTTCTTCTCCATGATTTTTGGGATTCTTATCCATGCTTTTTGGTAAGTGCCAAGTTTCCCTTTTGTGAAAAAGGAAATATCCAAAATGTCATTTTAGGAATGTGACTCATAATATAACCAATTAATATTTAAAATGGAATTTTATCGTTGACTTAGGAATTTTGGATCAATGAAGGTTGATATGGTGGAAATAAAAATTGGTTAATAACGTATATGTTTGATGAGGCTAGGTCACATGTAAGGTGGACAAATTTTGGTGTTAAAAAATTCCCCCCTGATCTGTGAGGGAAGGAGCTCATCATATGGACGATATACATCATACGATCTTTCGTTTCCAGGAGATAAATTTTGTGGTGTCATTGAGAATGGACGATATACATCATACGATCTTTCGTTTCCAGAAGATAAATTTTGTGGTGTCATTGAGAATGGACTCTATGTTGGAGATAGATCATCCTTCAACAAGACTATGGGGGACCTAACTTGTAGATACACCACTCAAGATGGATGAGGTACATATAACCTGAAATATATAGATGAGGCATGCATACCCATGCTTGCATCAACGTCTCAAGATATACAAATAATACTGAGGTCCAAAGGGGACTTGCATGAATAAATGATGTGTACATAAAAGGTTTCCAAGAGGGACTTAAATCATGGTCCAACCATGGATGATCTGAAGAACTGGTGCTAGAAACAATGGAATGCATCATGAATGCATGATCACTCGAATTGATGCTCTATTGGATAAGGAGGGGTCTAACAATTGTAAGGACTCAAAGAACCAAGAGTCTGAGTCTCATAGGTACAATATATGACATCTGGAATGGGATACATTAGGAAGCACCAAGGGCTTCAACACAATGTCACCAATGAAACCTAGATATCACAAGGAACAAAATATTGGAAAGGTTCCAAAGAGACTCACCAATGTGCTAAAGTTAAAGGACATCCAGGGTCTTCAAACAAATAATGAAAGTGCCAATACCCTGTACTAATATTAATGGTGCAATAATGTAGCTGATGTTGAGCACATGAGAAATAACTATCTTAAAGGGAAATAAGGGATACCCTTAGACAGTCCGTAGGAACTCATTGATGATGGTGATGGGGCCAAGGCACAAGAACTTATAAATCTATCCTTTGAAATAGATGTGTTGGTTTTGACAGACTCGAGACCTATAACTACCAAGACAATAATGGTTCCTTGATAGAAGCATGAGGTATACAACCATATAGTGAATGGAACAAGACATAGGGCTGCGACATTGTAGGTGGATATAAGGGAAAACGAGTAATAGGGACTCAAACTTCCATTGTTCAGAGTATGATGACATGATTGAGCTGACATCATATGTAACCGATCTCGAGGGAGGGGATGTAGCGAACGTCTAGGAAACTAGTTTTTTTTTAAGATCCATAATAATCAGACTATCTATGTTAATCCAACAATTTATCAAAAATTAAATTAATCTATGTCCTTCGTAGTGAGAATGTAAATATGGATTTATGTTGTCCAAGTATATCTCCATTGACTTTTATAAACATAAATATGTATACTATCATTTAAACCTCTTATTTGGGAGACATGTTACTTTGTTTCCTTCAGTGCAATTTTAATTTATACTAACTTGGTCTACTTCTTTCATCCTCGAATATATGATACATATTCTACGTTATAATTAATTTAAGCATTCTAACTAAACTAACTTACTAACTTGGGCTTTATTTACACAAATATTAGACCTAATTTATTTATTGGTAAAACCTAATATTTTCAAAATGAATCCAAAATTATATGTATTTATAATTTAATTACTTTGAAGCTCTGATCGCAGTCTTACAATAATTTTCTGAGTGAAACATAGTTTTACTAACACCTTTCCCCTTTCCCCAGGAATAGAAAATAGAAAGGAACTTCCATTGAGACAACCATCAGACCTCACCACTGGCTCCTGCCCTCATATTAACTGTATTTTAAAATTACTGCCAAGATTGTATCTTAACATTACGGCCAAGATTTTTATTGCTGAACAGGGACATCTCAACTATTG
The DNA here is from genome assembly GCA_001517045.1 of Pseudotsuga menziesii. NCBI lineage: Eukaryota > Viridiplantae > Streptophyta > Pinopsida > Pinales > Pinaceae > Pseudotsuga > Pseudotsuga menziesii. The sequence continues at coordinate 402,137 of LPNX010714621.1, forward strand.
AATTATTTATTAATTTAATTATCAATGACGCATTCCCATGTAACTTTTAGACAGTGGTACTTCTGTTAGGGATAACCGTCTCAGAACTTTAAGCTAAGTTTTCGATAACTGAAGCAGTACTATAATTTAGATGGGTCACAGGGCATCGACTTCTTCTTTCGCTGGAATCTCACTGGTCACGACGCTGCTTCCTCCATTGCTAACCGTGACCTCAACAATCCTAACTAATAATTAGTAACCTATCCAATGCAGATTTTCATTTTCAACAAATATTAATTTTAAACGTACTAACTAATAATTATTAACTATAAATAAATTAATAAACTATTTTAATAATAATAAACAATATATTTCAAACAACTTAACTAATAGTATTTATTACAAAAACTATTCAAATGATAATTAAACAAGTCAATATTAATTCTAAACAAGTCGATATTAATTTAAAATCATAGATCAATGATAAATATTATTTTTTAACAAAATAAATACTAATTACGAAATAAGTATCGACCAGTCTTTTATCGACGTTCCTTTGGTTGAAGTAGGAACTGGTTGTTAGCCCCAATTTTTTAGACACAGGTTGCTAAATTTGTCACGTGTTTATCAACTCGATGGTTGAGGGTAATGGCTAGCTGCAGAGGAGTCTCGGTTCACGACAGAGGAGATACACACAGTCGGAGAAATCCACAGAGAAGCTCAGTCATGGAAGCACACACGGTCAAGTTCAGTAGGGGAGAGACACAGTTACACTACCAGTGACACACAGTCACACTGGGGAGGGACACACAGCCCCGCCGATGGAAGAGTCCCAATCATGCAACAAGAGAATCACGCTGAGCAACGATAGTCACACTGTGAATAAAGAACACAGTCACGCTGAGTGGGTTACTCAGTACTAGTTTACACAGACACGCAGAGCTTCATGCAGGAAGGGTGAAGTCACACAGAGCATCACACTGAAACAATCACCTTGAGATAGTCACGTTGAGCATCACTTCCACGTCAGATTAAGGATCATGGAAAGAGCTATCTATTGAGCTGCAAAGCTGCAGTAAGCTTGATGATCGTTGAATTTTGAGATGCTCGAGATCCAACTGTCATCAAGCTTGTTGAAGACAGCTCCAGATTCCATCATCAACAAGCTTGTTGAAGACAGCTCCAGATTCGATCATCAAACTTGCTGCAGCAGCTCAATAAATAACTCTTACCAAGAATCACACGAAAATCAAGCTTGAGATCTTCGAAATACTTGAAAGTAGTAAAATATGAACCCCTCATATGTTCTAAATAACGACATTATGCATTAATACATTGAATTTAAATATAATTTTTCAAATTAATATCGTGTAGGGGCAGATACGATGATTGAAGGGCCTGCAAATACCCATTTGATCTGTTTGGGTACAAGATATATTCTCTAATGATAATAATAACATAATATGGATGATCACTTAAAGCCATGTCAAGATGCTGTTATTTTTGAAGTTGATATCTTTCGGGCCTGATTATCAGATTAAATTTGATGAGGAAAAGGGTGTCTTTCAAGCAAGTTAATAGTATCCATTTTTTAAAATTTTGTGCATTGCATTACAACCGAGGTAAAAGATACAAGTTTTTGTAGCCCTAAAATTTTTTTTGGAAGGACTCCATACCTTATCAGGGTCTTTTATGGGAGGACAGGACAGCCATTTTTCCTTGACTATGGAAGAATTGGGCTCTCCCCCCATGTGACACCCTTCGCGAGCTGCTCCAGCCATTGCTAGAGAAAGGTAAATTTTTTTCACTCTTGACAGGTTGGGATCAGGTATGCCGTGTAGAGAGGGAACTTGAGGCACAGAGTGGAAGGCTGGTGTATCCCGCATGTGATTGGATGAACAGGTTTTAGGAGTATCAATCTAGTTTGATCCATAAGTTTCACAAGTTAACTATTTTTAACTTATCTTGCCAAAATATGATTACCTAAAAAAACCATTCGGTGTCATTTGATAGATCAAAAAATATATTTTTAAAATCAGATTTGGATAACTCATGCATGTCGATAAAGATAATATTCAGTAAATCTGATCTACATAAACTTAATACAAATTGCAGAAATAAAAACATAATTCAATATCACTAATAATTTTGACATGTTTAAAATGTTCAGAATTGTTGCCGCTGTCGAAGCCAACTTTTGTTGCCTAAACCCTCGCTAAAACCCCACAGCAAGCTAACTAATATCTGCTGGTACTCTGCAACTTGTTTTCTACTGATTTATTCGTTGTATGCTTCGGACGGATTGCAACAGGTTTCCTCCCTTCCATTTCTTGACAAGTTCCTTCCCCTGGGACCTTGAGCTTGATGGGTCTGACAATATGTGGCTAGAAACAGAAACACAACGGGAGACTGCTACTTGGAGGATCCCAACCTCACTCACGTTGTATTGAATCACACTCTTTCGCACGTTATATTGAACCACACTCTTCCTCAGTCGCCTCCAAATCACAAAATCCTTTCGTGCTCAAACTATGGAAAGTCGTAAGAGAAAAAGATCCATCTATTTCTCTTTTCTCCCCATTTTATTAACCCTTTCGTTTTCAGGAAGGAATAACCTTTCATTCATAACAATGCATCCATGCATTGCTTAGGTTAACTCCTTAATGCATCCATGCTTTTACTTTAATTAACTCATTCTTTTCTCAATTATTTTATTTGTTTATTTTATTTACTCACCTTTATTTTATTTCTCTTAGGTTACTTTTAGTTAGGTTTTTCTTTTTGCAATTCAGTCTTTAGTTTAGTTTATTTACTTATTTATATATTTATTATTATTTTATTTATTTATGTTTGGTTTACTTTTTTATTTTATTTATTATTATTGTTATTGTTATTTATTTCATTTAAGAGATCTTGATATGCTTATGTTCTTTAAGACCAATTGTATTATTTCCCTTTAGTTTAATTAGGTGTTTATTACTCTACATTCTCGTTGCGACCATAATTATCAAGGTGCTATGCTTCCAGCATGCCCTTCCGATAATTCCCACAGGTGGAGAGTTAGTTATGATGATTGAGCCAATGTTACCTTAGTTTTTCTATCCTGCGAAGATCCAGGTGGTTTTCGGGGAATTAGGTTGAATCCCTATTGCACCCCCCCAGTATAATATTCGTGAGTTATCGACTCTCGACCTACCCTCACGACACACACATCCGATGAGATGGATTTTTCCTCACTCTATTCAAATATCATCGCACCACCCATTTGCTAGACTTACACATATAATTTCTTAGCCACGTCACTTGATGTGGGTGGATTGGCAATTGTCTTCCATCACCTGCACATAAAAAACCCGTGCACCAAATATCGTAAATAAGATTTCAAAACATAATTATCCACCGATCTCAACTATCGAGGCTTCCTGACTCATCCAGAGTCCATGCGTGTGAGTGCATCAAACATATAACATTATAAACAAGATTGATATTACCTGCCATAGTTGGCGACTCTGCTAGAGTCTTTGCATACTGATGCTTTCTTGCGGTGCATGTACTTGCCCTTTCCTGTCACACTCGATATACCATCAGAGTACATGATACATAATAATTTTTCTTAATCATTCAACATTATATACTTTAAATCTTTGCTGATAACTTCACATGTTTTCTCATTTATTCACAATTAAAATCATAATATAACCGCAATCATAATTCACTCATCATAAGTAAGATAATTCTATTTAGGTCATTTCTCATCAGTGGCTAATTTCTTTGACACATGTATGGGTCATTCAAAACCGGATGCTCTCAATAATACATCCATACAAATTTTTGTATCTGAAAATAATAAATAGTTGGGTTATTCGTCATAGAATGCCCTCAAAGAATACTGTAATAATCTCAAAAAAGGTCTAACATGAAACATGGTGTTATAGGTTAACATAGTTGGAGGAGGGAACTTGCACTGGGTATGATTGCAATGGGATGAGCTCAAAAGGGAAAATATTGATCATGGAAAAAGGGGCTCCAAGGGTGACTCATTGCAGAATACTCTGAATAAAGGTGACTGGGAATGCTGCCACAATATGGGACTATATGTGATTTAAAGGTGTGCTATAAAGCATCATTTGGGCCTTCTTCACGGTTTAATGATCTCAAAGAAGGTATAGAAGTATGCTCGATATGGTACTAGCTTGTGTATTTTTATCGATCCTGAGATAGTGAATGCTCGTCTGTGTTTTCAATTTTAGAGAGTTTGAAAACATAAAGAAAACTATGTAAGTGTTCTTTTTCATAAATTTAGTCTCCAAAACCCGAAAAAGCATAAAAGTATACTAGGGAAAAATATTCTAGACAAAAGGGACTAGAGTATTCCTTTTTCATAAATAGTCCATCCATCTCGAAAAAGGGGTAACCTTACACCAAATGAATGTTATTTCAAGTCCTTTTAATGAGCCTAAAGGGAACAAGCTCACTTAGAAATATTTTCAGTTTTTAAGGAGTCAGAAATGAACTTAACAGAAACTCCATGTTGGCAGTCCATTTCTAGGGAATGGCCAATGAGTGATAATGCAGAGGATTTCAAGCATATTTGTTTCTATATGAAAAATACATGGACTCTCGATCCTATGGGGATACAAATGACATGGGATCCAAATGCATGGGTTACTAAACAATCACCCATGTAAGATAGGTTCTAACTACTAAGTAAGGGAAAATGGAAGGGTGGTTGGGCTTGGCCACTTACTCGGACAGAGTGGGGTGTTCCAATAGGCATAAAGGGGGTGAAATAGGTTGATGCATATTATATTTAGCATATGTGAGTACCTATATGCCAGTTTAAAATATTATACATGTAAGGATTGATTGTTGATTGAAACAAGTGGATTTTATCGTGACTTGGACTTGTACACATGGAAATGATACACAAGCATAAAAGGTGCATCTAGAAATCAAACCAAATATACAAGTGACACATAACCTCACAAGATGGTTGAGATCATGCATGTGAAAAAGTGAGCAAGGTTAAGATCTTGCCACCATGATATGGGCATGGGGTTTGTGATTATGGACCACTTATGTGTTATATTGAGCTATGGGCTCATTGAAAAATTGAGATATATGTGATGGGGTAGGATAAAAATTATTGAACATGCCTCCTGTCTTAGGGTTTATATAATTGATCATGGCCCCTAGTTTAGAGGTTTCAATGGAATGCATATGTTCTTGCGAGGAGGTACCGACAAAGCATCGATCAATTGTTGGAAGGGGGTGGTACCATGAGGATAATGGACACGGTGGCATGATACCTTAGTGAGATGATGATAGGGGGTGCCTCCTGTGGTGTTGATTCCCCCAATATTTTTGACGAGGATGACGATGATGAGTAGGAAAGTTTGGGGACCTTCCCCCATGTCATGGGAATGGGACTTCCTCATCGTTTTGGAAGGGTCAAATTGATAAGTCTGAGGGAATCATGTTTATCGACACAACCGCTTGAAGAAGTCACTGGAGGCTGAAATTCTTCAATTACAGTGACTTGGCGATATGTGGAGAGACGTCACAAGTCAGCGAGTACCGAACGATACTGAGGAAAATCTTGGAAACGATGTGAGTAATGGATGTGGAGGCCACACACTACACAAAGATGGTTGGTGAACAATGACATATTGCATGGTTTGGGGATGCTAGTTAGATGGACTACTGAGACCTTCTCACTGGGATCATCATCCAATGTTTGCAGATGAGTGTGTAATATACACGTAATATAGGAAACTCCAAACAATTCTAGGTAGTGTGACCCGAAATATCCCACAAAGCATAAGGCGACAGGGATCGAGCTAAGGAAAGAGAGGGAGGGGTTCACAGTTTTGTTCCAATTTGTTGGTGGTGTCACACTCACTATGTTTCCCCCTACCTTCTTCTTGGGAGGATGTGGGATGGTTCTTGGTGCTACTTTTGACACTGCTAAAGGATGATGGTTGATAATATTGATAGGTTACATAGGTGTTAAAACAAAATGCAGTGTAGGATGTGGGTTGGGAGGTGTAAGGTACCAATTGGGGAGGCCTAATGTCAAACCCAGGATATTGAGAGTCGCCATGATGGGTGTGCTCATGATTCTAGATGGTGGAAACAAAAAGGGGATTTACTGAATAAGCATTTATCTCCATTGGTTTTCAGGTAATTTATTAATATAAGGGGTGGGTTGGGTTTTGGGTTATGGTGAAGGTTTTGGTTAGGGCATGGTGTCATTAGAAGAAACCATGCAGAGCTCAGATATTTCCACTTTCGAGGGTGGAGGTGGTAGAGCCTGAAAGGTTCCAATTATGGGGGAGTTTTTAAAAATCTCAGGCCCAACGCAGGTAAAAGATGTGATGGAGGTGCAACTAATAGTGCTTTCATCAGTGGTTAAAACATTTTCTAGACATGTCGGCCCCTTGGGATCATAGTATATTAATTGCTCTAACTTAACAATCTTCCCTTCATGAGGGAATATCATAACTTAGAAGATAGATGAAGCAACTTATTTCATCGCGTACATATAGTTATTCCCAAGATGCTAGGATTTATAATCCTCCCTTGTCCATACTTAGTCTATTAGATTATATTTGCCTAACTTATGAATCATTAATTAATATTGGGTCAACTAGTCCCATTCGGTCCACTTGGACTATTGGTGCCACTAGTACCAGTCACTAGAGCGTGGGGAGAACATATAGAGGTTAACTGCAACCGAATGCATGTTCATGCATCAGTTTATGTGCCTCTGAGAACAATCCCTACAATTTAGGAGCCACTGGGAGTGCCACCACCAGCCTCCTTCAGTTGTTGGTAGTTGCTACCTAGTTAAGAAAAGTTATGCTCCAGTTACATTCAGTTAGATGTCCTCGAGTTTAGTTAGCACTAGTATTGCATGGATGCATGGGGTTAGGAGCCACTTCTCACCTACCTCATCAGTTTAACTAATTGAGAGTCTCAATTAGACATCTAGAGTTAGACAGTGAGTTAGTATTGAATTGGTAGATTCAAAACCTATCCACATGATTCAAATTATCCTTTGTGTAACATCAATGTATACTGCTCGAATTAATGAAGATAATACTGTAATTATACTGAGAAATAGTTATCAGTTTTCTATAAAATTTGTCTTGATCAGTGCATATTTTTCATTCCATTCAACTGCACAATAATACAATTTAATTGCACTCATTGCCTATAGATCAATGGCACAATAATTTAACACAAGAAGGAGGTTATATTCTGTGTTGGCATTGGAAACCTCAATGTCTATTAATACTGTTTTTCCAACTAACTCTACAGGGACATTCAAGAGAAGGCCTTGAGGTTGAGCTACACGACCATAATAAGCACATAAATTCATGAACGATGGATCTAGTTTAGGGGATCCGAGATTTTTCCAAACATGATGGAAGTGGAGGTGCTTTCATCAGTAATGCATCGATGAATCACCAAGTTGTGAACGATCACCTAGCCTTGGAAGGGTACTAAAGAGGGCATCTGTTGCTATACTTGATCTAACTCAAAATCCATCAAATGGGAGTTAAAGGGATTGATCGCACGAAGGGATGATAGTAAGGATTTGCGTTGCACCATATAGTTCGTAAAAACTTCCAGAGTTGACATGGTTGTGGGGGACTATGCTAAGTCAACCATAATGCTATAATTGGGAGTGGCACGAGCGTTGGGATTGTTCATAATGTAGTGTAGAGGAAACTTATGGATTTTTGGAATCCCATCAATAGGAGGCCAAGGAAGGTGCAAGGTGTCATCCATAGGAGTGGCGCCTTTCCCTTTGTTAGTAGTAGGAATTTGAGCTAGTGAGCCATATTGGTAACATTGGGCTTAGAGGTTCACATCAGAGGACATCATAAGAAGGCATTGAACCCAAGATTCAGGTGATTGACTCGATGAAGCTGATTGGGGTGGGTAAGGAACCATTGGATATCATGTCACAAATCCTTTTGTGGGGAAGGAATTATGTAGAACCATAAATTTTGGGTGGTTTAAGGCATGGGTGGGATATCTTTCCCTAGTGGGGATGGCGTCTCTTTGCGTTGATTCACCTCATTCCATAGTTGTGTCTTAGACAAGTGGGGATATTAATGGGTATAATTCCCATACACACTGCAGAAAGAGCACAAATGGTTTGTTTGTAGTTGAGCATTCTTGGCTTGTTCAGGAGGTTTATTGGGGTCTTAGTCTACAATATTTGCACCAATGTTATCAGGTGGGTTTTCAGGTTGGTTCCCACCTCCTCACTGTTGGTTATTTCCATTATTCTTTCCTCAATTTTTTTTCTTAGGTCATGCTTATTGGGTATTGGACACAACTTTCAGGGCATGTTTTGTTGGGTGTATACTCTCCCTTGTGTAAAAGGAGGAATCGAAAGGTGTGGCTGCACTTGAGTGATTGAAAGTGGTCTAGAAAAAGTATAGTATGGGGTCATGGTTAAAGGGGCCATAAAGGAAGTAGAAGCACCTCAACACATGGTGTCATTATAGGAGCGCCCATGAACATGGCAAGATGAGACAGGAGCTAAATATGAGGTACTTATTACTGCGTGTGATGAGGCATGTAATGAATCTAGGCTATAGCTTGGAGTGGTGTCCGAGTCTTGATTATAACACACTGCATTTTGAATAGGTCTATATACATAACCAACCACTAGGGGAGGGTAAGGTATAGAGAGGTTGGGTATCAAAGTGATAGTGCCAATGACACCATCCACAGCATGGTATGCCCCTAACAAATATTTTCGAGAGGAGTCTCCATGAGGAGCATCGGGTATGATGGTATATAAATACCTAGACTGTGGATATATTAGGTCAAACTATTGAGATTTTAGGATAACCTCTTCCTCGGTTTGGGGTCACTAAGAGGCCACATCCTTAGCAATGGAGGGGATTAGGGACCTGAGGAACTAGTCCAAAAATATATGGTCATCAAGTTTGATCTCGGACATACTTATGCATTTATGCCACTCATGGATGTGGTTTGTGATGTGGGTGGCATAATTATATCGACAAGAGAGAAGGATTTATACTCCATCATCATATCGGATGGATAATTGAAAGAACTGTAGGAATTTGGATGCTAACAACAAAAAGTTATGATGTGTTCATTGGGGTTGGTCAATATACTAGTTGATAGCGACACTAGTAAGGGTCCATCAACATATCTTGATGGAATCGTCTTTGATTCTATTTGACGAGCACCATAGGTGAAACAAAATGATATGATGTTAGAGGTCTTCCCCAACCTTCTCTTCAAATTTTGTGACGTCCGACATGAGTTTGGTTGGCATAGGGGTGCAGTTTGGATAATGGTGAATCAAATCATTGGTCAACCTTGCCAAATCTAGGAGGTTGAGGCTAGCCATAAAAGATGAACTTGTAGTCGTAGGACCTTCGAGTGGAGGATTTGTCAGGGGAGGGTTCCCAATGGGCAGGTTTGCTATGAGGGGGTTCCCAGTATGATGGTTTCTTGTAGATCGGTTTCTCGTAGGTGGGTTTCCTAAAGGAAGGTTTTTTACTAGGGGATTCCTCCCACCATATCCACCTCCATCTAATTATCCATAAAAGAAATTGAGTATTCTGAATCCAGATGAGGGAATGTTAGCAGCCATAAAGCCACCAAGCTGTGAATGTATAAGTGGTTCTGACTATAGGGTTCAGAACCAGGTGATGATGTTGTGTATTGTGCTAGGGTCTGGCATGATGCGCCGATTGTAAAATTTAAAGGACAGAGATCAGGGGGTTTTCCTTGAATCCTTCTAGAATATCTCAAAGGATCAATACTGGTTGAGTCTAAATTAACAAATGAAGACTTAAGATCGACTAAATCTCAAAAAAAATAATGCAGCCAAGTGTGTATAAGGTGATCGCTCAATAAAATTGGCACTCAGGCTAAAAAAAAGTCTCAAAAAATCTACTACAACCATGTGTTATAACAAGTGAGTGACAACAAAATGGCCACAAAAAAAACAAGAAGCAGTAACTAAAAAAGTGACTCGCTAACCTATGAGGTATGATATATTATGAACACCTAACTAATAGCTGGAATCCCCCACAAACCATATTCTCTATAGGGTGATGAAATCTACAGTTAGAAAATACAATCTATAATACCACAGTAGCTAAGGGATATCCCCCTACCGTGGGGATATCAGGTATAAGAGCCCTATAAGAATGGAAACTAGGATACCTCATTCATGGAATGCCCAGAAAGGTAAATCCACCACTTCAGTCCTTTGGCCACTGCACCCCAGTACGATCACCTACATTGCAACAAAGACTACAAGTAGATGTCCTTCAGAATTAAGTGGAGAGCGACATTCCACCTAGCTTTCAGGAACCAATATCGTAACTTTTCCTCTTAAAGTAGAGGCCTTTTTGAAAAATTGGCTTTAACTGTGCAAAAAAATACTAGTGAATTTTAGTTCCTTATGAGTCAACAACTATGTTTTAGATGTGAATGATAAAGGGAAATTATTTGGACGCTTATCCCTAGTGTCCTAACTTAACTACAAGATTTTTTGGGGGTCCTCAAATGAGATTAATGTGTGTTAAGTTATGGTTTATTTTAAGGCTTCGTTGGTGGCATGAACCAATGATATTTTAACTTAGGGAGTGCTTTGTGTGCACTAGTGGTGTGTACATCATATAACTAAGAAAATAAATGCTTAACATAAATGAAAATTTTACAATATTAAGTTTATAATTTACATGAAAATATCGCTTCAATGTAAAAATGATATGACCAAGCATTCAATTCTCAAAGCATAGAAAGATTATTAAGCAAAATTTTAAAAAATGCTTACACTTTTTTTTTCTTTTTCTTGTTGGAGGGAGAAAATAAAATGTATTTCTGTAACTTTTGAAGCATAATTAATAGAAAAAAATTACATATATGAATTGATATTGACAAAATACATGGTTTGGAAAAAAAATCACGCAAATCCGAGTTCGGGAGGAAAATATATATTCGTTTGAAAAACAATAGTTTTCAACACTTTTGTGCGCAAGCGAAAATATTGTAGAGGACATCTTGAAAGAACAAAGGTTTAGCTTGATCAACATAGGGTGGATTCAGGTCGATTTCATCACTATAAAGACTCATATAGTAACAAATAGAAAAAAACAAACAAATAGAGCAAGACCAACTGAAAAAATTAAGAGAGAAAGGTGGTTGAATATAACCAGAAATTGATATGGATCGAACCCGATGGAGTCGCCAAAACTGTTACTATTTTTTTCAAACCAGTATGTGCCAAAAGGCACATGCTAAGGTTTATGGAAGCATTAGTAGCAGTTCGAACACAAAAAATTTAACAACTATCAAACATAAATAAAAGTTACTCTAAGCATGCATATAACTGGTATTAAAAACATACAAGCAAATCTAAACTAACATTGAGTTATTTATTTGACATACATATCTAAACAAATTAAAGAAAAATTTTCTTTTGTATTAAAATAAATGAGTTATACAGTGACCAAGGGTTACCTTAGAGTAGCAACGATGGGGGCCCATGCAACTTTATGAAGAAGAGGAGATTGGTCTCCTAACATCTCAGTGTTCTACAACCACATGTCACGAGGTGCAAATATCCAACAAATGTGAAATGGGATACTCAGGGGAGTTTCAAATATTAAAGGGGATATTTTGGCAGAGTAACAATATGACAAATGAGTGCAGAAGTTATGTTTTAATGGGGGACCTTCATAGTCAATTTATAGGCATTGTAGGTAGTATGGAGGGATAAGGATCAATTGGAGATTTTCCCATTTTCAAATTTTTTATTTTTTGAAGTTTATTTTTCTTCTCCATGATTTTTGGGATCCTTATCCATGCTTTTGGGTAAGTGCCAAGTTTCCTTTTTGTGAAAGGAAAATCCAAAATGTCATTTTAGGAAATATGACTCATAATTTTTGGATTTAATGAGCCAATTAATATTTAAATTGAAACTTTATGGCTGAATTAGGAATTTTGGATCAATGAAGGTTGATATGGTGGAAATGAAAAGTGGTTAATAATGTATAGGTTTGTTAACAATGTGAAAGATATGGAACTTTAAACATTGTGTTTTGATACTCCTTGATGCTTGAAAAACCATGAATTAGTTGGAATTAGTGTTACATGAGGTTTACCAACAATATACAATATGTTGGAATATTTTTGCACACAATAGTAAGCATTGTAAAAGTTCAATTTCTTGAGGGAACTGTGGAAGAGTGAAGGGATATGCATTCCTTATTCTTTGTGGGGTAGAAGAAGAGAGTTCCATGGCTGAGATGGATGAATAAGATCCATGTGATTGATAACAGGTAAACAATTGTCTAAGTATGAGAGCAAATGGTTTGTGGGTTGAGAGAGAATCTTGTAGGTGTTTCATTTTCCCAAGTGGTATCATAGCCTGGCTTGGGGGTGGTATCCAAAGCTAATGCCTACGGTTGGGTGGAAAATAATTCTGACACAACTAGTTTCTCGAATCTCCTTTGTTAAAATATAAGTATTCTCTTGTAGATGAATGTGGAATGATTTTATTTATTTCCTATGATGAATATTCATATTTATGTATGATTGATGTGTGGATAGAATTTTATTTCCATTTTGTTTTACATTTATGCATTTGCACATACATTTCTTAATTTTGAATTTGTATTATGGCCCATTGGAAAAAAATGATAAGCATCAAAATTTGTAAATCCCCCCTCCTATGGTTGGAATGATGGACTCTGAGATGTGACAAGTGAATTAATGGGGTTAATTTATACCCTCTTGTTGCATCTCATAGCACATGTGCAAATATTCTCCCCTGCCTTGTTGTACCTCTTGTGTTGTTGAAAGGACATGCTAACCTCTAGGATGTCCATAGAGAGATCAGTAAGACACCAGACTAGTTCAATCATGAAAGGATATACTTTGTCCAACCACCAATTTCCTTGGTGCACTCTTCTCACTAGAAATTTGATGCATATTTATACTAGTTCCATGGTGCCAAACGTTGGGACACATAACATATTCATAACTGATAAAAATTGTAGGGGTTATACCTTGTCAATTACCTTTTCTATGATTTCCCAATTTATTAGGATGATCTTGTGCATGTAGTACGATGTTTAGAGGTCTAGGAACCATGCAGCATTTGTGAAGTCATATTTTATTATGGGTGTTAGTGATACTTTCCCATTGCACTCTCTTCTTTGCAACACTCAAGGGTTCATAGGTTCATCGACGAGAACCTTTTTTTGGCACAAATATCATATTTACTTTCCCCATTTTCTTGTGTTTTGGCTCTTGTCAAGCATATACTAGTGGCAGTCCTTTAATAATTTTTGGATTTCAACTTGTTGGTCTTGATTTTGGTGCATGTGTGTCTACTAGATTTGAACTAGTTCTCTTTCTATTGTCTCATTCTTGAACCTAGTTCTCTTCAAAATGAATTTAGAGGTTGGATTTGATAACTCAAATGAATCAGATAGTGTATAATGGAAATATATATTTCATAAATTCAAGCATTGTTTGGATACTTCGTAAATGTAAAGGGAAAAAATATTCAAAAACCCTTAAAAGGTATTTGAATCATGTGACGATCATGATATTTTATAGTTGCATTTACTACTAATAAATCATGATTACTAAAAGACATGATGGGGCCAACTAAAACCAAATGATGGGGTGATGTATTTTTCTTGAGAGGTAACTTGATTGCTATAATTCACCCCTTTTATCCCTTACATTAATCATTTTAGAAATTATGACTTGATGTGAGTATTAAATACACATGTATTATTTAACATACCAATAGATACCAATGTGACTGGTGAGGATTTTGAATAATTTGGAAGCTTTATGATGTGACCTATTAACTTGATGCAAAACATATCCTGGATGTAACTCTATACTTTCTTGATGTAGATCATATGTTGAATGAAACTGTTGCACTCTTGACACAACTCAGAATCCATCCCTAACCACAAAGTTTGTGTTTGCATTTAGGGGAAACATTAAATAAAGTCCTATTTTGAAACAACTATTACTTTAAAACTCTACCAAACTTAACTATTGACATGACTAACATTTGGCTTGTTCACATGATTGAGCCTTATTGAATTGACCAAAGATAATAAATATATATATAGATCATTTTTGGTATCATTGCAACTTAACTTTAGGGAGGTTTGAAAATTTTCAAGCAGGCATGTTCACCCATCCTTCCTAAATTATCTCATACTGCAAGGACAATCTTACTTCTCTATAGTTTTTTTATTTTTTCTGACCAAGAATGGGCACGTCTAGTGCATCTGTATCTTTATTGGGTGCTTGTGGTAATTTCTTCTTTAGAGTAGGAAAAAGTTTCCTTTCTTAAAGGCCTTGTGTTTAATGTGTCAATCATGCTATGATTTTTTTATGACTTAATGTGTCCTTGGGTTGTGCCATTGATCCTAACACAATACCAAATGGATCAGCATGTTAGTTAAATTAAATTGTCCAATTTGGAAATACTAGGATGAAAACACTTACTAATTTTTCTTTCAACAAGTTCAAGGTTTTTGACATTCTTCATTTCAATGAAACTTTCTCAGTCTTCTTTAGTATCACTCCATTGGAGTAGTGGAGGATGCATACGCCTTTATAAACTTGTGATAGTACCTTGTATGGCTCAATGTTGATTGTGGGGTATGCATATTCGGGGGGGATTCAATATTTATTATTTTTGTTGTTTTTTTGTGGATCAACCAACACACCATCCCTACAAGCAATGTGGCCCAAGAATGTGTCAAAAGGCGTACACAAAATACACTTCTTTAGGTTAAGAGATATATGTAGCTGTTGACAACTCTCAAACATTAACCACAACATTGAAAATTTATCTTTAAATAAGGTTTACACTACCTCATCATCTATATATACCTTTAGGAATTCATGAATTTAATGTTTCAATTCCATTATCACTATCCTATAGAATAAAATTTACTCACATTCTTAAACTTGAATGACACAATGTTGTAGGCATATGAACCCTATTCCATGGAAAATATTGTCCTTTTTTTGTCTTCCTTTTATATCCACACTTGGTGGTAACCTAAAAATCCATTTGTGAAGGAGTGTGCCTATTTTCTTGCTACTTGGTCCAAAACTTTGTCATTCAAAGGTTAGGGGAATGGATCATGGACACATGCCATAGTACCTGAAAATCAACATAGTCTCGTATGCCTCCCCTTGATTTCTTATCTTGAATAACTACAAGAATAGTCCAATCCAATTCCTACACTAGGAATATCAAGCCATCTACCACCATTTTATTGACCTCCTCCTTTACCCTTTCATTTACCCTAGAGTTCAATATATAGGGCCATTCCTTAATTGGTCTTACATATTCCTTCAATTTTATCCTAATTTCTCTAATTTATCTTTGTATCCTCTTAATTTTTGTAAATCTCTATGGAAAGAGGTCAACATATTTGTGCAACAAGGAAACAACCAGGATATTGTTTCGTTATACTAGTATTCCCCAATGGATGCTAACAAAGGTTATTATTTTGTACTAATATTGAATTTCTTTACCTTTTTTTTTTTATAGAATATTTTTCCTATGGTACCCTCGGTTGTGTCTTTCATTGATCTTTCCTTAGACTCTTGGAAGTCACAACTTCTTTGTATCATTTTCTTCTTTTGGTTCTTCCATTATTTTGGGAAAGAATTTGAAGGTTTAATGCTTATTTTACCATTTTTACTTGGTATTTATTATGGAAACTTACATTGATGTGCCTTACATACATACTCTTGAGGTTTGGATGCTTTGTTATTAATCAAGAAATATTTTATAGTTTTCAAAGACAAGGTAATTTTAAGGCATGTCTTGAGCGTCTTACCTAAGTATGAAGAGTTTGCACAAAATCATGTCTTTAGAATCTCTCATTTATGGGTCTATTTTAATTCTTATTCATGTAGGTACCAAACCTTGGGGATGGGTCCCAAGGTGTGGATGAAATTGTGTACCCAAAGTTGTTCATGTAAGGCTTCCTGGGTTTTCCTATGAATGCACTCATTTGTATGTTAAAATTAATCTGTCTTTCCTTTATAGACTTTTAGGAATTTGAATAAGTGCTTGAAATGTTAATCACTTGATAGTTGGGTGGTGAGATAAATATATGTAGTAGTATGGGTTGTGCTATTTCAAAACTATCCATATTTTCTTCATGGGTCGCCCACCATCTGGATGGGGTCGAATTGAAGGTTATATCTAGGGTTGCAACACATTGTTATTCAAGGATGGTTAATCTCAACCCCTCCATGAATTCTTTGACATATTTGGTCCCATCAAAGATGGGTAGGTATTATAATTTTTCCTAATCCGACATATAGACCTTGCCATGGTGCAATAGTGAAAGAACACTAGTTTCTACTCTCCTTTTAGTCTTGGAATGCTTCCTTGCTATTTGAATCATAGGAGTAGATGCTTCTCTAGCTGATCTCCCAAATTGCAGTGGGGTTTATTTAATCATTCCTCATGTCTACAATCAAATTGTATAGTTTCTCTACTGCAGTACCATATATCACATTGTCCACTTGTCATTAGAGAATTTTTGAGGAAAAAATTGGTCCTCAAAACAAAACAATGTGCTATCAACATCAACTTTAACATAAACAATAGGATTCAAGTTAATGGTGTCAACCATAAGGGTAAATAAGGTAAAAGTATCAACTTCCTTCCTTGCAAGTTTACTCAAATTTAAAGTGTAGGAACTTTACAATGAGTTCCCATACTTGATAACTTTAATAGACCTGACATCAAATAAATTGGAAATACATGAAAAATGTGTAAACACATTTTTCCACATATTTCCAATTTATCTCACGACATCCAACATGTTCCTACACTTGAAATTTGAGTAAACTTATAAGGAGATAAGTTGAAACCATGAGAAAAAATGTTTTATTTTTTTCCCACCAAAATTCATAACTTTTATTTTATTATTTTAAATATATTATCTTCCTTAGGAGGCCAATTTTAGACCTCAAATTTAACCTAATGTTGGTATATATCTCTTGTAACATGTTCAACAGGGTGTATAGCTTTCGATCCATTTGATTCACTGTGAAATCCACTCCCTTTTTTAAATTTATGATAATTTCATTATTGTTGGTAGAATCGAAGACTAACAATGTAGGGTAAGTATCCTTTTCATTTGTGATTTCGATGACGTTGAAATCTACCATTGTTTTTACATTGCAGATACTTATCTCAACATCTTATAGGTGTTCAATTCGAGGTAAATTCTAAATTTATTTCCAACCGTAATTGGATTGGTGAATATATTAATCATGCCTCCTCCATCATCTCTCATGACATTTTTAGGATGATATTCATGTCATATCCTAGGTCCAATATGACATCTCAAAGTTCAGACTTATGGATTTGGGCATTCATTTTAAACTTCAGTTGGTATGAGGTTTCAACACATCAAACTTTTCTTTATGGTGAAGGGAAGTAGATGGGATATTCATCCCCCTTATCGATTAGCTTATACTGTTATGATTGCAACCTCCTCCTTGATTATTCATCATCCAAAATTTTAATAAATGTTTGGAAAATTGAATCTAGTCTAATTAGGAAAATTCTCCCCTTTCCTTCTATTCTGACCCATTGTTGTGCTCTTGAGATAGATATTTAGGAGGGCTCTATGTAGTTGAACTACAACTATCATTAGTTTCCATGGTGGTAGTTGCATCCCTTAGTTCCTATAGGGAATTTTGTAGTAGGTATTTTATTTGTATACATCAAGCTAATATTTGTTGGGACAACCTTCCTTAAAAGTTTTGGTTGCGACTCATCGGCTTCTGTATGCACCCCACACTTGGTTACCACATTAATACATTATACCTATCCTATTTAGTGTATCAAGGTTTTGAGTTCACTAAGTTTTAATTTGTCTACCTTTCTCTTTTCTCCCATTTAGCTATTAGTTTTGGTTAGTATGTGGTTTCATGCCATATGAATCTTTTATGGATACACCTCACCCTCCTCGACTAAGGACAATATCATGAAGTTTTCCTAATTTCATCCCAATTATAGCACATGTTGGGTCTTATATGATCTCTATTTGTGTTTCCTTGATACCCTCCACTATAACCAACCTCTCGATATCCTCCTTGAACCCCTCCCTTAATTGTATCGATATTGTCTTCTTCTACTTGGAAGGAATTTCTTTCGAATTGTTCTACTAGAGCTTGTATGACATGAGAATTCTTAGTGCTAAGGATATTTACCCTACATAAATCGCAGATGATAGTGGTTGGTGCAGAAGTATACTTCTCTAACATTATATAGAGATGGTGTGGTGGCCATATGTCCTTAAAATATCATAGTATTCGTTTGGCACATTGCCCAAAAATCTAGTTGGTGGAGGTTGGTTAGGTTATGGGTCACCACTCTAACCTATAGTGATAGATCATTGTTTATTGCATGATCCCCTATTTTCACATAACACATCATACCTACTCTCATATGATATTGGTGTGACTCATATATTTAATATGCTTTGTCAAAGCTACAATATGTTACTAGAACTAAGCAAGCTTACTTGTTGTACTAGTAATGAGAATGGATATAGTAGAAACCCTCCTTGTTCTTGAATTAACATGCATTAATTATATTTTTATCACTTATTTTAGGGCATGCTATTGGGTGTTCCACTATTTCTGCATCAAAGGCACTATAGTTAGGGTTAATAGTCCTTGAATGAACTGTTCCTTATGCCAGGTTTCATGAACTTAGTACAAGGTTTGGATGATTAGGTCCTGCAACCACTTATTGTATTCCCAAGCACGCTCTCAAATATCTTGGGTTATTGTCTATCTTTAGATTTGTGCAACTTTTTTACTCCATGTTTTACCTCTAGAGTGTACCTAAAGGATTATTTTGAATGAATTTCATGTACCATTCTAGATCTCTTCTCCTCATTGTGGCTTGAAACTACACCAACTTATCCTTTGGGATAGTAACCACTTTTACTCTCTAAATTAATTCGTACAAGAACCAATGCCACTCCAATTCATTATCACCCTTTCATGAAAAATCACATAGGTATATTGCCAAACTATTAACTATCCCAACCACGTTATCTAGAAGCTTTTCAACGAGAAAAAATCATTAGTGGCCTATTTGAATAATTTATGTATCTCCATGCCTTAAACTATAATTTGAATCCAATACTGTACTTTCAACACACCTATTGATACTTTTCCAACTTCTTGAATGAATACTACTATTGTTGCTCTTACTATTAGTAGATATTGTTAAATATAAATATAATTTACATTCTAATTTATCTTAGTCTTTTAAAAATGCGTGGGGGGAGGTAATTGCTATGTGATAGCTTCACTATATTTGGGTTGTACTATGTCTTCTGTTTGTATTCCTTCTACCTCAAATAAAAAGAACATATTGTTGAGTGTCTATCCTACTCATGGTTCAATGTTCATGTACTCCTCAATTTTGCGGTATTCATGTCTCTTAGGCACAATTTCCTACTACGCTATCTGCATTCTGTCCAATTGAACCTATTCGATTACTTGCATATTACCATTCATTTGTACTTTCAACTCCTTGGCCATTATGATTTATCCATTATTCTCCTATGATCTTGCTCCACTACCAATCCTTGGGCCTTCAACCACCAACTGATTTTTTCTCATTTCTTCCACATATCCTCTATTTCCTTCAAGTGTGATTTTGTACTCCCTTAGCTACTTAGAAATTCCTTCACCACTTCCTCTTTTATTTATACCTCCCTCATATCACCAAAACACCACTTAGTTATTGGATCCCTTTTGAGTTATCTTTGTGCCATTTCTAGAGATTATTTATTCTCCATGGTACCTCTTTGCCCCTATTTATTTACGTTGGCTAGGGTCATCCCATGTCACTCCCATTTGTAGATATTTATGCTTCCATCATTGTTGGGTTGAATGCCATATAATATTTTTTTACTAGGTATATTTTTATCCAAGTCACAACCTATTTCATTAGTATTCCATGTGCTTCTTACTTGAACTGTTGCTCTTCCCTTAAAAAATACCTTTTTAACTCCACTATGAACTTAGTGATATAGACTTCTATAGTCATATTTAC
Source organism: Pseudotsuga menziesii (assembly GCA_001517045.1). NCBI lineage: Eukaryota > Viridiplantae > Streptophyta > Pinopsida > Pinales > Pinaceae > Pseudotsuga > Pseudotsuga menziesii. The sequence goes on from LPNX010714621.1 coordinate 422,280, forward strand.
CTAGAAATCGATTGCCCTTGAAAATTCATGATTGAAACTTTGTAGTGCATCTAGGTTATTGATATTCCATTGGATTCTTTGCTTCTCTTCCAATCTGGTCATGAGTGTTATTCTAGTATTTTTATCCATTTGAATAGTACCATTGGGAAATATACTCATAATATCTCAATCATCATGATCGATTTCCTTTAATTTGATGTTTCTCATAGCGATCGATGTACTCCAACCACCAATCCTTTATGTAATCTTAGGTCAACTCACTAGTCATGGTACTAGAATTTCATATACATGTTGCATGCTCCAACAATGAAACCATTGGTTAGCTCAATATCAAAACATGGTATGCATTTTTTTCCAATATAAGGGGTTCATTATATTCTGAGTCATAAGTAAATTTGAACCCAAAATACGATGGCATATTTGTCTGAATTTCAACCGAACTCTTTCGAACATCCGATAAGGTGGACTATTTTTAAACATTGGTAGAATATCATCGGATATCCGACAAAATCAAAAACATGTTGTAAATACGACAACATTTAGTTGTAAATACGACAACATTTAGTTGCATGTCCGATAGGTCAATTGAACGATAAACCATTGATTATCTCACAAATATATTATCGATTAACTAACGTCCATTTCCAAGATGATCATCAGAAATGATAATTATTAACTGTCGATTAATCAATGGAATATTCCACCCCGGTGGCCGGTTAACCAACAATGATTTTTTGAATTTTCCACGACTTAATCGGACATAAAATACATAAAAATCTAGAGAAGTTACCGTCAGTTGTATGACAGCCTCGTCGAATATATAAGCTACGTCATCAGAAATGTGATGGATTAAGGGTTAGTTAATCAACACCACACTCCACCCAAGTGGTCAATTAACCACAAAAATACGATGAAGTTACCGTTGATTGTACAACAACCTCGTCGAATATAGAATTTAATTCGTTGGAAATGCGACGAGTTGATGTAGTTTGAAAAAACATTAGTTGATGGGTATGGGTCCCTGCCCAACTTAGGGCTATATAGGATGTCCTTGCTAGAAAATTGAATTACCGTTCATTCCATGTCGAGTTTCATATTTGGGAGTAAGCATGCACTTGGCAACTTTTCCACTGAAGAATTTTAGACAATGTTCATTGTTGATGTAGACATTGCATGCATCTTGGAAACATTGCAACAAATAGAAGCATGTTAGTATGTGGCAATATGTTCTCACAGTGAACAATATTCATTTTCCTAACATTATGGTAAAAAATGCATACAATATCACACAACCACAAATACTATACACTACGAGAACATATCGTGACTTACACTATAATTCACCACTCACACAAATATTATTGCTCTAGATCGAGATACTTGCACCTAATGATTTAATCTTTGTCATGAATATTTAATGAGGTAAACAATCATTTAAACTTATATTAACCATAAGTACGATAATCACTACTTACATGTAATCTTATTTAGTATATATAATAATTTTATTTATATAACTATTAAGATATAAATAACCAAAGTCATTGGATTTACCACTACTAGTCATTAGTTGCATTATGTTGTCTCTGCAATTAATGACAAATAACAACAGTAAGGTTGCAATTAAAGTCAAGGAGCATGCATAACATGAATGAAAATATTATCATAAATGGGGCTCTTAGATCAAGAAGATAGGATTAAATTGATCCTTATCCATTAAGGTGATCATAGCAAACTTAGGGACTATAATGAAAAAATCATTAGAAAAAATGAATGGTTTAAGCATCATCTATATATGTTTTATGTAGTTTTTCTTTGGGTTCAAGGTTGGTTTTTGTTTAATAACTATGAATTCTTTATAATAAAGTTATTTTTCCAAGGTTGGTTTTTAGTTTACTAACTATGAATTATTTATAATCAATATTGGGACACTTTATCATGGATTATATCACTACAAACTCTAAGGGAGAATCGTTGGAGTTTTTCATTAATGAGATAGTTTCCCTTAGAAGGAGCATTTATTGTAACCAAATGCAACATGCCTCAATATTTAGTAACTAATATCCTATTCCCAAGAAACTCTGAGTTGTATGCGAGTAAGTGATACCTAAACTATAGTAATAATTTTAATTCTTAGATGACATATAAGCACAAAGCAAAAAAAAAAATATTTTATAAAGTATTTATAATCCAAGATAGAAAGTCTCTACTCAATTATTGATCTATTTGAGATCTCACTATGGATATTCTTAGAAAAGATTATATGTGATATTTTTCATGCCCCCACTCACAAAATGTGATATCATATCATGGTGCAACATATGTCGATTCTTGTTTGATAAAAAGATATTAAAGATTAATAATGGAATCTTTATCAAATTTATATCATACATATAAGTTAAATATAATGTTGTATCCATTCAATGGATATTTTTGAGAGGACTGTAATTTCCCTAATAGTTTTTTTTTCACATATACCTAAACCCATAGTTATATTCATTGAGGTGAGTGGGGATTATAACCCTCTCTTCAAGGAAATATATCTATAATAAATGTTATATCAAAGACACAAATACCTTGGAAATCATGGCAACTTTGATCATGTTAGGTTGGGACCCTCAATCATGGATTATATCACTACAAAATATAAGGGAGAATCATTGGAGTTTCCCATTAATGAGAAAGAATTGAAGCCTTTCTCATGATTCCATGAAGGTGGGTAACACTTTTTGGCCAAATTTGGTGATGAAAACCTGATTTTTTACTCATGTGTTAGATAGAAGCCCTCGAAACACATATATGCCATGTGAATTTTGACTTGCAATAAAAAAAAATTGTAGAATATTATGTTGGCTTCCCAATGATATATTTTTTTAAAATATTTCGATGTCATTTAATGTGTGAAATTTCGCATTTAATGAACTGTGTGACCTTAAAAATTTGAAGAAGTTAATAAGTGGCTCGTGTCCCACCCCAATAATTCAATCTTAC